>LR753357.1:2151-94651 GCA_902729485.2 Mus minutoides | reverse complement strand
CCTCCTCCCCTTTATGACAGGAAGAGGGATACAGGCACCCCTAGCAGATCTCCTCTAGACTCACATCTTCCCCTGGTCCCTTCTCTATCCTCAGAATGCCAAGGGCCCTGCTGTTTCCTAAGGAGCAGGTCTACAGGTCTGAATTCATGCTTGTGAAGCAGGCACTTTTAACGTGCTGAGCTCTTTCCATCCCTTAAAAAACATCAGTTTAGTCTCTCTCTCCATCCCACGGAGGGGATCACTGTTTGGAGCCTTGGATATCTCAGTGGAGATAAGGAGAGCTGTTTATCCTGAGGCACTTGCCCACCAGTAAGCTCTGTTTCTGTCCTGAAGTCATCCAGCAACTGTTGGCCACTCCAGCGTGTCTGGGAATCTACAGCCACGCCTCTCCTAGCCCTTCGCTTGACACCTCTTGTCTATTGTCTGGTACAGTGAGGAGACTTTCCAACTGAGGTCACCAAACTGTAGTGTGAAGCCTGCTGGATGGGAGTTGTGAATGACATTTGTGTCCTAGCTCCAAGGACACTCTATGAGCAAGGTTTTATGGCTTCAATTCCCTCATTTGCAAAACAGACACCAGATATCCTCCTCTGGGGTGCTCATGTTTGTGGCAAGTGAGTGAGATGATCCGTGGTACCATGTTCTGTGTCACCATGGGAACATGTTCTGAGTCACCATGGTAACCTGCACTGCCTGGCACCCATCCTCTGCCCACTTGGGATGGCCATGCCATCAGGTGGGGTTTTGTTTTACTTGAGACAGGGTCTTACTACACAGTCCAAGTTGGCCTAAAACTAGCTATGTAGCACAGGATGACCTCAAATCCTGCTTCAGCCTCCTGAGTGCTAGAATTACAAGTGTGTGCCATCATGCCTGGTTTGTCAGATACATGGTCTGATCCGTATTTTAAAGTAATAATGGTGAGTTTCTGTTGAATTGGTGGATTTTCCAAGACTGACACACAGACCAAAGAGATTTTTTAGGGATGGAGAGAAAGATCAAACTAGAAAATTTATAAGGGTGGAGAGAGCTCGACACATAAAAGTGCTTGCTGCACAGACATGAATTCAGATCCAAAGAATCTGGGTGTAGCCACATGCACACCTGTAACCACAATCTGGTTCACACATGCACACCTGTAACCACAATCTGGTTCACACATGCACACCTATAACCACAATCTGGTCACCACATGCACACCTGTAACCACAATCTGGTCACCACATGCACACCTGTAACCACAATCTGGTCACCACATGCACACCTGTAACCACAATCTGGTTCACACATGCACACCTGTAACCACAATCTGGTCACCACATGCACACCTGTAACCACAATCTGGTCACCACATGCACACCTGTAACCACAATCTGGTTCACACATGCACACCTGTAACAATCTGGTCACCACACATGCACACCTGTAACCACAATCTGGTCACACATGCACACCTGTAACCACAATCTGGTTACCACACATGCACACCTGTAACCACAATCTGGTCACCACATGCACACCTGTAACCACAATCTGGTCACCACATGCACACCTGTAACCACAATCTGGTCACACATGTACACCTGTAACCACAATCTGGTTCACACATGCACACCTGTAACCACAATCTGGTGGGTGGGGGTAGAGATAGGAGGATTGTGGGACCTACAGGCTGCTAGCCCAGTTCCAGGTTCAGTAAAAGATTGTCTCAAGTAAACAAGGTTGATAATGATAAATTGGAGCACTGGACACCCTCCTCTGGTCTCTGCATGTGTGTGCAGACAAGTGCACACATGCAGACATGCTCACATGCACACTAAAATACACACTCACAGAGTCCCACTTTTCCCTTCACATTTATTTCATCAATCCAGAGGGAGAGCAGACTGAGAAACCTGAAAGGCCCTATGAGTCTTTGCCTTAAGAGTGGCTACTGCAGGGGATTGAACGCCTTGAAAACAGGAAAGACTCTCCCCTCCACTCTTTGCCCTACTACCACACTGCAGGGGAAACCTTCTAGAGAAGCAGGCCCTATGAGAAGACATCTACCCTCTCCTGCTTTCCACATACTCTTAGGCCAAAGCCCTCCTCAACATGGAACAGAGTGGCCCAGATCTTTGAATGCAATTGTTAAAATGGGGCCAATTCATACATTCAGGTCCTGTCGATGAGATTGTGGGCTTGTTTTTGTTGGCCCAGAACTCATTTTCTAAACCTGTCTGATCTTTGTGGACACTCAAAGCAGCCCACCAACACATGTGTAGCAGAGACTCAAGCAGCTGCTGTGTGGTTTTTCCTGTCAAGAAGATGTTGGGTGGCCGGGCGTGGTGGCGCACGCCTTTAATCCCAGCACTTGGGAGGCAGAGGCAGGCGGATTTCTGAGTTCGAGGCCAGCCTGGTCTACAAAGTGAGTTCCAGGACAGCCAGGGCTACACGGAGAAACCCTGTCTCGAAAAACCAAAAAAAAAAAAAAAAAAAAGAAGATGTTGGGTGAACCTCCTCATCCTGAACACTCAGTGGTAAGATATGGGGTGGTAAGATATGGGGTGCTGAGTTCTCATTTGGGGGGGGGGTATGAAACAGGGTTTCTCCGTGTAGTCCTGGCTGTCCTGGAACTTGCTCTGTAGGCCAGGCTGGCCTCGAACTCACAGAGATCTACCTGCCTCTGCCTCTGCCTCTGCCTCTGCCTCTGCCTCTGCCTCTGCCTCTGCCTCTGCCTCTGCCTCTGCCTCTGCCTCTGCCTCTGCCTCTGCCTCTGCCTCTGCCTCTGCCTCCCGGGTGTATCACCACCACCTCACATGTCCTCATTCTTTATGGAAGAAACTCTTCCACTTACAAGGTTTTAGACAGTCCTTCCAATATGTAATGACAATAGCCTTAGTTCTACTAAAAAAATAGTTGCTAATCGCCACAGTAACAATACTCATTAATACATATCATCAATAATATAATCAATTCATGGTGGCTAGTAGAGATTAAAATGGCAACTAGCATTAACAAACAGCTGCCAGTGACTATAATTAATAATCACAGATCTTTCCAGTGCCTGAGCAGGCCCTGGCACTGTGCTGGGCACCCGAGTGTGGTATCTCAGAAGTCCTCATGACCAAGCTATGAGGTGAACACTATTCTTATCCTCATTTTACAGACAAGGAAATTGAGGCTTAGCAAAAAGAAACACCCCCTCCAAGGTCACACAGTTACAAATGGCACTGAAATATTCATCTAGAGGGTCACAATGAACTCAGCTATTCCAAGGTCCAGAGTGAAGGGAGACACCCCACTCCACCTCCACCAGAGTCTCCAAGGCTAAAACAGACTCCCAGACTTCAAGAATGCAGAACAATAAACAATAACAAACCAAAGAAATCTGTGGGTTTATTTCCATTGTCTGAAGAATACAAACAGCCATATAGAACATATAAAAGACAGGCTGGACAGCCATCATTGGGAAGAGAGGCCCCTTGGTCTTGCAAACTTTATATGCCCCAGTACAGGGGAACACCAGGGCCAAGAAGTGGGAGTGGATGGGTAGGGGAGCAGGGCAGGGGGTGGGGGAGGGTATAGAGGACTTTTGGGGCAGCATTTGAAATGTAAATGAAGAAAATAGCTAATAAAAATGGGGGAAAAAAAGACAGGCTGGAGAGGTGGCTCAGTGGTTGAGAGCACCGACTGCTCTTGCAGAGGACCTGGTTTTAATTCCCAGCACCCACATGGTGGTGGCTCACGACCATCTGTTACTCCAGTCCCAGGGGATCTGACACCTCTTCTGGCCTCTGTGGACATCAGGCATATGTGTGATATACTAACATATATGTATGCAAAATATCCATGCACCTAAAACTAAAAATAAGTAAATGACTGAAAAGTTTTCAACACTGAGCACTAACATTTGAAACCCACTTCAAAACTGTCCCATCAGAGCACCTATCCTTGAAAATTGCTTTCCAATCTAAAAGACCCAAGCACGAACTCCCAGGACTCAGCAAGTATGAGACCCCATGTGTGAACCCAGCACTGAAGAGACATGGATGTGCTCCTTATGTAAACCCATCAACAGCTATGGAAGATCTACGTTCGCAATCTCTGTGATTGGAATTCTCCACTCGAGCTGTGTGCTCTTCTTTTTCTCCTAGTCCAGGGCACCAATCAGTTGAGGGCCACATGATGTCATAATTTCCAAGTCTGAATTACTCTACATCCTACACAAGGAATAGAACCACAGAAACCATTGTGGACGGGTGGGTGGGATTGCCAAACTCTTTTATTTTCTGCCTGCTTTCTCTGCAGAGCCTCCTGATTGTCCTCAGTTGGGTGTGGTGGCCCTCGGCAAATTGTGGTTGGGGCTGGTACTTAGCCAGGGCCTGGAAACATCTCTGCGGGATGACTGTCAGAATTCCATCCACAACCTGAGACCCTAGGAAACAGCTATAAAAGGAAACAGCCCCCTCTCTGGTCTCTAACTCTTGGAATTAATAGACTGTTTTCTTCACACAGCCTTCCTCATTTCTGCTAAAATATTGACTAGACCCTCCACAAGACAGACACTATAGAGTCCACCTGAAGCCAGTCTCCTACAATTCATTCTGAGTGTCTAAATCGCTCTTAATTCTTCCACCAGTGGGGCTACATAACACAGAATGCAGGCTGGAGTTAGAGGGTGGGTGGTCTCAAGCAATCCAAGCTAAGCCCCATGTGGTATAGCTGGACTTTTGGCTCATATTCTGGGTGCCCTCACTTCTGAGAACATTTAAAACTGTGGGCCTCAGATGGGTTTGCTGCTGTCATTGTGACATCATTTTCTACAAATAATAAGCTCATATCTACTATCTTCGAATGCTTCCAGCTATTTCAAATATAGGAGTAATTGTGCCCCGAGGTCGTTTGGGTGATCTGATTCATCTCTCCCTGACCTTATCTGTCTCCAAGTTTTAGCCTGCATCTTACAGAATGAATGGTAAAGCACTAAAAAATCCAAATGGCTAATACCACACAGCACTACCAACAGCGCACACAGCACAGGTTAAAAGGAGCATGAAACACTCCACCATCCAACCTTTCACGCCCACCTGCCAGATTACACACTTCACAAACTTTTTCCAACATCGCAAAGACAGAGGCAAAAAGCCAAGGGCGCTCATGCTCACCGCAGTGTGCAGTTGACTCCCACACAAAAACAAAAACAGCATTCAAGGCCAAAGCCAGGGCATACCCACTCCTTCTGCCTCCAACCAGGAGTTATCCAGAAAAACACATAGGAAGAAAACCCACAGAGCCCCAGACACCTACCGCTATGGACCCAGAAGATGTGGCAACAAACACTTTGATAACCATTTCGACAGTCGGAAAGAGGACTCCCCCTAACACACCCCTGCTAGGGAAGTCGCTGGACAAATCCCGCAGTGACGCCCGGGGGAGCAGGTGCCAGGGCAGCGCTGGCGGTGATCCAAGCCTCTGCTCCTAACCCTGCCCTCCAACCAAGAGGCTAAAGAGCAACGGGGAGGCATCCTGGGCTTCCCCCTCCGTTTGGGATGTCAGGAAAATGATTGGCTGATAAAAGCAGCCACTGGACCCTTTCCCTTATCACTTTAAAGGCCTAACAACAGTCCCTAAAAGGCCATTCGGCCAGCTCGGAAGCGCACCAATCACAGACCGATGGAGAGGTGCCTAGGACAGAAGAGGCGGGGCTGGGGAAACTGTGAGGTGTGGAAAAGAAGCAAGTTGTCCAGAGCCTAGGGAAAGGCCCAGAAAAAGCCACCTTATCCAGGACGAGGTTGGATTCACCTGGCTTTGGACAAACAACAGAGCTGTGATGACTGAAACAGCCACAGTGGCCACTTAAAAGAAGCGCGGCTTCCCGCTTTAAAGTTTTCTAGAGGGTTATTTAAAAACCCAACAAACTGTCACACGACAGAGATTCCTCTGTGAGTGGCCTGTTTCCTGGTTTCTCCTTCCACCAGCTGTTGAGTGCTGTTAAACTTCACTGACACTTCAGAGCTGGTGGCTGCTGATGACTGTAACTAGAAATAATCTTCCCTATTTTAAAGGCTTTGGGGGGTGGGGATGTTTATAACAAGCTCTAAAGCATCTTATTTATACAGGTGATTTGAATTGCATTTAAAAAAAAAATCAGAGTACAAAACTAGTAAAGAAGTCCAAATGTTAGCAGCCCAGACTCTCCTGATGGGTTTCAAAGCAAGTCAAGAGTTTGGCCTCCAAGCCTGAACACCTTCCTGAGTTCCATCCCTAGAACTTCATAGTGAAAGAAAAAAAAGCAAATCACATATGCACACTCATACACACAGACACACACATGTGTGCACACATATACACACAACACACAGAGAGAGACACACATGCACACACATATATACCCTAGAACTTTATACTGGAAGGAAAAAAACCAATACACACAGACAGACACACATAAACACACATGTGTACACACATATACAGACACAATAAAAAACATATGCACACTCATAAGAGACACATGCACACACATATACACATGAATATGCACATACATACATGCACACACACAAATCACATATACACAATCATGATCATATGCGTGCAGGTGCACACATATACACACAATATACACAGACAGACACATGTGCACACACATATATACACATGAATATACAAAGGCACACATGTACACATATACACACAATACACATACATACATCTGTATACACACATATACACACAATAAAAACACAGGCATACTCATACACACAGCCACATGCACACACATATATATATGTATATATATATACATGAATACACACATGCGCACACACACATACATGTGCACACACACAAATACAGACATACACACATATATACATACAAATACACAAGGACACACACATGTACATATATACATACACATACACTCAGACACACATGCACACACATATATACATGTGCGGGGGGGGGGGGTTCTTGGCAGTTCTTCTTGAGGCAGTGGAAGGGAAGAGCACAGGTGGAGGGTAAGACTTTGTTTTACAGGATATTTAGGGTTGCTATATAATAAAAAGTTTACTTATCTTAGTCTAAGTTACTATGCTACTGTAGCTGACCTGCCTTCTGTGTTCCTCTGAGGCCAGAAACTGCAGACTCTGGCACTTAGCACCTCATCCTAAAACAGCAGGAGATTAAGTAAAGGATTAATTGCTAGAGCCTTTTCCTATTGTCCAGATGCCTCTTGCTTGTCAGGCTAGGAGGAATAATAAACTTCTATTGAACCAGGAGAAGAGAATAACACTCCCAGAAGGAAAAACTTTTACATAAGCAAATATGCATAATCTCACATAAATTCATATTCAGCTTCATTCATGCTCATTTATTCATTTTCATTCAAACTCAGCTGGGCCCAGCTTGCAGGCATTCTCACAATTACATACTTACACACATGCAGACATTCTCACAATTACATTCTTACACACACATCCATACTTACATATGCATATGGAGCAAAAGACCAAGCACTGGTGCAGAAAGAACTCTCTCATTCCGGATGAAAAATGCGCTCCAATCTTTATTACATAGAGAAAGAATGCTAAATGAATTAAACCCATGTTTGTAAGAAAAAAGCTTTGTCTCTTTTAATAAGACTAAACCTGCCTCGTCCTTACCTTGGGACCTGTTCTGTCCCATGGTTAGGAGAAGCCTGCCTGCTCCTTCTGCTCTTTTTTCCTCTTTTCCTCTGCATTCTGCACATTGCTCTCTTAGTATTTTATGCTACATATAATTTCTAAGTTACTCCACTCTGCATTCTCCTTCTAATCTAAAAAGTGTTCTGTCTAAAAACTTCTCTTCAGCTCAGTTCTTCTCAGCTCCATTCCTCTCACCCCGGTCCCTCAGTTCTGACTCTTCTCTTTGTCCTCCGCTCTTAAACATCATTCAGAATACATGGTCACATGTTACAAAGTTCATCACAAGTTCACACAAAAAATCAAATCGTAAATTGGAGTAGAAGTTTACAACAGAGAATGTTTACATGCATATCCATTAGGGATAATTATCTGGCTAAATATCCATCATTCCTCTGAGCTCCACAGGTTCCCTGAAGGCTTAAAACCATAACTGAGTTATTAGTGAACTTTTTTATAGATAAACCCAGTCAATATTTTATCTTCTGTTCTAGCACCTACAATAAATCGTTAGTGGCCTTTTAATGACCTTTGGTTAATTGTTTGACAACCCCTTGGAATGTGCTCTGAGTAGGAGAAAGTCTGGTTACCATCTAAGAGCAATTAACTGGTGACAATTGGGAGACTGGCAGAGTTCTCATTACAGCTTTGACTATCAGAAAAGAACTTAATAGCAGTCCCATTATAAAAGAGCTTAATAATCACAGATATAATTTTAGGAATTCTTATAGGATCATCATTAAGAATTAAGTCATCCGGCGGCTGCCAGGGATCCTTCCCATAAGCAGCCACCAAAATAAACACCATAGCATATGCCAGCAAGATAATGCTGAAAGGGACCTGATATAGCTGTCTCGTGGGAGGCCATACCAGTGCCTGGCAAACACGGAAGTGGTTGCTCACAGTCAGCTATTAGTTGGAACACAGGACTCCCAAGGAAGGAGCTAGAGAAAGTACCCAAGGAGCTGAAGGGGTCTTCAACCCTATAGGTGGAAGAATAACATGAACTAACTAGTTTCCCCTGCACTCATGTCTCTAGCTGCATATATGGAAGAAGATGGCCTAGTTGGCCATCATTGGGAGGAGAGGCCCCTTGGTCATACAGACTTTATATGCCCCAGTACAGGGGAACACCAGGGCCATTATGTGGGAGGGCGTGGGTAGGGGAGCGGGGCGGGGATGCAGGAGGGTAAGGGGAAATTTCTGGATAACTTTCGAAATGTAAATGAAGAAAATATCTAATAAAGAGAAAAAAATTTAAAAAAAGAATTAAGTCATCTATTTGTCTATATAGTCATCTATTTGTCTATCACCACAAGATAGTACATGTTCATGGATCTGCAGAGATCTACTTCAAAGGGGGTGTGCTTCTACTTAGTGTAGAAGTTTCTCTGTGTAGCCCTGGCTGTCCTGGAACTCACATAACATATATTGTTATATATGTTATATATGTTAGCATATTAATAGCTAATATTAATTTTTCCAGACAGGGTTTCTCTGTGTAGCCCTGGCTGTCCTGGAACTCACATAACATATATTGTTATATATGTTAGCATATTAATAGCAGAAATCTTTCCTAAAATTAGTCCCTCACAGCCTTGCTTAATAAGGGCTCACCTGTTGAAGATTATATAATCCAAGGCAGGCCACTTCAGGATGATCACCTGCTAGTTATTAGCTTGTCCCATTATGGCTCCTGACATACATGTAAACACATGAATACACACACAGGCACGCACACACTGAGAAATCAGATCACAAGCACTAGGGGCAAAGGCTGTGAGCATTTACCTCCTTCTGGTATCAGACCCTCTCCTACCCTGTTATTCATCACAGAGGAGAGAGACTGGTGCTCTGGTGCAGTGTGGGACCTCTTTGACTCCGGTACCTGCTCTTTTCCCAGTGTCTCAGAGATCCTGAGCCTGGTCCCTGTCCCCAGGTAGGTGTCATGATGAGAAAGAACACTCCCTAGAATATATTTCAAAGTCAACTAATTCACAAGTCAAAATTTAACTTTGGGCAGCATAAATCCATGAAAATAAACCTAAATAATTTAGAAGGCAGATTGACAACATGATCGTTTAGAGAGACAGCATCAGTAATTTCTCCCCTAGGGCCCATTACTTCTCTAAGCACAGACTGAACTCATTCCTGTAGAGCATGTGTCAAATCCCATCAGGAGGACTGGGTCACCCCATAAGCAGTCTTGCCACTATTGCCTGGTATACCCATACTGTATCATGCAGGGCCCAGAGCTGGATGGACCACTGGCGTCTTTTTCCCCAGCAGCATCCTGCACACACCTTCCAGAACTACGAAAGCTAGCCAGAAGCAGAGTGCACAGTCTCCTGGTCAGTCCAACATTGATTCCTCTGTATGAAGTGTGTGGTATTTTCAGCAAGAATGTGAGTCTTACCAGTTACTTCTGGAACAGTAGCAGTAGCCTGTGTTGTCTGGGGAGCCTCTTGAGTCTCTGACCAATAACTCATAGGCAGGTAACCTGCATCTGGCACGGAGGTTTTATTTATATATATTTATCACAAATGTAATGCAGAGGTTTTTTATGGTTTAAGAGCTTTATTATAGAAATGCAGGGGAAAGAGAGAATGTGAGAGGGGGAAGGCTAGAGAGAAAGAAGGAGAGAGGAGAGGAAAGAAGAAGACAAATAGAAAAGAAAGAGGAGAGAGAGAAGTGGGAGGTAAGAGAACAAAGGAATAAGAGCATGCAGAGTTTTTATGAGAATTATTTATTTTATGTATATGAGTACACAGTCACTGTCTTCAGACACACCAGAAGAAGGCATCATATCCCAGTACAGATATGTTGTAAGCCACCATGTGGTTGCTAGGAATCGAACTCAGGACCTCTGGAAGAGCAGTCAGTGCTCCTAACCATGGAGACATCTCTCCAGCCCCTGGCCCTGAGGTTTTAATAGCCCAGGTCTTCAAGGTGCAGCACTGGTCACTAATGTGGAGAACTTCTGTTCAAACTCCTTTAAAGATTGTAGTTTTAATCAGCTTATTAATGAACAGGGTTTCAGGAGACTACTTCATACATCCTTAGTTTAGATTAATAATTCCATACCCTCCTTCTCTCCACCCTCCTGTCCCTACCTCTTCCCTTCCCATTAGTTGCCAGTGGTCACCCCATCCTTTAATAGCCTATAACAGCTTCTTATTTCAGTGTGTACTGGCTTAACCAGAGACACATTACTGTTACAAGTGTGGGATGGAGTCCATCGTCAGCCAGCTCCACTCTGGGTGCTTTGCACACCGTCCTTTGATCTGGACAGCCCCAACTCCGAGTGGGGGCACTGATCTGGCTCTTCACATGACACAAGTGGATCTGGTTCTCTTCACATGACACAAGTGGAGTCTACAGTGCTGCCTTCATTTTTCCAGACAGGGTTTCTCTGTGTAGCCCTGGCTGTCCCGGAACTCACTCTGTAGACCAGGCTGGCCTCAAACTCAGAAATCCGGCTGTCTGTTCTGCCAAGACTAGGTAGTCAAGGCTACCTCAAAAAGTCCTTGAACGTCTGCATAAGCAGATTACAGAAGCCAAAAAGCAGTTACTCATAACATAGCAAGAATATTGTCACAGTTTCTGGGTTGGGAGGTCACTGAGTCAGGATTACTGAGAACTTATCTTCCAGGGAAGAAACAAAAAGCTAGTGAATACCAAGATGGATGGACGTCTAGCATAAAATGGTGTTTCTTCAGCCATCACAATGGAAAAGAAAAGTAACTAACACAGTAGTACACAGGCCTGTGGTTCCAACATTTTGAGAGGTAGGAAAAGGAGATCAAGAATTCAAGTTCCTGGCGGGGGAGGGAGAGGTAAAAATATCAAGATGCATCACATACAAATACAAAACTGTCGTCAGCTCATATAAAATACAAATAAATACATACAAATACAAAACTGTCGTCAGCTCATATAAAATACTCTGGTTTGTTGTTAGATGTTCTAGCTTGTTTGTTTTGAGACAGGATTTCCTTGTGTAGCCCTGGCTATCCTAGAACTTTGTAGTCCAGGCTGGCCTTGAACTCAGAGATCTGCCTGTCTCTGCCTCCAGTGCTAGGGTTAAAGGCACATATCACAAAGCCCAGCAAAAGATAAAAATATTTTTAAAATAAAATAGTAACTGTGCATGGAGGAGCAGTTCCAGGCTAGCCCGGTCTGTGAAGCCAGGCGAGCTAGAGCTACATAGTAAGAGCCTGTCTCCAAATAAATAGGTGCTGGAGAGATGATGGCTTGGTGGCTGAGAGTACAGAAGACCTAGATGCAAATCCCAGGACCTTCTTGACAGCTAAGAACTGTCTTTAACTCCAGCACCTTCTTCTGGCCTTCTCAGTCACTGCATACATGCACCTGGTACACACACACACACACACACACACACACACACACACACACGTGAATAAAACACCTATACACATAAAATAAAAATAAATCTTCAAAAAATAAAAAAAAAACATTTTAATTAAAAATTTAAAGGACATAAAGGTCACACTCAGTTACATAACAATTGTGAGGCCAAACTGGACTATAAAAGATCCTGTCTCGGACTCCCAAGGAAGGAGCTAGAGAAAGTACCCAAGGAGCTGAAGGGGTCTTCAACCCTATAGGTGGAAGAATAACATGAACTAACTAGTTCCCCCTGCGCTCATGTCTCTAGCTGCATATATGGAAGAAGATGGCCTAGTTGGCCATCATTGGGAGGAGAGGCCCCTTGGTCATACAGACTCTATATGCCCCAGTACAGGGGAACGCCAGGGCCATTACGTGGGAGGGGGTGGGTAGGGGAGCAGGGTGGGGATGCGGGAGGGTAAGGGGAAATTTCTGGATAACATTTGAAATGTAAATGAAGAAAATATCTAATAAAGAGAAGAAAAAAAAATCCTGTCTCAAAAAACATAGTACTTAAGAGAATTAATAGAAATCTGCCTCTGTATACACTAAAAATGAAAGATAACTTATGATAGGACTTACCTTTAATCACAGCACTCAGGAGACAGAGACAGGCTGATTTCTATGAGTTCAAGGCTAGCCTGGTCTATATATGAAGTGAGACACTGACTGTAAAAAATATAGAAAAGTATTCGGCAACCTGAAGGAACTATTTACAACATATATCACAGAGATTTTAATACATCAAAAGTTTTTCCAAATCAAGTTTTACAAAGTTTCATACCAAGTTTTAAAGTGAGCTAAAAGGTTAGGCTCATCCTGGTACACCAAGCCACTTGAGAGGCTGCGTTAAGAGGATCACTTAACCCCTTAAGAAGCCAGTCTGGACCATGTGGTGAAAATTAAAAATCAAAATCCTAAGGCACTGGGTTCCACCTGTAGTGCTGCCAAAACAAAAGGTAAGCAAGCGGGACAGAGAAATTACGAAATAAGAGAAATGGACACTGAGAACTGAAATCCCACAGAAGAAAGCCACACCCATGTTAAAGACGCTAACGTAATTGTGGCTAGATGGAATGTGGCAGGTTTGAAGCCAAATTACCTTGGGCTATCTTTAGTCTCCTTAATGGACTGGCCACTGTAGGGAACCGTAAATGATATAACATTTACATGACCATCAGGTAAATTCTTTTACAAAGCACCGACAGACCCTCGCTTCCACCAACCCGAAGCACCTAGGACCACCGGCTTGGTATCTGAAGGCGCAGCTTACATACTTTACAAGTGGCTTGATTTGTGACTTATTTTGTTCTGTGACTATTAAAACTTTACAAAACGTTTACCACGTTGGAACATGATATTTGAGGTAAGATAAATCTGTGTTCCAGGCCACGGTCATTCATATTTAGCTCCAAAATAAACTCTTCCTCCTCGTGAGAGCCCTGGTTTGGGGAGGAGTTTTTGGTTTTTTGCATGACACCAATAAAGCTTCTTACCCTTCTTAGCAACAAGGAATTTACAATTAAAAATGCCAGTTTTAACAATCAAACTCAAAAATAACAGCTATAATTCTACCACCTAAGTGTCTTAGCCTGTTGTTGGTTTGGAAATACTCTACACCAAACGCAATTTTTGTGCTCGTTTAGTTTTAGCAAGAAGCACCACCATGTATAAAACCAAGTTAACAGGGACACTCTGTCCCCAGTCCTCTTCCTTCCTGGCACTGCGGCAAAAAAGCAGGGTCAGCTATAAATTCTTTCTGCCGCCTGGGTTCCAGCTTCTCTGCGAACCAGACCTCCCAGGCGCCCTTGGGCCAAGTACGCATGCGCGCACCTGGTGCCCTGCCCCGAACCCGGCCTGTCCGCCAGATTTTCCACGGTGCCAAGTACGCGTGCGCACGCTCGAGCTAGCGGTCCCAGGAGGCCCCGCGTGGTTTCCATGGCGACGCCCGCGCTTCCTTAAGTCCAGGGTGGAGGCAGCTGCTGGAGCAGCACGGAGCAGGTAACGGCCTTGGCGCCGCCGCCGCCGCCGCCGCCGCCGCCGCCGCCGCCGCCGCCGCCGCCGCCGCCGCCGCCGCCGCCGCCGCCGCCGCCGCCGCCCCCCCCCCCCAGCAGTCGTGGTCTCATCAGCCTGCGTCCGTTTCCCCGGAGCCGCCGGACAGGCCCCTCCCGAGGCCCGGCGCCGGGGGTCTCTCCGTTCGCTCTGTCCTCCGGCGGAGCTGGTAACGTAGCCTCGGCGCCTCCCTGCCCGGGAGCAGCGCACACCCACCCCGGAGCATGCGCCGCCGGTGGGGTCGCTGGTCAGTGTCCCTTCCACCTTCAAAGTGCAGAGAGCGAGAACGGGTCTCAAGCCTCGGTGCTTCGGAACCCCGAACCTCCGAGTTGCATTCGCCACCCCGCTGGTGCTTCCTTCCAACCCTGGCACGCCCCGTGGGCATCTGCATCCTTCTGAAACGCTTCACTTGTTTCCCACCCACAGCTCAGCCTTGGGGCTCTTTGTCAACCCAGCTCACCATGAGTGCTTTATTTAAGATTTTGTTGTTTTCTTGACAACAGTTAACTCGTTTCGGGCCAGCCTTTTTTGGCGGAGCGTGACACCGAACTTGTTTTCTGTATGCACAAATCACATAGATGGAGTCATCCTGTTCCAAAGACTCAACGCCCACGTAAATGCTGCTGAGCCCAAAATGTGTATATCCAGCCCCGGCCCTTCTCTGAACACCATACAGTGGACTCAGCAGCCTGACCCTGTCTACCAGGTGTCTAAGGTGTTTCCATAACTGCTTGTCTAAGGTGTCTGATAACCCCGCAGCCAGGCTCCTCTAAGATGTATACATAATCCATCCCGTTGCTGAAAACTTCATTCTTCTTCCACTCATCCGGACTTTTGTATCTAGTTTGACTTTACCAGCACACCCTTACAAAATACACACAGAATAGATTCAATGGTACCATTTCTCCCAAACCGCAGTCACCACATCAGTGCCCGGATTATTTCAGAAATGCTTGCATTTCCCTAATAATGCCCTTTCTCTACTTGAGCATGGTCATTTTTTCTACTAATAAGATTTTATGGGACTTGGAAATCCGTGCTTCGCACAAGTAAAAACAGTACCTTAGTATATGTTTATACTTACAAATTCCAATTTTTAAGGCAAATTTGAATCCCTGGATTCAAACTGTAGAGAGAATGGTGAAACAGGCCGTACAGAAGAACAAGGCAGAGTTGCCTTCCAACCCTACCCTCCTCATCCCTTCTCTCCCAGGATCCTTAGTAGTGGAGGCCCTCAAAGTTCAGTGTTTCCCACTGCCTCCCTAGACCCTGACGCCAAGCACGCATCCGTCACTGAGATACATTCACCCAACTCACCATGCGTGCTTGAGCAGGCACCTCGAAGCAGACTGTACAGGAACCTCTTCCACTGTAAACCAGGGCTCCCCTTGCCGTAGCACAGCACCCAGTAAATCACTCAGCCCCAGTGATGAGTCCTGAGCAGGTTTTTCTTCCGCCAACACCTCCTTGGTTCAGGCTGCCACTTCCTGTCAGCAATAACAAATACTGAAGAGAGTCAGCTTGCAAAAATCAAAGGTTTATTTAAGAAGGTTTCAGTTATTGGTCAGTTGACCCTGTTGCTTGAACCTGTGGTAAGGACCACAATCCCTACTAAAGGCAAGTTCCAGGGATCTAAATTCTTCATTGTATAACAATTTGTATCTTGTCCCTTTAAGACAGAACTGTGATCGGTTTCTTGCCAGCATAGGATTGTCCCCCAAAACATGCTAATTTATCTACTTTTGTGTCCATCCTGGTTCCCCGACATATCACAGTGTTAGGTCCTATCACATGCCGGGTTGGAATCATGAGTAGAACGACTAAACCAATGTGAACTGCCAGGTGTCCTAGTACAACTTCACTGAGGCAGAATGAAATTTTCAATAAGAAATAAACACTGGGGAAAATAGTCAGGGGAGCTAGAGATATGCACCTCTACGATTACCTGACAACTTCCTCTGAATTACAGTCTAATGCATTTACAATCACTTAGTAGAGGCAGAGAGAAAGCAGGCAGACACAACTTGTACCCCCCGCCCCCAAGACAAGACTTTGCAATATCCAGGGACTGGAAATTTAAGTAAATGTATGAAATTGATAAATGATCAAAACCCACAAAAGTAACCACCTAAAGGTTGGGCTTGTCTCTTTCATGTTGCAGCTCTTAAAGGTATGTGTGCGTGTGTCTGCCTGCCTGCCTGCCTGCCTGTCTGTCTGTCTGTCTCTCTGACCGACTGACTCAGAAAAGAGAAATGTGTGTTTCACTGATGCATTTTTTTTCAATTTTGAGATAGGATCTCAATATATAATTCTGACTGGCCTGAAATTTTCTGTGTAGACAAGGCTGGCCTTGAACCTGGAGATACCACACACACATACACACACACACACACACACACACACACATCCACTCCCAGAGTGCTGGGATTAAAGGTGTTCTTCACTATGCCTAGCTTGCTGGTAAATTTTAGAGTTGGGCTTTAGAACTCATTGAGAAATCATCTAATTTCTTGTTTTAGGCAACTGAGGCCAAATAACTGATTATATTGACAAAGCTGGAGTATAAATCCAGATATCTTGCCAAAATCTCACTTTTATTTTTCTTCTGCCTCTCAATCTGTGTTAATTCTTTTCCTCTCTAACGAGTGTTTCTCTGTGTAGCCCTGGCTGTCCTAGAAATCACTCTGTAGAGCAGACTAGCCTCAAATTCAGAGATCTGCCTGCCTCTGCCTCCAGAGTGCTGGGACTGCAGCCGTGGACTGCCCAGCCAGCCATCAGTGTTAATACTTGATTTCCCTTTGTCAGGATTTAGAGGGAAGTATTAGAATGCATTGTTTGGAACTGCTTTCTTTCCAATCCTGGGCTCTTGGCCCCTCACCTGTACAGTGCAGTCTGCGTATGCCAAGGGAAGAACTTTTCTGGCTGTGTGCTTGTTCCAGCAGATGCTCTGCCCTCTGCCTCACTTACTAGAGGGCTCTAAGAGCTCTTTATAAATCTCCTGTCTGTACCATGCCACTTACACTCATGTTTGTTAGACAGAAGTTTTCATTTAAATACCATCAGTTTTGTCCACTGTCTCCTTCACCAGCCTGGGCTCTGTGCCTCTCCAAATCTTGTGTTTTCATCTAAGATACTTTTCTCAACATATGCATTTTGATAAATGATCAAAACCTACAAAAGTAACCACCCAAAGATTGGGCTTGACTCTTTCATGTTGCAGCTCTTAAAGGCTGGGGTATGTGTGTATGTCAAAGCCATCTGATAGCGTTTTAGAGTAAGGAATGCAGTAAGGATCCACCTTGTACTTGCAGATGACCACTCTGCTCCGTGGGGGTCTTCTTGTCCCTGCATCCACCCTTATTCCGTCCTGGGCTTCTGTGTGGACCTGCGCTTCTATTCCATCCTGCTGCTGCCAGGGCAGTGTGCCCCCCACAGCTTTGCCTCAGCGTGTCTGATGGGCATGTCCAGTGGGCATGGCCCATGACCCGATGTTTTCTATTCTCCATCTTCTTCTATACTTGTTGCCTGTACTTTTGTATCATTTCGTCCAATTCCCAGAAGTTAGCGTTGATGCTTTGCTTTGATGATATTAATCACATTAGGGACCACTACATCTTTAGAATCTTTGTCATTATGATGTAAGAACAAAACATTTATATAAATCTTTTAGTGATTTAAAATTTTCTTCATAGAAAATAGGTATCTATTTTCTAGGTCATCTTAGTTTACATGTAGAAAGAATTTTATATCCATTTCATACCCTATACTTTTATTTAGTACTCTTTTGGGGGAGTGTGCATGCATGCATATTCATCTACATGTGGATATGCATGTGTGCGGGCCAAATTATTTTTAAGGAATTACTATTTTTGAGTTGTATGTACATTGGTATGTGCATTTGAATGCAGGTACTCATGGAAACCAAAACAGGATATCAGATCCCCTGGAACTAGAGTACAAGAAGTTATGAGCCTAGGACTCCAGTCCTCCGCAAGAGTAGCAACTGCTCTTAACAAGTGAACATCTCTCCAGACCCATCTTCACCTTAATTTTTTTTTAAAGATTTATTTTTATTTTATTATATGTAAGTACACTGTAGCTGTCCTCAGACACTCCAGAAGAGGGAGCCAGATCTCGTTACGGATGGTTGTGAGCCACCATGTGGTTGCTGGGATTTGAACTTATCACCTTCGGAAGAGCAGTCGGGTGCTCTTACCCGCTGAGCCATCTCACCAGCCCCCCACCTTAATTTTTAAGAGAGGATGTTCCACTGAACAACTAGACTCACCAACTCAGCTAGACTGTCTAGCTACCAAGCCCCATGGATACCCCTGCCTCTGTGAGCCACAGGGCCAGCCTTTTACACGAGTACTAGGAATCAGAGCTCAGGTTCTCATGCTCCTGTGACAGTAATTGTACCACTAAACCATTGCCACAGTCCCATCATTCTTAGTGTCTTATGAAGTTTTCTAAGGATACATTTGTATTCTCTGCAGTTAATAAATAAGTTACCTCTCATTTTCCAACATTAGTATCTTTGGTTTTCTTCTTGTGTGTGATGATTCCATTGTGAGCCTTGCCTTTAATGGCAGAACTCTCTCTCCAGCCCATTTCTCATGTCTGGTTCCACTGGCTAATGCCTGAAGAACAATATTAGTTACTGGCAGACGGTATCTTTATCTCGATCCTTGTAGCAGCTTGATACTTCAGCATTAGCATGATGCTTGTTCATTTTCCATGCTGGGGAAGAGTTCTCTGAGAACATTTTCAGCTAGGTTTAGCAGTAGTAAAAAGTTTTGTCAGAATACAACAGTAATGGACATGCATACAGAAATTAAGGTAGCACAGAAACTTCTGAAAAGAAACTTATTTGGATCATATTTATTGAGCACTCGGTATCCCTAGGAATTTTTCAGGACTCTGGAGGTACAACGTTAGACAGAGTCATCATCATGTCAGCCATAGTGAAACATACAGTAACATACAAGCTAAATGAGTAACGTCTGAGCACTCAACATGGTGGTCAGTGCTCAAGAGGAAAGCAGTAAGAAGGGAATCTCGTCAGGAGTGAGATGCGCTGAGATGATATTTCCCACCATAGCTGTGGGAGCTGAGCACAGCAGGCTGAGCCAGGCCTGCTAAGCACTAACCCCCTTCCCTGGATAGAATCCAGAACAGAGCTCCTGAGCTCGCCTGCTAAGGCGTATGATACAGGAGTCTGCAGAAAAAGCATTCAAGTCCTACAGGCAGGACAGGAGATACACTCACTTCACCGTACACAGTCATTACCATTTAAAGTATACATGGGAATTAGTTATAACTTCAGTGTGCAGTATTAGAATTTTTCTCATTGGGTCCTGGGTGAATCACAAGCACTGGGGAACGGGGGAAGGGCTATGATTGTAAAACCAATAATCAGAAATACTTTACATCATGAGACCAACTGAGAACCATGTGTAATAGTCAATACCACTGCTTAGATCTAAGTAAGACCAAGAGTCTACCCATCATGCCTAGAGGCCCTTCCTTTTGACACTCATTTATAGTAACACATAATGCAACACCACTTTATTTTCGTGGAACACCAGAAAAAAAGAATAGGCAGCTAAAACACAACTCCTTCACATCTTACTTCAACACAGCTGTCTGATGGTCACAGCCAAGCTCTTCCCAGGCAATGCAGTGCTCCTAACAAAAGCAGCTTAAGAGAAGAGAGGTTTGTTCTGGCTCCCAGCTTGATGGCACGATCCTTACTGGGGAAGGCATGGCAGCAGTGAGGGACATGAGACTTCTGGTCATGTCCCATACAACCAGGAAGCAGAGAGAAATGACCTGAGGTGCATCTCAGCTCTCCTAGCTCTCTCCTCACCCACCCCAAACCCTAGCCTGTAAGATGGTGCTACCAACAGCTAGGCTGGCTCTTGCCACCTCAGTGAACCTAATCTAGACACTCCCTCCCCAGTCATGCCCCAACCCACAAATGTAATCAACAGCACTTAGGAGGCAAAGGCAGGGCAAATGGATCTCTGAGTCTGTGGCCAGCCTGGTCTACAGAGGCAGTTCTAGAATAGCCAGGACTACACAGAGAAACCCTGTCTCAAAACAAAACAAAAAACAAACAAAAAAACAGTCAAGTTGTAGATTAAGAATAATTGCAGTGGGGACTGGAAGATGGTTAAGAGCACTGACTGCTCTAGAAGCCGACCCAGGTTCAATTCCAACACTTACATGGTCGTTCACAGCCACCTGTAACTCCAGTTTCAAATGATCCCACACCTTCCGAAGGCATAATGCTCACATGTGATGCATGCAAAACACCCATACACATAATAAATTTTTTAAATATGAGTAACTACAACTGCCAATAGCCAACTACTCTTTGGAAGAAGAAAAAAAGAACCTCAGTAGTATATGATGTATACAGTAATCTATAGTGCACACAGCACAGTATTTTAGTTATTTTTCTATTGCTCTGTAAAGACACCATGACCAAGGCAACTTATAAAAGGAAGCATTTAATTTGGGGGCTTAGAGTTGCAGAGTTAGAACCCATGACCACCAGGGTGAGGAGCACAGCAGCAGGCAGGCACGGCACTGAAGCAGTAGCTGAGACCTTACATCTGATCCACAAGTATGAGGAACAGAAAGCTAATCTCAAAGCCCACCCTCAGTGACACCCCCTTCTGTAAGGCCACACCTCCTAATCCTTCCCAAACAGTTCCACCAACTAAAGACCAAGCATTTGCGTATATGAACCTGAATATAAGCATTCTCATTCAAACCACAGCAGATAGATGATAGGTAAATAATTACTGTTCTTATACAAGTGTCTCTGATAGATTAACATTTGTCTTTTATAATATTTTAGGGTTTTGTGAAATATAGTCTTTGTTTAAAAAGAGACTAGAACATGTCAAAAAGTCTTACCTTGGAAACTTCATGAGTCCCACAGTGAAGAGTGCTCCGCATGCAACATACAGTTCATCTCCAGGCACCTTAGGGAATGAATTTGAGAAAGAGCAACAGGTATGCAGTAACTCATTTTTAAATATGTCAATATATGCTTTTTTAAAAATCTGCCTTATTGCAAAATCAGGATTGAAAACAAAGAATCTTGATAATTCAAGTGTCCAGCTTGATCTAGAGGATTCTTTTGTCTTCTTCTGTAATAGATTAAACAACAGAAAGGTTTGCTGTTATTATGAGCAGCCCTCCCTTTGGTCTGGTGCGATCCATGAGCGACATCAACCAGATCAGATTCTCCACTGTAACAGCTGGTTCCATTTCAGATTGTGTACCTCAGTCATGACAGCAAAGAAACAGCTGTACACCTTGCACTTCAGAGACAAAACTGTGCTTCAAGTGAATAAAACAGACACTATCGTACTGTAAATACCAGTGCTTCCAAGTGTAAACACTGCCAAAATGAACCTGAACTAGACACCACCTCAGACGTGACCGACCAAAGGCTGGTGTAGGCCGGCACCTACTGACTCTATCTCAATATTGAAGATAATTTGCTTTTATAACCTGGCACCTAACAAACACTAAAGGTGCTAAGTATGAAGAACACTTTGAGCTGGGCCATTATGTGCCAAACAATGAAAAATTCACATGTGGCTGGGCAGTGGTGGCACACGCCTTTAATCCCAGCACTTGGGAGGCAGAAGCAGGCAGATTTCTGAGTTCGAGGCCATCCTGATCTACAGAATGAGTTCCAGGACAGCCAGGGCTATACAGAGAAACCCTGTCTCGAAAAACCAAAAAAAGAAAGGAAGGAAGGAAGGAAGGAAGGAGAGAGAGAGAGAGAGAGAGAAAGAGAGAAAGAAAAGAAAAGAAAAGAAAAGAAAAGAAAAAAGAAAAGAAAAGAAAAGAAAAGAAAAGAAAAGAAAAGAAATTCATGTGTGGAAACAGCATTTTTAAGTATTTTTGGAGCACCATGAAATGCAGCCTACTCATGTTAACTCACAGAAACTCTAGAACAGATTAATCAGAACATACTCCTAATATTAGCCATCAATTAATTCATAACAGATCAAGGATGAAATTTGAACTGCGAAATTGAAAACTGCAGAGAGCACTTGATGCTGCACAGGGGCCTTGGAGATATCACCTCTGCCTGCACTCGACATGCCAGCGTCAAAGCCTGCTCTTACTGAATTACACTGCTGAGCAGAAGCACTGGCCGCTCTAGAAGAGGACTCAGGTTCAATTCCCAGCACTTAGATGTTGTTCACAGCCACCTGTAACTCCAGTTTCAGAGGATCCCACACCGTCT
Organism: Mus minutoides; assembly: GCA_902729485.2. Taxonomy (NCBI): domain Eukaryota; kingdom Metazoa; phylum Chordata; class Mammalia; order Rodentia; family Muridae; genus Mus; species Mus minutoides. The sequence goes on along the minus strand of LR753357.1, from coordinate 72,247 downwards.
GAAGGCATCATGCTCACACGTGATGCATGCGTCAAATCTCTGATGAAGGGTTTCAGCCCTGTCTTGCAGCACAGGTGAACCCAAGCAGCCATGTTCAGCAACAGGGGGAAAAAAGTCTAGTATAGTTCTGGGGTCCTGAGAACTCCAGAATACCAATGTTCCATCGCTTTGATGGGTATAATTTATGCTAAGTACAGGTTCTACTCTTCCAACCAACCACAGGATTATGGCCACATAAACTTATCATCAAAAATATGTTTAGCACAGCCAGGTATGGTGGTGTATGCCTTTAATCCCACTACTCAGGAGGCAGAGGCAGGGAGTTCTTGAACTCTGTGAGTTCAAGGCCAGCCTGGTCTATAAACCAGGCCCAGGACAGCTAGGGCAGTGTTATACAGAGAAACCCTATCTCAATAAATGGACAAGAAAAAAAATACTCTCATGACACTGTTAGAATGTGGTGGGTTAATCTGCAACACTCCTGGTGTCCTGGGCAGACCTTATCATCCTGTCCTACCTCAGGCTCAGCTCAGACTGAGCTCAAAAGACAGAACTAAGTCTGTGGTAAGAGGGAAACAGTGCTGCTCTCCTCTGCTTAGAGTGGGACACCCACTGCCACAGCCTAAGGAAGAAGGGCTTTTCCAGGTGGAGTCTCCAGGCCTGCAGCTTGGCCCACGTAAGACCCTCACTCCTGACACCACCCCTGTCTGCTGAGTGGGGACTGAGACTGAGCCTCATGCCAACCAGGTAAGTGGGTACCACTCCGCTGTGCCATCCACACCCTTACTCTCTCCGCTCTCCCCAACCTCCCCGCTCTCCCTCCACCCAGTTTCCACTTTTCACTAGCAGTCTCCTCCGTTCCACATCCATCTGAAATCTGACAATGAACATCTGTTATTAAAAAAAGAAAAGATAGCTGATATAAAATGTGAGAGACTGAAGCTTTCCTCCTAAAGTGCAAAACAAGACAAGGACATCCAGTCTCTCCATCCTAAGAGGTTCTGTACAGTGCATCCAAGCAAGAAAAAGGCATAACCATCCATACAATGAAATAATTCAACTTTCTTTATGCACCAACTACACAGTCATCCATGGAGATCGTATAAGAGGCTAGGGTGGCAGAGGACTAGAGAGAGGGCTCAGTGGTTCAGAGCAAGGTGCTCTTGCAGAGAACCTGGGTTCAGTTCCCAGCACCTACATGTCAGCTCACAACCATGTGTAACTCCACTCCTTTGAGATGTGATGCCCTATGCTGACCTGTGTGAGATCAGTACTCAGGTGGCACTCATACATGCAGGGAAAACCCACACACAAATAAATGCAGTTTTGTTTAAGTATGACAAGAACCAGAAGACACTAAAACAGTGAGTGAACTTCGGCTGCAGAAGACAAGGTCAGTGCATGCTCATCAGCAGCCTGATCACTGACAGAGCTGCAGGAACTAAAGCTGAAGGATGGCACTAGCCACGGCAGCCATGCTTGCTCTGTGAAAAGTGTGAAACTGGGCATGAACCTGCTAACAGAACTCTAAAGACTTTCAGACTGAAAACAGTGGAACGGTGGCAAAAGAAACCCAAGACAACCTAAAAAGAGATGCACAGTGAACATGGATTCTCAGTGGTGGAAGGTTCGGGGATTTACCCACAGATTGTGCACAATCTACCATTTTCTAGGCGTTGACTAATTCAGAAATGCATATGGAAACTCAAAGGACAATATAAGCAGAATAGCCTTGAGAATGAAGATGAGAGTTGGAGGGTTAACATGGGCTTAGTACAAGATAAAGCTTACAGTGTGGATGCGCGCTGCTCAGTAGAGCAGTAGTCAGTATGAACAGCTGAGTTTTGACACACGTGAAAAATCTGTGGAAAACATGCTTTCACAAAACAGTGCCAGGCACGGCAGCACGTGGTTTTAACTCCAGCTCTCGAGAGACAGAAGGCAGGTGGATCATTGTAAGTTCAAGGCCACACTGGTATACACAGAGAGTTCCAGGACAGCTTTGGCTACATAAAGAAACCCTGTCTCAACGAACACAAACAAACAAAAACCAGTGCTGGAACCATGGGCTGAAGAGAGAAAGCTCTCTCAGTGGAGCAGCTTGCCCATCATCAGCCTTGTGGAAGGCTGAAGGGACAGTGAGTGGTCAGGCAGACCACCCACATGTGCACTGACATCCCACACGTACTACACTCATACACACTAAACACACCACACAAAAAGGTACCACATACACATATACTACCTCACACATTTTTGAGATGGAGCCTAGAATTGGCTGTGTGGACCAGGCTGGCCTCAGCTCAGAGATCTGCCTGCCTCTGCCTCTGCCTCTGCCTCTGCCTCTGCCTCTGCCTCTGCCTCTGCCTCTGCCTCTGCCTCTGCCTCTGCCTCTGCCTCTGCCTCTGCCTCTGCCTCTGCCTCTGCCTCTGCAAGTGTTGAAGGCCTGCCACCACATTAGCCAAACACATACAACTTTTTAACTGCATTCCAAACATTTGGGAATGCCTTTTTTCATAAAAACATGTAGTTTTAGTAGGCCAAAGTTGGCCTATTGAGTATATACTTCAAAATTAGGTATGTTTTAGGCCAAGCATTGTGTTAGACTGAAAAGAACTGTTAAGCAAATAGACCTGAGTCTAAAACGCAGCTGTCCATTCTGAGCCCTCACTTCCTAAACTATAGAGCAGCATGGATAATAATCATCTCACAGAACTACCTCCTGATTAGGTAAGCTGATGTATACAAAGCGAAGCAGGCAGGGACAGTAGCCATGGTCCGAGACTGTAAAGTGTTGGTTATGACAGCAGCCCACTAGGCCTGAGATAGGCAGGGACAAGACAGAGTTTCTGTCTTCAAGACTTTTTCAGTGCAAAGGGAATTTTCCAGCCACCTCTCCTGATAACAGCAGTGCCCTTGACAGTCCCTGTTTGTCCTAGAATCCCTCTTCCAGGAGTGAAGCTAGTCTCTGTTGATGTTTGGCACGCTATAAGTGGTTTTTATAGACAACTTCACTCACACGCACAAGCACACATGCACAATGGAACTATGGAACTGCTGGTGTTTGTCTCCTTGTATAGACAGCCACGTGCAGCTCCAGGTCCATCTACTTGAATACAATCTGTTATGCATTGCTCCAGCACTTCCTGCAGTTACCTGGCTTGCCAGCCCCTCTATGAGAGAAGCATGAAAAGTTTTTTGGGTTTTGTTTTTTGTTTTTTGGGGGTTTTTTGGTTTTTTCGAGACAGGGTTTCTCTGTATAGCTCTGGCTGCCCTGGAACTCACTCTATAGACCAGGCTGGCCTCGAACTCAGAAATCTGCCTGCCTCTGCCTCCCAAGTGCTGGGATTAAAGGCGTGTGCCACTACTGCCCAGTCGAAAAGTACTTTTCAACCGGAATCTCAGCACTAGGAGAGAGACACAAGGCGATCAGAGTGAAGGGTCATCATCAGCTACATACCTGAAGGCCAGCCTATGCAACAAACAAACAAAAAAAAAAAAAAAAAAAACACTCACTGTTGAAGCATGAATTTGGTCCCCAGAACCCACTGTGGAAGGACAGAACTGACTCCTAAATATCGGTCTTCTGAGCCCCCACCCCAAACATACACAAAAAGGTGGTGCACATGAAACTATGCGGGGAGGAGGCAGTTGCAAGCACAAGACACCATGCTCAGTCAGAGAAGAGCTTCTGTTGAAGGGATCAACAGGGACAATTAGCCAAGCATGAGGCATGTGGGTGAGCAGCCACTGTTGAGGCAAGGAGTTAGGGGCTGGGCTGTGCAGCTACTGGCGGCCAGGCCAAGCAGGTGCCCTTCAGGGTGTCCTGCACCAACATCTGAGATTCTCTCTCTTTTTTTTTCATGTGCATGAGTGTTTTGCCCGCATGTTTGCCTATGCACCACATGTATGCCTGGGTGTTCATGGAGGCAAGGAAAGGATGTCAGATCCCCTGGAGTTACAGACCATTGAGAGCTTCAGTGTGGGTACTGGCTCTCTGGAAGAGCAACCAACACTTGTAACCTCTTAGCCATCTCTTCAGCCCCAATATCTGGGGTTCTTAATCCAGAGGCAACGGTTCACAAAGCAGGACCTTTGCCTAGAATCCTGTCCACTGCTACCCAGAAGAATGTGCCTGAAGAGAGAATTCTTTGTGCTGGGACTGGTTAAGTTCTACTAGCTATCCACATTGTGAAGCCAGAAAAGGACCCAGGCACAAGCTGGAAAGCCAGGGTAGTCACCTCGCTTCTGACCTGTCTGAGCCTCCTCTGTGCAGGAGGGATTGTTGCTGCAGGCACAGTTTGTACATCATAAAGGTAGCAGTTAAGCAAAATGCTAGTCTTGCTAGTCAGGTCATATGGCTAAGATTCTTAGTGGGAAATATGAATTGCACAATATGTCCCATCAGCCAAGGAGAAGGCTTAAAGCTAAGCACATGCAGCAAAAGGCAGAGAGCAACTCGGGGCACTCGAAGCCCCCAGTAGAAAGTGTTGTATTGCCGTTGCAAAGGACCTTACACCAGCTAATGCCTCTTTTGCTTTCTTGATAAAACAGAATCAAGAGCTGAATGAAAAAGCCATGCTTTCAAAGGCACCTGAGATGGACTGGTTTGTTTCCTTCTACTGATGAGGTAGGCAGGCTACTCTGCAAGAGCTTCCCAGAGTGTGAACCTTCCTAATGCAAAGCCTCGTGAGGAAGCGTTGAGCCTCTCCTTCCCAGCTCAGTTGTGTTGAGCATAGTCACCAGGGGTGGGTCTTACGTGTGACTTCCTATGCCATCCGTTTCAGATAGCTCACACACCAAGAGAACCCAAACATTTCTCCCTTGAATGACATGGAGTCCACCTCTGAGGTCACTCAACAACCCCTAAGAAACCAAAGACCTACCTGAGCATGGCAGCATGCCTGTGATCCTAGTGCTGGGGAAGCTGAGGCAGGAGAATTAGAGATTGAGGTTATCCTGGTCAGAGAGAGCAGGTTTGGTAGATAAAGAAACTTGCAGCCAAACCTGACAACCTGAAGATGCCCAGATGAACTTGTTCTGGTAAGTTGACCACTTACCTCTGTGTATGTGCACCTCCACCCCATTAATAAATAAATGTAAAATAAATTATTTTTTAAAATAAGGCTGGGCTGAGTTCCAGATCCCTTCAGAACAAAGGAATAAATTGTGTTTAAATCGGGGCCAGCCAAGGCTGCACCATTAAAAGGGACAGTCACTCAGCAGGTGAAAGTGCTTGCTGCTCTTGCAGAGGGCCTGAGTTGGGTTCCCAGCATCCACATGGCAGATCCTAAGTCTGTAACTCCAGTTTCAGATGATGTGGCGCCCTCTCCTGGCCTCCACAAGCACTGCACACATGTGGTACACATACACAAAGGGCAATCACTCATATACATAAAATCAAAATAGATCCAAAAAGTTGCCTATATTTTTATCTGATATACTTTTTATATTTCCTGTAAATATTATCAAAATTTGACCCCAAAGGTCCTATATTTCATGTAGAAGTAATATAAAACCAAACTGAGACTGTTCAAGAAAATGCTTTTTAATAATGTGTTGTTTTGAGCTGGGCATAATAGCCCAGCCTTTAATCCCAGCCCTTGGGAGGCAGAAGTAGGTGGGTCTCTCTGACTTTGAGCTGGTCTACACAGCAAGCTCCAGGCCAGCCAGGACTGAACAATCTCAATCAAACAAAACAAAACAAAAAAGTACTGTTTCACATTCTTAGTTACCCATTATAGTAAAGAAAGCAGAGTAAAGCACAGACTCATGTTAATGCCAACAACCACAAGCCAAAGCATCCTTTTGTTTTATTAGGTTGTGGACTATGTCTTTGGCCGATACAACAGAAGCCCACACAAACGAGCACTTCCCCAGGCTGGCACTCGGAAGCAACAAGAAGTCTGCAGAAGGCAAGCATAGCCCTGGTGCTGGCGGCCGGTCCCAGAACAGCCAGGCTTCTAACGGGAGCGTGGATTACAGCAGGTCTCAGTGCTCCTGCACAAGCCTGACTTCTCACTATGACTACTCAGAAGACTTTCTCTCTGAGTGCTCTGAGGCAGCGGTCAACAGACATCCGTCAGAGAAGCCTCTGGCGAAGGAAAAGGAAAAAAGAAAGTACAATAGTTGTAAATTCCCCCAGCCTAAAGGTAAGAAGCCAGGCTTCCCAGCTAGGCTCCAGCACTGGCCACAGTCAGTTACAGGGGTGTGTTCCTGAATATGTATGGGTGAGATTTTGAAAGGAATTGGAAACAGAAGAATTAGGAAATCATAACAAGAAACTGTAGCCTCATCCCCATAGAGCTGGCACTCCCCTCCCCAAGCCTGCTAGTAGGGAGAGTTCTGTTTTAGTTAACAGGTGCTCATCACAGGTACTCAGTACAAGTACTCAATACTTGGTTCCACCAGCTTTTTGCCATTGGTCTCAGCTGAAGAATCAAAGTTTGAACTGCCAATGAAATGCCTTGTCTTGACCCCAAGAAGATAGTCTCCCAAGTCTGGTGAGAATGTTGACAATCTTTCAAAACCAAAATCACCCAAAAGGCTGATTTGGCCTTCTGCTTTGTTTTCTTATTTTTTTGAGACGAGATTGCACTGTGTAACACCCTGGCTAGCCTAAAACTCCCTTTGTAGACCAGGCTGGCCTTAACTCATAGAAATACACCTGTCTCTGCCTCCAGAGTCCTAGGATTAAAGGCTTCTGCCTTCAGCGCCCAACTAAAGGCTTTTTCTTATTTGCGGTTCACTCCTCTCAAAACTGACTTTAGCTTTTGTCAAGTTGACATAAAACTATACAGAACAATTATTTTTAATATAACTTGATATGTTAGTTAGAGTTTCATTGCTGCGAAGAGATACCATGACCAAGGCAAGTCTTATTTTAAAAGGGGGGGTGGGGGGAGGCGGGGCTGGTGAGATGGCTCAGCAGGTAAGAGCACCCGACTGCTCTTCTGAAGGTGATGAGTTCAAATCCCAGCAACCACATGGTGGCTTACAACCACCCGTAATGAGATCTGATGCCCTCCTCTGGTGTGTCTGAAGTCAGCTACAGCGTACTTATGAATAATAATAATAAATGAAGCCTTGGACCGGAGAGAGCAAGTGGGACCGACCGGAGCGAGCAGGGCTGGCCAGAGCCAGCGGGGCCAAACGGGAATGGCTGGAGCAAGCGGGGCAGACTGGAGCGAGCGAGCAGAGCAGACTGGAGCGAGAGGGCAGAGCGAGCGGAGCCGAACAGGGGCAGCCAGAGCGAGCGGGGCTGGCCAGAGTGAGCGGGGCAGACCAGAGCAAGCAAGGTTGACCAGAACTAGGGGAAAAAAAGGAAGGAAGGGAGGGAGGGAGGGAGAGAGAAGAAAGAAAGAAAGAAAGAAAGAAAGAAAGAAAGAAAGAAAGGAAGGAAGGAAGGAAGGAAGGAAGGAAGGAAGGAAAGAAAGAAAGAAAGAAAGAAAGAAAGAAAGAAAGAAAGAAAGAAAGAAGAAAAGATTAGATTTAATTGGACCTGGTTTACACTTTCAGAGGTTCAGTCCATTATCATCATGGTGGGAAGCATGGCATCATAGAGGCAGACTCGGTGCTGGAAGAGCTGAGAGTTCTGCATCTTAATCAGAAGGCAGCCGGAGGGAAACTGATTCCACTCTGGGCAGAATTTGAGGCCTAAGAGACCTCAGAGCCCACCTACACAGTGACACACTTTCCCCAGCAAGGCCACGTCTCCTAATAGTGCCACTTCCTATGGGCCAGCATATCAAACCACACTAGTGTTCTGTTATGTTTGAAACAGGGTCTCATTTAGTCCAGGCTATCCTTGAACTCCTAATCCTCTGCTTCTACTTCCCCAGTGTTCAGATATAGGAATGTGCCTCCACACCTGGCATGATTTTCCGAGAAACTTTTTTTTTTCCTCTTTCCGGTCAACCCTGCTCGTTCTGGTCACTCGGGTTGGCCCCGCTCGCTCTGGCACCCCGCTCGCTCTGGCCCCGAGTCACTTGTATAGCAGATATCTAAACGCAGGCTTTAAACTTCAAAAAGAAGTAGTCTTTAATCCATTCTGTGTTACTTCATGGCTCTGTAACCTTGGATGACTTAACTCTCCAGACATGAAATAGATGCGACTGCTGTGTGTGGAGTGCCTAACCAGCAGCAGGCATGGCCTCTCAGCTTCATGGCATTTGTGTGTGTGTGTTGGAGGTTACTAACATGTGCATATTTACATGCCTGTCTCTGTGCATTGCTGGTAACAACCTGCACTATCTGTTCACTCAGGCCAGAAGGTCATCCCAGCTGAGAAAAAGCAATTCTGGAATGCTTCGTTAATCAGTTCTCAAATCCAAACGATTGCCAAGAGAAGAGACACCATGACAAATCGGATACTGTCAGCCAGGCTTCATAAGATCAAAGAGCTGAAGAACGAGCTGGCGGACGTACATCGGAAGCTGGACGCCTCTGCCATAGAAAACCAATTTCTGAAGCAGCTTCAGCTTAGGCACCTGAAAGCCATAGGGAAATACGTGAACTCTCAGAACAACCTACCTCAAATTACAGCCAAGCACCAGAATGAGGTGAAGAACCTTCGACAGCTCCTCCGGAAATCCCAGGAGAAGGAGCGAGCTGTGTCCAGGAAACTCCGAGAAACCGACAGCGAGTTACTGAGGACCAAAGACGTCTTGCAAGCCCTGCAGAGACTCTCAGAAGACAAAAACCTTGCAGAGAGAGAAGAGCTGACTGACAGGTTGACCGATCTTACAGCCAAAATGGAAGCAAATGATAAAAAAATACAGGTTTGTGTTTCAGAAGTTCCAGTATTGGTAAGGGAGCCATCAGCCATGGGCTGTGACCCAGCTCACCACAGCAAGTAACTGTATCTAGTAGAGAGTGTGGGGAGGGGGCTGTAAGGAGGAGCACAGGTGTCAGAGATGGGCGCCTGCACTGGAGCGGGCAGGAATGCTCTCCAAGCAGCTAGTTGGATAGCCACATGGGCATGTCCTGTGAGCCAGAGGTCTACAGTGTGTTGTGAGAATCTTGCTTTGAAATGAACATCTGCTTTCAGCTCCTACAGAAAGGCCATCTCCTCTTGCCAGAGTATTGTGTCTGTCTATCTGTCTAACCCCTTTGTATTGTGTCTGTCCACCTGTCCGGCCCCTTTGCTTGTATTGTCTCTCCTCAGTCTGACAGATTAGACTTGTTTCCACAGTTTTAGTTATTTAAAAATAATGTTTCCCTGGGAAGAAAAAAGAAAAGGGAAAGGAAAGGGAGGAGAATAGAGGGAAGGGGGGGAGGGAGGGGAGAGGGGGGAGAGGAGGGAAAGAAGGAGGGGAAAGGGGAAAGGGAAGGAAGGGAGAAGGGGAAGTGGGAGAAGAAAGGAAGAGGTGAAGACAGGGAGAGGAGAAAAGGAGAGAAGAAAAGGGGGAGGGGAGGGAGAGGGGCACGTGGGGAGGGAGCGGAGAAGAGAAGGGAGGGAAGGGAAAGAATGGAATTAAGTATCTGAAGAGGAATGGGTAGATTTTCCTCAACAGACTCTGGTTGTCCAAAGCTGGGGGATTTCACTAACAGAGATGATGAGGGAGCCGGCACTAATCACACGGGGCTCTATCTGTTTTACATGATCTTCATGGACATAAATACAAATGGACTGTTTAATTCTCTGATGCTTGATGATAACAAATATTTTTCTGATAAGTATTCTGATAAGTATTTTCATAATACTATTGGTTATGAAATAGAGTATGGTGAGGGGGTACTTGGGGACCACACCAAGGAAACCCCTGAGAAATTACACTATGGAACAGATCTGATACAAGGCAGTTTATTTGGGGGAACAGAGGGGGGTGGGGACCTGGAGAAGGGGTAGGGACAGACATGTAGACAAGGGTAGTGGACATGTAAACAGGCAGACAGACAAGAGCAGAGCCATGAGGGCAGAGAAGAGGGACAGAGAAAGACAGAAAGAAGGAGAGAGACTGGCAGAAACACTTGAGAACAGAGAGAGAGCTGGAGTGGTGGGGCAGGCATTTTACACGCCGCCATACCTGAAGCACCTGTAAACTAACACAGTTCTGCAGGGGAAATCCTTTACTATCCAGAAAATTGTCTTCCATAGAGTATAAGGTAGGCACCAACAGTACCGGTAGCCCCTGTCACGCTGCTACACCTAAGTCAGCACTGGGTACTGCTGCGTCTGGTAGGCCCACCCAGCATGTCTGTTCTCCCACTGTGGAGGGCGGCATGAAGCCCATTACAGCCTTCCTGTCTGCTCTCTAGGGACCCCTGTCCTCATGGTCTGTCCCGAGGCTGGGCCCTTCCTCTAGGGAAAGGAGGCAGAAGATTTACCATCAGCCAAGGAGGCAGAGCAGTGCATCCAGGCCCCACTGTGGCCTGGCTCTACATGCTGGGTTTTCAGGATGTGTTTGATATCTGTTGCCAGGGTCCGGGGTTTGTAAAGAACTGCGGCACTGGGCTGGAAAGATATATTTATTGTCTAGACTTGAAATCTGGGACTTTCTGGCCAATGTTTCCTTTTATAATAAATGTAGCTTGTTTCATCACAGTCAAGTTTCATGACAACACACTGGCTACAGAATAGTTGAAATATATACTGTTTTCAGAACTTGGAAAAACAGCTGCGGCTGAACAATCGGTCCTACAGTCGACAGCTGGCAAAAGAAAATCGGAAGACGTTAGCAGCTCAAACAGCGACAAAGACTCTGCAGGCAGAAGTGAGGCAGCTGCAGCAGAAGCTCAAGGTATCTCCCCCACAACAGTCTGTCTGTCTGTCTGTCTGTCCGTCTGTCTGTCTGTCCCAAACACCAGTTACTTACACATATGATGTCTCTCCCCCAGGACAGTCTGTCTGTCTGTCCAAAAACACCAGTTACTTACACATATGATGTCTCTCCTCCAGGACAGTCTGTCTGTCTGTCCCAAGCACCAGTTACTTACACATATGATGTCTCTCCTCCAGGACAGTCTGTCTGTCTGTCCCAAACACCAGTTACTTACACATATAATGTCTCTCCCCCAGGACAGCCTATCTGTCTGTCCCAAACACCAGTTACTTACACATATGATGTCTCTTCCCCAGGACAGTCTGTCTGACTCAAACACCAGTTACTTACACATATAATGTCTCTCCCCAGGACAGTCTGTCTCACAGCAGTAAATAGCAGCACGTCCTGACAACACCATAATGCAACTCAGAATACGTTTTAAACTGAGAAGTCAAAGCATAGTAACAGTCAGAATACACTGCAGTAGCCCATAACTTACCTAAGGTCTTTCTTGTGACTTGAGATGTAGTCCAGACCTGTTGCATCTGTATGGTGTGCATGAGGCTGAAGAGTCAAACCTAACAGATGCACACAAACAGTCTGACTTGCACATCATCCAGGTGTGGTGGGAACAGGGGAGCACATCATCCAGGTGTGGTGGGAACAGGGGAGCACATCATCCAGGTGTGGTGGGAACAGGGGAGCACATCATCCAAGTGTGGTGGAGACAGGGTTCAGTAGTTGAAAGTCATGCTTGGACAATTTTGAGGTCTATAGAGCAATTTTGAGGCTAGCCTAGGCTATGAGGGACTATCTCAGAAAATAATCGGGCTAGCATAGTGAAGAGGCTTGCTGCCAAGCCTCACACCCCAAGGTATAACCCTGGCACCCACATGGTCAAAGGAGAAAGCCAACCCCTCAAGTAGTCCTCTCACCTTCACATGATGTATGTACAAACATACGTCACATACATACATCACATACACGAACACACAAATAGTCCATGTGGTGATGGCATATGCCTTTTATGCCAGCACTCAGGAGGCAGAAGCAGACAGGTTTAGATTTCTGTGTTTGAAGACAACCTGGTCTACAGAGACTCTGTCTTGTAAAACTGGGAGAGGGAGAGGGAAGAGAAGGAGGAAGGGGAGAGAGAGAAAGAAAGAAAAGGTGAAAGTTATATCCAAACTACCACGGGGTTCCACGCACCCCAGTTAGAATGGCTGTTTCCACAGGAAAATGCTGCTAAAGATGTGGAAGGAAAAGACCCCTGGTGGGAGTGGGAGTTAGTGAGCCACTATGCAAAGCCATAAGACAGCTCCTCCAAAGGCTAAAATTACACAACTATGTGACCCAGGAACAGCACCTCTGATACATGCCTGAAGAACATGAGGTCAACATACAAAAGACATGCATATCCATATGAGGGTCATCAACTGTGTCATGTGTACAAACTCACACAGAGGGCCATTCAACTGTAAAAATGAATGTGATCCTGTCATTTGCAACCCAGAGAGAACTGGAGGGCGGCATGTAAGGCAAAGTGACCCAGACAAGGATGGCAAGTGCTGCGCTTTTACTCCTGTATGTAAGGGGAGAGATGAGGAGGGGGTCTCCGAGGATCAAGAAGAGAAGAGGGAGGGAGGGAGGGAGGGAGGGGCTGGAAGAGCAGGTCTGAGTGGCCAGTGTGTGGAAATGTCATAAAATAGTGAATTGTGCTAATCTCTACATTGCTCTGTGCCAGTATTATAACAAAGGATTATAACAAAGGATTATAACAAAGGATTTTAAAGATTTGTTTTTGTTCATTTCAATTGTGTGTGTGCATACACACGTGTATATGTGCCCATGGAGGCTGCAGGTGTCAGATACCCCGGATCTGCAGTTATAAGTAGTTGTAAGCTGCCTGACGTAGGTGTTGGGCACTGAACTGGGTCCTCTGAATGGAGCCAGAGAAGTGGTGAGTGAGAAGGAGGCAGAGTCACTGTGCACACTGACCACCTTCCAGGAGGATGCAGAGCCAACACTATGTGGGTTAATATTTACAGAAGAAAACGGCCGGTTATGGGGGCTAACAGTCTCAGCACACGGAAGGCAGAAGCAGGGTAGTGGGTACAAGACCACAGCTGAGCTAGATAGGAAGATGTAAGCCAACTGGGCTATTTAGTGAGACTGTGTGTCACACACACCCACACACACACACACACACACACACACACACACACACACACACACACACGATAACAATGTGCAGAAGACAGAGCAGAAGGGCTGGCTGCAGAACCACATCTGTGGCCACAGAACTGAAGTGCATCATCATACAGCAGGGCTGAGTATAAAAAAATCCCCAAAAGTCACTGAAATTTTAAAAAGAACCAACTATGTATTCTACTGATGGTATAAGGTAAGAGAAAAGCCACTCCAGGTGACTCAGCACAGTAATTTCAGTTAAACTCTTCCCAGTCACCTGCTAAGGATGGAATGACTTCACATACAAATGTAAATGGTTTCAGAAGTGACATCCTGGGGGCAGGGGGCTTCACAGTGACTTTGAATACACTGTGAATAATGCTGGTGCCCTTCAGAACAGGGCTCTAGGGGTGTGGTAAAAATAAAATGCACAGTTAAGATAAGGTGAAATAAAAGACCACAGTCCTGCCAGGCGTGGTGGTGCACTCCTTTAATCCCAGCACTCGGGAGGCAGAGGCAGGCAGATTTCTGAGTTCGAGGCCTGCCTGGTCTACAGAGTGAGTTCCAGGACAGCCAAGGCTACACAAAGAAACCCTGTCTCAAAAAACCAAAAACAAAAAAACAAACAAAAGAAAAAAAACCCTACAGTCCTGATTTTGCTCTGAAGTGGAAGTATGACTTCACAACATATTTTATTTTAAAAACTAAATATTTCCAATGTGACTGAGAACTGTTGTCACTTCTAATGTCCACTGGTTCTAAGAGAAGCAGGACATCTTAAAGAAATCATACCAGAGAAACTGTCACCTTGCAGAACCAGTTCTTACTGGCCAAAAATGATCAAAAAAGATAGTCAGGCATGATAGATGCTCTTGTAATCCCAGCACTCAAGAAGCTGAGACAGGAGAATTCAAGGCAAGAACCACCTAGGATCTATAGCAAGACCCTGACTTGAAAGTTAATAATAAAAATAAATAAATAAAAGAAGGGAGATATATGAGAGTAGAATGGGATGAATATGATGGTCAAAATATATATGTGTATATTATGTATGTATATTATATATGTATATGTGTATATATTGTATATGTATATTATAGGTATAGGTGTATATGTTATATATGTATGTACTGTTATATATGTATGTGTATCTTGTATATGTATATGTGTGTATTATGAGTATTATATATGTATATGTATATATATTATATATGTATGTTATATATGTGTATATATGTGTATGTATATATGTGTATATATTATATATGTATATTATAGGTATATGTGTATATGTGTGTATTATATATGTATGTATGTTATATGTGTGTATATGTTATATGTGTATGTGTGTTATATATGTGTATATGTGTGTAGTATATGTGTATGTACATATATATGAAATTGTCAAAGAATAGTATTTTTGTAAAGCTTTATTTTATTTATATGAGTACACTGTAGCTGTTTTCAGACACACCAGAAGAGGACATCAGATTCCATTACAGATGGTTGTGAGCCACCATGTGGTTGCTGGGAATTGAACTCAGGACCTCTGGATGAGCAGTCAGTACTTGTAACTGCTGAGCCATTTCTCCAGCCCCCCCAAAATAGTATTTTTATATAAAGAAAAATAATAAAGAATTTGTAGTGCTTAGACGAAACACTTCACCTGGAGAGATGGCTGTGCAGTTTGGAGCATTTGCTGTGCAGTCTGAAGACAGGCTCAGATCCGTGTAACAGGCTAGGAGCCCTATGCACACCTATGACCTCAGCTCTGAGGGAGGCAGAGGCAAGAGAAGTGCTGGGCTCAGGGAGAGACTCTGCTCAAAGTAATAGGCAGAGGTGCTTGAGGGACCCATCCTGGGTGGTCAGAATGTGTTCTGCTCTAGGCCACTCCACGTTGTGCAGTCCAGTGGCTTTACTGTGGCTCATGCTGGGTGACTCCACTTTACTAAGCAAAGTTAAGCATGTCCCATCACACAGAGTGATCACTTACTCCACAAATAAATTATAGGTGAGGAGCGCATGAGAATGTGGGCATAATAAAATCAGGTCATTAAGCCATGCCTGAGAACATCAAATAGGAGACCAATCAAGGGCACAAAAGCCTCACCATAATGAGGGGTACAACAGTCAGTGGAACCCCACAAACAAAGGACATCTGCCCTCCATCCACTGGCTGCCCATCAAGATATGACAGAAGCCATGCAGATGGCCATCGCTTGGCACATCCCTCTCAAATTATGTCCACCTGTCCACCCAGCCCTCCAGACACAGCCCTGGACCTCGCCCACTGGTCCTGTGTCTTGGTGGTGGCTTGCCTTCGCCATGCGGTTCTGCAGCTTGACTGCAAGCCTCCAACTGATCTCCTCCTAGATTCACTAATACATAACTACCCATAGTGACTGTCAACCTCTGTATTAGCCGTCTTTGCCTTCTTAAGATTTCTGTGTGTGTGTGTGTGTGTGTGTGTGTGTGTGTGTGTGTGTGTAGAGACCAGAGATCGATACTGGGTGCCTTCCTCTATCCATCTCTACCTTATTTTGAGACAGGGTTTCTACTGAACCTGGAGCTTGCCAATTTGTCTAGACTGGTTTGGCCAGCAAGCTCTAGGATCCTCCTAGCTCTGCTTCCTGGTGCTAGGGTTACAGGCTGTGCCACTGTGCCTGGCTTTTGCATGTGAATTGTGCATATGAGTGCACATAAGCACACACGTGCACACACACACACACACACACACACACACACACACACACATTTGGAGTGTAATGTGTGACCTGGGAGTTAATACTAGTAATTAAGACTGCAAAAAGAACCCATGACTTTCGCCAGCCATGCTGTCCAGCGTTATCTAGATAATGTGGTAAATCACACAGCAAGGATAACATGGCCCGGGAAGTTATCAGCAGCTAATAAATTCTGACACTGACAAGATACAGACCTTTCTCTTCTGTTTCTGATGGAGTGGGCTTGTTGGTAGGTTGTTTCTGTGCTGGTGAAATGAGCCAATTCAAACCAGATTAGATTATATTAAAGGCAGGTGTATTGGGAAGCTGCTCTCAGGTGAGTTCACTGACCCTAAGGACTGAGGCCAGGGGGGCCACCATGGGGACAAGGCGTTAGGGAAAGAAGAGAGAGAAAGGGTGCACACAGAGAGAGAAGAAGAGGAGGAGGGAGAGAGAGAGCATGTGCACACAAAATGCCTGGATTATATAAAGAGGGGTCTCTGAGGAAAGGGCAGCCCAGCCCCTAGGCTGGAAAGTTCAGTGTTGGATGCTGGATATGCCAGGTAGGGACTGAAGGATCCTGGGAGAACCTGGAAGCCAGGTCTCTTTGATGTAAAATACACACCTCAGTCCCTTGTCCTGGGGTCTGGAACCAAACACTCATGACCCTCAGTCACCAATAGCAACCGCTGGTGATTCCTCCTTTGTTTGGGATCACCTCCCAACTGTAGATAGAATCTCTTAATAAGCATCACCTGTCAATAAAAAAGCTATGGCCAATGAACTGAGGCAGGAAGTAGGAGGTGGGACATCCAGCAGGGATAGAGAGCATTCTGGGAAATAGTGAGAAGACACAAGGGGTTTGTCAAGAAACACTGAGGAGATGGATGTAAACTAGCAGGTAGCAAAACTCAAGATAGAATAAAGGGGAGATTTGCCCCAGGGACTCTGAGAAGACAGACATAAGACAAGGAGGGGGGATGGAGAGATGGCTCAGTGGTTAAGAGCACCGACTGCTCTTCCAGAGGTCCAGAGGTCCAGAGTTCAATTCCCAGCAACCACATGGTGGGTTACAACCATCTATAGTGAAGTCTGGTGCCTTCTTCTGGCATGAATGTGTACCTGCAGATAGAGCACTCATATATATAAATTACAAAATCATTTCTAAAATTTATTTTTAAAAATTACTTTCAAACATCAATGATTTATGAAATGACATTAATTTTGTTTACAGATCTATTGTTTAGGCAGGACTTGTCTGACAGCACATCTGTATCTTTCCTGGCTTGAGTACGGAAGGTTCACAGGCTGAAAGATAAACATGCCAGAAGGCTCATTCCTGTGTCTGCACTAGTGCCAATTAACAGCTAAGATCCTAGGTCATTCTGCCCATATGAACTAGCCTCAAAGTCACAGAGCCTCTCATCATCTGCCTCCATCCATGAGTTGAGACGGGTAGTAAACTCCTGCTGTGGAAGAGCACAGGGACCAGAAAGTGTCCCAATTTCAGGACACTATAATCTACCACATAAGCCCAAATTCATAATGTCTGGTCCCAAGATCTGTTTCTGTACATTAGCCTCATTAGCCTCAGAGTCATCTCCACAAATCAAAGCCCATCACCGAAGTATGAGATTAACTATGAAGATGGATACCAGCCTACACAGCTCCCAAGTGAGATGCTGGGGCCTGGGCTTACAGGGAACACCAACCAAGATACCACCTCCTCCCTTCACCCTTAGTTAACGGGATCCCCTGTGAGTTCAGGGTAATCTTGGCTGTGAATCCATCCATGAGCCCTTGTCCTCTGTGGTCTGTTGCAGGATATGTGATCACACTGTGAACCCTGAGATTGTGTTAAGGTGTGGCTCAGCCCTTAGCACACACCTTTAATCTCAAACAACAAAGGTAAAGCTAGTGTACAGAAGGAAGCACCCGTACCTGAAGGTGACGTCTAATTGAGTGGCAGACAAAGTGATGAATCAGAGAAAGAATTGACAGAATAGGATCTACTTGAGGGCGCCATGCAGAGAGGGACTCAGCTTTACTGGGATAGCTCTATAGAGACAGGCTGCAGAGAGAACTAGCTAGACACAGGCAAAGGCAGAATGAGCCAGAGAATAAAAAGGAGCCAGACGATTAGAACAGATTGCCAAAGTTAGTATGAGGCCAGGCAGAGCAAATCAGTCAGAGACTGAGAGAGAAGCCAGATTGAATCAGCCAGATTGAAAAGGAGTTTGAGCCAGAACAGGTGAGTTGAGCAGCCTGCTAGAATTCAGAAAGAGCTAGAAAGGGAAGGCTTAGAGAGGGCTTATTCAGCAGTAAGTCACAGAGGCTGAAAACATTCTAGGTCTAGATAAGGTTGAATAAAGGCTAGAAGCTTCCAGGACTAGGCCTAGTTAGCAGACAGAGACAAGAGGTCTCAGAGAGGACAGTTAAAGCAGGTGAGTAAAAGTTATTTTAACAGTGGTCCATCTTTCCTTCCCTTGGTGAACCACACAAGTATCCTAGATTGTGTGATAAACTGTTACCTTAGCCCCCTTTGGCCCAGCCCAACCTTCTTCCCTATGCCCAAAGGAGATTCTCCCTCATGTTGCTCGCCCCACCCTCAGCCCTGCACCAGCTCATCAGCAACCACTCCATCTGCTGCTGAGCTAAACCTCATACCAAACCAAGAGACAGGACGAAACCTTCCAGCCACCAAAGCACGTGCCCTTGTAAACAAACACTGAAATCTTTATAGAAAGCAGTGTGAGCAACAATCAGTCTAGGGCTGGAGAGAGAGCTCAGCCGTTGTGAGCACTTAGTCTAGGGCTGGAGAGAGAGCTCAGCCGTTGTGAGCACGTGCTGCTCTTGCAGAGGAGTCAGGGTTGGCTCCCAGCACCCACATGGCAGCTACCAACCATCTTAACTGACTCTAGATCTGGTACCTTCTCCTGGCCTCCATGGATTCCGATTATCACAGCCATAAACTGTTGGCATTTCTAGTCTCTGAGCTAAATGTTAAAATACAACAAAGCAGGAAAGGGAAATATGGACCATAATACTTTGTTTCTGGAAACACACATTCTAGAAAAAAATATTTCTCCTCCATGTCCATACGTCTCAAAATAAAATGTTATGATTAAAAGGAGCATAAAAAAATAAAGGAGGGGCCGGGCGTGGTGGCGCACGCCTTTAATCCCAGCACTCGGGAGGCAGAGGCAGGCGGATTTCTGAGTTCGAGGCCAGCCTGGTTTACAAAGTGAGTTCCAGGACAGCCACATACAGAGAAACCCTGTCTCGAAAAACCAAAAAAAAAATAAAAATAAAAAATATAAATAAATAAATAAATAAATAAAGGGGTGGTGACTCAGCGGTTAAGAGCACTGACTGCTGTTCCAGAGGTCCTGAGTTCAATTCCCAGCAACCATATGATGGCTCACAACCATCTGGATTGGGATCTGATGCCCTTTTCTGCTGTGTCTGAGGACAGCTACAGTGTACTCACATAAATGAAATAATCTTGAGAAAAAGAAAGATAAATAAAGGGCTGGGATGATTCCTGAAAGGTTAGCAGCACCGGCTGCTCTTGCAGGGGACACAGGTTCAACCCAGCACCCATGTGGAGCTTATAACATCTATAACTTCACTTCCAGGGATCTGATGCCCTCTTCTGGCCTCCACAGACACCAAGCTCACACGTGGTGCAGAGCCAGAGATAGAGATAGAGGTAGAGATAGAGATAGAGATAGAGACATAGATGATATATAGATATAGATTATAGATATAGATGATATATATAGATAGATAGATAGATGCTGTAATGTTTCCTTCACTGACATGGAGATAATCTCAGAGGCAGTGGTGGAGCCCAGCAGGGCAGCAGGCCAGCAGGCTTGTCTCCATGTATAACAGGATTGCATCAGGTTCTTAGTCCTTTTCCTACCCCCCAACAAGTTAAGCCCTTCAAAGCTTTTGCTTTGCCATGATTTAAAACCATTATTGTTGGGGTTTAAAGCAGAGCAGTGGCCTTGTTGTCAGCCTTACCAGTGCGTGCTGCCCGAGCTTGATCTCTGCTATCCAGTACCATGGTAACTAGGTATGGCCAGAGTGACTGTGGACTGCAATTTGATTTTATTTTACCTTTCCATTACGGACCAGTGACTTCCTCTTAAATTGATCTTTTAAGTCTAGGTTTATAACGCAGTTGTTCCTGGGAAACTGACACAATGCTCTTTTTAGGAGAAGGATCGGGAGCTGGAAATCAAAAACATCTATACTAATAGAATACTTAAAAACTTAAATGATAAGGAAGATTATCCGAAAGGTATGTTTTCATCCCTTTTGCTCAAAAATCTATTTTTAAGTGTCTGCAGATATTTTCCTAATTTATATAGGCAAAATGGTAGGACCTTTAGCAGGCACTTGACTGGACGCAGGCATGCTTTTTGTGACTGTAGAATAAAATAATGGAGCAGTGATATTGTCACAGAGAACCAGCAATGCTCTTGCTCCCGCTGGGATCAGTCCTTTGCCCCACCTCGGATGAAAGAGTCAACTGCCCATCGGAGCTCTCTGAGGAGATCTATATACCAGTAGCAGCTTCTGAGCATGAAAGTTGTCTGAGGTACATTTTATAACATGTACCTACGTCAGCCTTCAGGGTCAGTGGATTCAGGCAAATGCTTACAGCCATGTAACTATCACTCTGGTCAAGAAAGCATCTCCCACCCCACACACCACACACAGGAAGGCCCCTCTGGCCCTAAGCAGCTGCCCAAGCAGTCTCTGACCTCCCCAAACAACAGCGTAGTTCTCTGTAGACCCCGACCCAACACTGCTCTGTCCTGTGTGTTAAGTACAGTGGCTCCAGGCTGGTGCTCCTGTGCTGCACTTTGCCCTATAAGATAGAATGTGCTCATATTCACTGCACCCTCCCACCCACTACTGGGTCTACTCAGGTAAGGCACAGCAGAGCCTTCACCTCTAAAGCAGGAGCAGCAGCGAGGCCTGCTTTCAAAGGCATCGACCCCCAATTTCTTGGCCTCCACTGACTGTGGATTATAATCCTGAGCAATGCCCAATGCCCACCAGACTAGACAGTGAGCCTGCCATGGCATGAGACCGTTTTGGCAGTCATGGTTCTTGTTCACATCATGGACAACCTCCTCACCAGGCCTCTGGAGCTCTGGCATGGTGTGGCAGTGGCTTGGTCTATGACAATGTCAATAAAACAGCTATGCTGCCTGAACCTAGCACCTCCCTGGTTCCCCTTACCACTGCGATGCTCCTGACCGCTGAGACGGAGGATAAGACAGATAAAGGAAAGGTAGGAAAGAGAACTCTGACTGTGTGTTGCCTGTCCTTTAGTGTGAGCGCTTGTGAGCAGTAAAGCCTCTGAATACAAAATGCTTCTCACATATAATCTACCTACTTTACAGTTTCTTCAACAAAATCAGTGCAAGCAGACAGGAAAAGTTTGCCATTTGTAAATATGAGGCACCAGGGAACTCAAAAGTCAGATGTCCCATTTTGGATAACTAAGGTATGAGAACTCTGAAATTTTGCATTGTCCAAAAAATATCTTAATGAAAATAGAGTCTGGCTGGATGTGGTGGTGCATACCTTTAATCCCAGCTCTTAGGAGGTAGAGACAGGTGGATCTCTGTGAGTTCAAGGTCAGCATATTCTACAGAGTGAGTTCCAGAACAGTCAGAGCTATCACTGGAGAGACCCAGGGGAGGGTTTTTTTTTTTTTTTTGGGGGGGGGGGGTGACTAAAAGCAGTCACTTGATATTTATTTAAAATTTAATTTGAAATTATCTACACCTCAAAAAATGTGCTTTTTACTGTTTTGTAAATTATAGGGTAAAAGGGGGAAAGGAAACATTGTTCATAAAGAAAAATCAACAGAAATAAACCATGATATTCCTTACTATCTCTGTAAACTACCAAAGCAAGAAGAGTCTAAGAGAAAATATGAAGGTAACTGAACAGCTTTAAAAAAAATTCTCCTTGCAGCCGGGGGTGGTGGCGCATGCCTTTAATCCCAGCACTTGGGAGGCAGAGGCAGGTGGATTTCTGAGTTCAAGGCCAGCCTGGTCTGCAGAATGAGTTCCAGGACAGCCAGGGCTATACAGAGAAACCCTGTCTGCAAAAACAAACAAACAAACAAACAAAAAATCTCAATGCCTCACCTGCAATCCCAGCGTGGGGTGGGAGACAACCAGGCAAGGAGAGGGCACAAGTCCAGGCCTGGTCTCCCGGCAAGGTCATGGATTATTTTGGAAGATACAAAGTCATTAGCTCTACAGCCAGGGCTCCTGGGGGTAGATCCAAAACAGGTGGAGGTCTGAGAATATTCCAAAGGGCTCCTTAGAGCATCTAAACCTAAGCTCACCAAGCTTACTTTCAGCTCTTGAGAGCAGGTCAAGGCCAGATGCTTCTGTGGGTGTGAGGAGGAGCCTCAGCTCGGTCTAGGCTGCAGCTGCCCTAGCCAAGCCTATCCCCAGGTCACAGGCAGGCAGGCAGGGCAGGCCAAATCTCTAGCTGTCCTGGTTAGAGGAGCCTGGAGGAAAAGGGATGGGGATGGGCATGTGGGTTGGTCCTGGTCTGTCTGCTGCTGGTGTGCAACTGGGTTCTCCCATCATTTCCTGCAGGCTCCCTTCAACGCCTGCTTCTCCACTGAGTCTTCTGTTTACTAAACCATGTCCTCATTTTTGTGCAGCCAATCTGACGGTCTTAAAGAGCATGCCATCTCCTCCAGCTTCCTGGGGACAGGTGGCCACTGAGCAGATCTGTGCCTTCCATCTAGAATGTCACTCTTGTACCCATGCAGGTGATTAATACTTTTTACATAGGTTAAAAAAAAAAAAAAAACTAGGTTATCACTTTCCTTCAGAATCTTGGAAGATAGACCACAATGTTTTTATAGTTCATCGTTGCTGACAGGTGAGCTGGGAATACGGCAAGGCTGAGCAGGAGGTGAGCCAGCCAAAATTCAACGCATCTCCTCAGGCCTGACAGGCGCTGAGAGAACCTAGCAGGGCCAAACTCTTGCTGTGAAGTCAACCATGTTGAAATAGAAGCTTTGGCAGTGTCCCCTATCAGGCCACTCACTGTGTGGTACAGTTTGCTGGAAACATCACCAAATGTGCACTTCCTGTGGCCAGTGTTCATTTAACTTTCCCACTTATTTTAAAGCCCATTTGGGAAATGTATTTGTTCATTTAACAAATTCTATTTGAGCATATATTGTGTAGTGAGCCATTCATATGCACATGTACATACAAACACACATGCACACATGTACACACACATACACATGCAGGTATGCACTTGTGTGTGCACACACACCACCACCACCACCAGCAGCAGCAGGAACGAATGCAAATACCTTGTAGTGTAGAAAAGGCCACTTGCCCTTAGCTGCCTAGAACCCACAGCAGCATGCTGTCCCTCCCCCGCTGCTTCTCTGGCACATCTGCAGTGTTGTCTGCTACATGCACCACCTGAAACTCTGGTTGTGTAGGTTTGTTCTTAGAGATTAAAGTCCTGGGCCTAAGAACATATTCGCTTAAATTCTACTAGAAACTGCCAAACTGCTAGAAAAGCAAAAAATAAATAACTAAAATTGCGGATTTATATACAGCCATCCTCAGCTTCTGACTACTGAAATGACTGTCTTAACATGCTTTAATAGCCCTGAGAGAAGATTTCCTTAGTATCCTGCAGGAAAGGCCAGCAATGCCCCCTCTGTGTCTTAGTGCTGCATGTTTGCCACGTGTGTTGTTTCAGTGGCTTGTCTGGACATCTAGGGAGGTGTGTGAACATGCCATCCTGAAATGGGCATCCAACGAGGTTTTTCTGTTGGGACTGGTTGGTCGGTCGTATGGAGCCGCGGTGTCAAACCTGGAATCATACTTTCAGCCATGAATCCATTCACTTTTTTTTTTGGTATGGTGTGTATAAGTGCAGTGAGCACATTGGCGGAGACCAAGACAGAACACTAAATATCTTTCTCCACTACCCTGGGCCTCACTGCCTGAGGGAAGCTCCCCCTTAGCCCAGCAACAATGCTCAGAATCTGCCTGTGCTGGGGCCAGAGTCCCTCACAGCCATGCACCCCTTCGGGAGTTTGCTTTCTAATGGGTGCCAGGGGTNTCCTAAAAATCTTGTTTGAGGGCACTCAAAGCTCCATCTTTCTAATGCAGATTTATCAAAGGAGGTTGAACACCGGAAACCACAAACTTCTCTGGAAACTCCTAGGAGGCCAAACGAGAAAAAGGAAGACCAAGAAAAGAGAGCCATCCCAGCAGAAGCAGAGCCAACTGCAAAGGAAAGCGAGGCCCCCAAGGACGCCGAGGATAAGGCCCTGGCCAGGGCAGCCGGCAATGCAGGTGATGCGGGCGATGCCGGCAATGACCGCGAGGTGGTCGGGGCGCACGAGGTGGTCGGGGCGCACGAGGTGGACGGGGTGCACGAGGTAGTCGGGGTGCACGAGCTGCCCGAGGCGCACGAGGCGGTCGGGGTGCACGAGCCCGGGCGCGGCAGGAGGAAGACCCCGCGGAAGCACTATTCCTTCACCGAGGCCACCGAAAACCTGCACCACGGGCTGCCCACCTCCTGCAGGCAGGTTTCGGGCAGCCCACACTGCCGCTGCCGCCACGGCATGGGCAAGCACCGCAGCGAGCAGGAGCTGCGGCTGGAGCCTGCCGGATACGAGCCCTCGTTCGGCAAGGGGGCCAGGGCCAGGGCCAGGGGGACAGCATTCAGCGACAGGAAGAGCAGCCTCATGGACGAGCTGTTCGGCACAGGCTTCGGGGGCAGGGCGGGCTCCAGCGACAGCGAGGCAGTCAGCAAGTCCCCGCAGCCCGGGCCCCAGGCCTCTGCCGGTAACGCCTTCGGGGACTCCAGAGCCACTGTGGCGCGTTCCATCCAGGCCTCACCCACTGAAGCCAACAAGAAGACTGTTGTTTAAACGCAGCAGTCAACTGATACATTCTGGTTTATATACTAGTTATGTGCCTTTAATCTTATTTACCACGTGAGGGCTTACATAGTGTCTGTTTTAGTACTTGGGTGGACTGTGGGTAATTTGCGTGATTGCTATCTAATAAAAAAAATCCACTGTACCTTGGTCATATGGTAACATTGTAAATACAAATCTACATCTTTATTATGAAGGCGGAACATGCATGTCAACTCTTTTTAGGAAGACTGGGTTTATTACATAGCCCGGAGATCTGGGACTCAGTTGGTGATTCTTGGCCAGCCTAAGGTGCCTAAATTCTGTCAGCAAGGCAGCTGGTCGTCACAACTGCATGGAAGAGGTACTGATCAGCAAGACGGGCGGCCAGCAGACACAAAAACAGTACAAGGATTCAAGCTTGGCCTCGTGAGTCATTGCTGGTGGTCTCTTGCTCAGCTGACCTGAAAGCATCTAAGTGGCCTGCCTTTGTGCACCCCTGCGCCTGTGTAGAAGTCTGTATCTAAGGGGCCTGCTTTTGTGCACCCCTGCGCCTGTATAGAGGTCTGTATTTTTTTGTTATTGTTGAGATTTATTATTTCCTTTTGTTACACAATGACCGTTTCTTTTAATCTTGTTCTAAAACAGCTGCATGTTCAATCTGGCTGCTCAGGTCTAATTCTAACAGTATTTTGTTGGAACTATAAAGGGTCTGTATTCCCAGTCTACATTGTGTAAGTGGCCTTCATTTAGCTATTAGAGCAATTTAATCGTTAGCTAGAATTCATTGCACTGTCTCCAAATGTTCATGGGCTAGTGTATATTAACACTTTAACAAGTGAGATCAAGGGCTGCGTGTGGCCCAATGGTATAATGCCTGCTGAGGGATGCTGATGGTGATGATGGTGGTGATGGGATATACTAGATATAAGCTGTGTGTAGCCGGGCGTGGTGGCGCACTCCTTTAATCCCAGCACTTGGGAGGCAGAGGCAGGCGGATTTCTGAGTTCGAGGCCAGCCTGGTCTACAGTGTGAGTTCCAGGACAGCCAGGGCTATATAGAGAAACCCTGTCTCGAAAAAACAAAAAAAAAAAAAAAAAAAAAAAAAAAAAAAAAAACAAAAAAAAAACAAATAAGCTGTGTGTAGAGCTTCTACCCACATAACAGCACTCAGGAGGCAGAGGCAGGCTGGTCTCTCAGTTTGGGCCAGCCTGGTCTTTATGGTAAGTTCCAGGGTAGCCAGGGCTGAACAATGAGACCCTATCTCAAAAAAATTAAAATTTAAATTTAAAAAAATTGAAGATACTGGTTTTTTAGATGTTTACGGAGAGATAGCTCAGCGGATAAGAGCACCGACTGCTCTTCCAAAGGTGCTGAGTTCAATTCCCAGCAACCACATGGTGGCTCAAAACCATTCTCTGGAGTGTCTGAAGACAGTACAGTGTACTTACATATAATAAATAAATAAATAAATCTTTAAATGCATACAGACCAACATTCATAAACATGGACCAACATTCATAAACATGGACCATCTTGGAGAACCCTATAAAGCAAGTAACCGTGAGCCTGGGAAACTGCCAAGGCAGGAGGGGACACAAGCTCGCTTTCCACAGTACCCAGTCCCTTTTTAACTCAATGTTTATTACCCATTAATAAACAAATACAATTTGGGGGTAAAAACACAGATGTCCCCTACTTGCGGTGTTACATACACTACACACATGGGAACACTAACAGTCTCACATACATTATGCCTGTGGAAGCGCTGACATCCACATTACACACATGGGAACACTGAGTCACTTGTTCCTTCAGGTCAGCTGAAATCATGAGAGGCATCTGGTCTGGGCACTTCTGATTGCCCTTCCAAGTGGCCTTGGGATGCTGACCCAGGCTACCTAAATGATGTGGGCAAAAAGCGCCATTGTAGATTGTGGCGCACTGCAAAAAGGAGGAAAGCGATCACCCTACCTCACCCTGAGGGCTGAATCCCTGGAGGGAACTCAGATTCTACAGCCAACCTCCTCAGGTCCCAAAATAACCTTGTGTAGACCATGTGCTTTCCTTCATGGTGAGCATGCTGGAGCTTGTGGGCAGGTCCTCCTGGCAATGTTGGCTATGCCTACTGCTGTGCTCCGTTTGTGCCCACAACAAATACAGCCAAGTAACCTTGGTGCCACGTGGATCTATCTGCAGCATCGGTGGAGTTTAAATCAATGGACTCTCAAGCCTGCTCTGGTGGCACTCGGTCTACAACCAACCCAAGGCACACACACTGGGCCTGTTCACAGTACAGTCAGAATAACAAAGAGCTACTTAGGAGATCATTAGGAAACACCGGAATATAAATATGATCCTTCAAACCCAGTGCTACACCTTTAATCCCAGCAGCTGTGAGGCAGAGACAAGAGGATTCCTGTAAATTCCAGGTCAGCCAGAGCTGTGCAGAGACCTGCAGTGCTGGCAGGGAGCTTTTCTGTGCTATGGTTCCCCAGAGGCGAATACCGCAGCTTGCAGCACAGGTAGTGAGCCCAGCTCCTGCTGTACGGCTGGTGGGACAGTCACACTAGCACTGGCAAATACTGTAACTAGGGAAAGTGCTTCAAAAACAGTCTTGGCATATACAAAAACAGTAGCGGCATATGCCTTTAATCCTATCACCTGGGTCTGTGGGTTTGAGAGAAGCCTGGTCTACATAATTTCAGGAGAGCTGCAGCTACACTGAGAGACCTTGTCTCAAACAAACAAACAAACAAACCCAGGCTTGGCAGAATTCTGCCTGTAACTCCATGAGCCTAAGGAGCCTCAGATGAACTGGATCAGACCGCACCTTGCACAGCATAAACAGCCTATGCTTTAAAGACAGACTTCATTTGAAATGCTTTAAATAAAAATGCACGTAGTCTCGTGAACACATGTAGGAGGCACTATGAAAAATGAACAAGCTTAGACATACGGCGATACTTTCCACACACTCATGTGTGACATCTCAGGACACAAGTACAGCTACGTCATTAGTGTGTGTCACATTCAGTAACTGAGATAAAAAGGAGGTTTAGTAGTGGTACAAAAGAGTGGGTGTTTCTAAAATTAAACCGGCACTAACGGAGTTGTTACAAGTCTGACTTTGCAGCTGGCGACAGACCCAAACCATGCCCAGAAACAAGCACCAGCAGATGCCACTTGGTGGTTCCCAGTCGGTATGGATCCAGAGCTACATCAGACGATTCGGGAGTGCCGTACGTAACTGGCTCAATGGCGGGTGTAGAAAATCCTGACTTCAACAAGAATCCCAGGGGACACACAAAAGCAAATATTCCAAAACATAAAACGTAAGAATCTGTGCACTTGTGTGCAATCCGCTCTTTACCCTATCAGAATCCTTCTGTAAAGACTTGTAGCTGGCCTTCCCCTCAGCTGAAAGGGTGGAGAACGATAGCCACAACTTTGTTACAGACTAAAATCCAGCAGGTGATGCCAATCCCACCTGAAAAGAGAGAAACTCAAGTCAGAGGTGCAGCAGCCACGCCTTAGTTACCACCCACCTGCAGGGAGGAGACCAAGTACCAAGGGGGCACGAGAGGAGCTCCTTACCACACAGGGCTGCGCTATGCATCTCCTGACAGAGAACACCCTGAGCCACTATTTCTTTCTCACTTCTCAAAAAGCACTATCAATAAATTCCTGTCTTCTGAGGCCTCAAGTGAAGATATCCCCATCCTCCCTGCCCAGGCTGCGAAGCCAACAGCTCAGCAGAGTGCTGCCAAAGGTGGCCGGCCTGCTGCTCCTCAGGCCTGAGCCCAACATGGAGTGTGTGTGTGTGTGTGTGTGTGTGTGTGTGTGTGTGTGTGTGTACGACACGCAGCACAGCTAAGCTGTAGGTCCTTGCAACCCCTCTCTCTCACTCTCTCTCAATGACGTATTTCACTACAGTATGAACAATATTCACCACACATCAGAACCCATGACCAGTGAGAATATGCAGGTTGTTTTTTTTACAGGCTTTTACACTGTAGTCCATGATGGCCTTGAAGCTGTAGCAATCCACCCTCTTCCTCCTCCTCCTCCTCCCCCAGGGCTGGGATTACAGGCATAAGCCACCACATCCAGCAGTTTTACTTCTACTAGTTAAGATCAGGACCCAAGGCCGGGTGGTGGTGGTGGCGCACGCCTTTAATCCCAGCACTGGAGAGGCAGAGGCAGGCGGATTTCTGAGTTTGAGGTCAGCCTGGTCTACAAAGTGAGTTCCAGGACAACCAGGAACCAAAGAAAGAGAAACCCTGTCTCGAAAAAAAAAAATTGTGGAGCCAAGAAAGGAAAATTCAGATGACAAGCAGCTACTGAAATGGAGTGCTGTGACTACCCTGGGTGGCTATCCTACCTTGGGGACAGTGGTAGGCCGGGCCTGTAAGAGAGGCTGAACTCACAGGGCAGCCTTAGGAAGAAGCCCACACGGTATGGTCTGACTTTCCTCCTCCTCCCCAAGGGCCCTTGAGAGGGTGCCACTTACGAATCACAAAACGGGTCCCAGTGATACCCAGTCTGTATGCTTAAGCCGCCCACTGTGGTATTTTACTGAGTGGGCTTACATCATCAAGGGAAAAGGGTAAAACATCAGGTGACTGCAAAACAGAGAGCAAGAAAGGCTGGAAGAAACAGAACACAACATTAAGGGTGTCTGTAACCGAATGGATTTTGTAGGGGGAGTGTCCTTTTTTTTTTTTTTTTTTTTTTTTTAGGTAGCACAGCTGGCTTGAAACTCCTTATGTAGACCAAGAGGGAAGGCCTAAAACTCAGAGATCCTCCTGCTTGCCTCCTAAGTGCTAGACTGAAAGTATGCCAACTGGCATGGTTTTTAAAAAAAAAAAATAGTTCCTATGTTACCAGGGCATGGAGGAGCATGCCTTTAATCCCAGTACTGGGAAGGCAGGAGAAGGCAGATAGATGTCTGTGAGTTTGGGGCTAGCCTGGTCTACAAATCTAGTTCCACGCCAGTCAGGGCCATACAGTGAGACCGTCTCAATAAAACCCAACCCGAAAAAATATTCCTACGTGTTTACTCATTCTTCAATGACATGAATAACCTCTAGCATCCAAAGGACCTTTCAAAACTCAAAGGCAACAGCCAAGAGCAGCAAGCTGCTCCAGGGGGAGCCACAGGGAGAAGTGGCCTCGGGGTACCCTGGCGAGTGGCTTCTCCAGACCACAGAAGGCTGGGACAGGAGGTGCGGCCTGCTGAGGGGGCAGCAGAGATGAAGTCAGGTCATCTGATCTCCCACAATTACCTGCTACTCGAGTAGGAAAGGCTACCAGGCGGTCTAGTGGGGTGATCCACTTGCTGGGCACCACAGCCACAGGGACAGAGTAATACTTCCAAATCAGGGAGATCATCAGCGCTGCCTGGAAGAAGTGTGCAGTAA
The DNA here is from genome assembly GCA_902729485.2 of Mus minutoides. Taxonomy (NCBI): domain Eukaryota; kingdom Metazoa; phylum Chordata; class Mammalia; order Rodentia; family Muridae; genus Mus; species Mus minutoides. The sequence continues at coordinate 42,195 of LR753357.1, read as the reverse complement.
GTGGGGCCTCACAGCTCCATCACTCAAGCGTGCACACACACACACACACACACACACACACATCAGCGCTGCCTGGAAGAAGTGTGCAGTAAGTGGGGGNGGGGAGGGGAGGGGAGCTAAACTAAGCTAAGCTGCTGGTTTCCCACCTGGAGGACTACCAGGGAGCACAGAGCACCAGCTTCCAAGGCGAGAAGCTCTGCAGCTCTGCAGCCGGGTCTCCAGCTGGGAGGCTTTTCCACTTTCGGGCTTAGGAATTCACAGCTGGGGACTGAATAAATGGCTCAGGAGGTAAAGCGCCTACCACCTGGCACTCACAAAGACTTATGTCTCAGAGCCCACAGCAGGCCTAAGCAAACTGACTAGATAACAAGCTGAAAGTTTTGCATTTACATGAAAAGAACCTGCCCTGGGACAGAGGATGGAGAGCAGAGCAATCAAGAGAGACACCAACCACATCCACCTGTGGCCTCTGTACACACGTATGCACAAGCACACACAGGAAGATGCCTACACACATCTGTGCACATACACAAGCAAGCCAAGGAAAAGCAATCACAGCTGTGCAATCGGAGCCCAGGCAGCACTCACTTGCAGTATGTAGAAAGCAACACTTATAAACCACTTGATCTTAGCCAACTGAGCTGTCCTCGCCTTCACTGAAAGAAAACAGAAACAAGGTGAAACATGAGTTAATCCTGAGCACACGGAAATGTCATTTTCCCTCATTAAACACGCTCTCTCTAATCACTGATAATCAACATACTTAGAAACATCAAACAGGACTACAGTGTGTGTAATAAACCTCTTACTCTGTTGCCAATTTACAAAATTTAAAGTCGGATCGCTCTGCTGTTGTTTGAGTAGACACCCGCTCAGACTGCATCTTGAAGTCACTACAAGCCTGAGAGCCTCTTCTCCTAACGCACTTGCCACTCATCGACAGAACTAAACATCATCCCCATTTTCTAACCTACAGCATCTCTGAGCCTCCTACAAGAGCCCAGCCCTCCCAAGCCTGTGTTCTACACAGCCTGCTCCACCTTAAGCAGCCCAGCAGGGGCTCTCAGGACACACTGCTCTCTGGAGGACTCACTGTGTAGCCCAGAAAGGAGGGAGAGACAGACAGACAGACAGACAGAGCCTCACTATGGCTAGTGAGCTGCCTGACTCTGCTGCAGAACACTAGGACCCAAGTGTGCACCAGAGTGTGCACCCAAGTGCGCACCCAAGTGTGCACCCGAGTGTGCACTGTCCTCCACTCGCACAGGAGCTGCTCCTTGCCGTCTACACACTGTGTGCATGCCCCTGAGAGAGCCAAGTGTCCTGAGGACCCACCGTGTGTTCTCTGTCTGGACTGTTCTCAGCAAAGTGCCAGCCTCAAAAGTGAAAATCTACAAATTGGCTCTGAAAAAAAGTCTACAAGGATTTCTGCATCTAGAAAGCAAAGGGTTTACCAGCAAATGAGAAGTAATGCATGTACCTCAAACCTACACACAAAGACACCCCCCTGCTCCCACCCACTCCTCCATCATGGCTGCAAGACAAGTACCGTGTGTTTTGAGCTTGTCCGTCATCTTGTTGATCTTCCTTTCCAGCCTGGCGTATCTGGCAAACTCGTCCATCATGTTGACGGTGGACAGCTCCTGCTTCATGTCCTGGATCTCTGCTCTCATCTGCGACTCCCGCTCTGCATCCTTCTGCAGCACCCTGGAAATCTGGCAGGGAAGAGGCAGGCATCAGTGTGTGTTCCGGATACATGCGACAGCAGCCACCAGGTGGCGCCCACCACCTATCAGGGCTTGTCAGGGTCCCAGGACTAGATGGTCACTGGAAGCCCTGGTGCAGAAAGGTACAGCCCAGGCTAGTGGCAGGAATCGCCAGGGACAAGCCTCACCAACAAATGGATGAGCAGTAACACAGCATTGTCCAGGACCCTCCAAACACAGCACTGCTGGAAAGAGCCCTCTTCTCATGAGGGGACATCAAAGCAGGCCTTCAAACTGGACGTCAGTGACATGTTTGTCACCAGTATTACAGCCAAGACCTTTGCTCACTCAAAGTACAGAACAGCAGAGGGTTGTTAACTTACCTTCAAGGGTTCAGGGGAAACTGCTTTTTTATATACTGTATGCCTAACTCCTGAATGCATGTTTGCCCAATCTTTAAAATAGCTCTGCTGGTTTTAAAGATGAAAAGAGGAAGTATGTCAAGTTTAGCTGGCACACAGCATAGGCACCACCCCCAGCTCAGAGGACCCCTCTGCCTGCCACAAAGAAAGGCAACCTCAGTTACAGCCAGAGCCAAGCCCTTGACCCCAGCAGTGACGGTAGACAAACAGTCAAGGCACACAAGCTGAGTCCCTGTCATAAACTCATAGTTAAAGCCCCTAGGCTGGGGCCAGCACTGTGAGTCACCCTGAAGGCTGCACAGTGGACAAGGAACAGGGTTTGCAAACCTTCCTCTCTAATGCCCACTGTTCTCTACTCCAACCTGGTCCACCCTGGAGAAAAAAAAAAAAGGAATGGACCAAAGTCTCGAATGGGCCACAGTGGCTAAGAGTGCTTGTTTTTAGAGGACTGGGGTTCAATCCCAGCACCCACATGGTGGTTCATGACCATCTATAACTCCAGTTCTAGGGGATCAAACACCTTCTTTTGAATCCACGGGCACCAGGCATACAGGTGCTGCACAGACATACATCACACATGCAAGCCAAACACCATTCACATAAAAAAATAAAGATTTTTTTAAAGGCCAAAATAATTTTTTAAAAAGTCACAGAGCTATCATTCAAAATCAGAGAACCAACCCCCTTCCCCTCCCCAACCCTTGCTGCCTAGAGTTGCCCCTGCCCCTTGCCACCTGTAGCACTCAGGAAGGCTAGCCAGGTCAGTATTGGAGACCCTGCCCTGGTGCTATGGGTGCAAGAGAGCTGGCAGGCCACCAACTCAGCCACCCCCAAGGCCCAGATCCAGGACCTTGCCCACCCATCTCAACCTCTACACAATCTATGAACTTTGGGAGCACGTGAAGCGGCTGGTCCTGCAGATCCAAAGCTGCACCATCTCCATGACACAGGGCAAGAACAGGACAGAACAGGACAGCAGAGGAGTCCAGTGAGGACCCAATGTTGGAGAACAGAAGCCAGAGGCCTCAAACCAGAATAATGACTCACTGCAAGGAACATTTACAGTGTTTGCTGGACAAAGATGTGTGTGCAACACGCTACAATCTCCTCAAGATTTTTTTTTTCTTTTGTGGGGTTGCAAAAAATAAAAATCGAGGGGGGGGTGGAGGCTGGAGAGATGGCTCAGCGGTTAAGATGGATGCTCTTCCAGAAGGCCTAGGTTCAATTCCCAGCACCCACAACTGTCTGTTACTCCAGTTCCAGGGAATCTGACACACACAGACATACATACAGGCAAAACACCAATGCATATTAAATACATACATAAATACAAAAGCTTTGCATTTAAAAAATCAGGGACCCTATAAAGGATGCTTAAATATAAACAGGAAACATGTCATTAGGGCTCTGCTTCCCCACCCCATAGCAACATTCCTGAGATGGGGGGTCAGGGGTGGGTATTAGAGGAACAGTCAGGGAAGGAGACCTTAGGAGGAGAGAACAGACTCTCGGGAGACAGGCTTCAATGAGACAGCTTGTTTAATTGGGTGAACATAGGCTATTATTAAACCTTTAGGGAGTGTGCAGGGGTCTTCAGGGAGAATGCACATCATTGGCTGGAGTCAGGGTGCTGTGGATGCCTCAAGCACAGAGAAGAATTTCAGATACTTCTGGATGTAACCTTATAAGGAGATGAAGCCCATTGTAGTTGCTGGGCTCTGTGACCTCCTCTGAGAGGCAGAGGGTGGGAGCAACTTTACTCCTACTCATCTCAGGGGTTTGGGAACACCCAGACCCCACTCTTGTTCCAGGCCGGCAACCTGCGGCTTCACAGTTCCCTGCCACACCCCCAGCCCCACAGGAACAGGGGGAAGTAGCCTGGAGATGCTCTTGTCACCCCTCATTTGGGAAGCTGCAGCAGGAGAGGTTCAAAGCCAGCCACCTGCAACTCAAAATGATGGCCACAGTAGGTACATCTCAGAAGAAAAACAGATGATCAAACTCACAAAAGCTCTGGGAACAGAATTACTCACAATCGGAGGCACTACGTTTGTGAAATTTTTACCCAGATGACTCAGACGGAGCAAAGGACAGGAGCTCAGCTTCCTTCTTGCCACCCTGCAAACAGACGTTAACTGCCTGTGGGCAAGTACACTGTGCTCCTGCCGCTAGTGCTTCAGTCCTGTTTGGCCAGGATGCCCTCTGCCAATAGAGGGACTTGTCTAGGACTGAACCTGTGGCCACGTTGTCACTGACGGCCCAGGGGCCGACAGATCTGAAAGCTGGCAGCATAACGTGCACAGCCAGGCTCCTCCCTTCTGGAATTCCTCAGGCAAGCTCAAAAATGACCAACCTAGGTCACCAGCATGAAGAGACCAAAACCTAAACACAGAAAGCCCAGAAACCTGCACAGGCTCTCAACTAGTACCAGGGTCATCTAGCACAACTTCCTAGGCGGGACCAACCCCCTCCTGAAATGCCTGTTCCCTGCTTGTGCACCCTACAGGGCCCAGTCAGCCAAGCACTCTGCCCAACACCCAGGACACACCTCTCCGTCAAGGCCCCAGGAGTATACCCTGTAGGCTATGTCATCGTAACACTTGGAAGCCATACAAAATCCTGTCCCAAACCAGGCATGGTGGTACATGCCTTTAATCTCATTTAATCTCATAAATAAGAGACAGGCAATTTCTGAGTTTCAGGCCAGCCTGGTCTAGAGAATGAGTTTCAAGATAGCTAGGAAACCCTGTTTCAAAAATAATAAATAAATAACATTCCAAAGAAGGGCTTTGCTCAGAGTCTGGTCTGTGGAAAGCGAGTACCTAAGGAGCACAAGGCAAAGGGTAACTTCAAAACTGCTGAACACACCGAGAGAAGCAGGTTACACGGGCCAGGCCCCTGAAGCATGTGTGCACGTGTGACTGCCAGCAGAGCAGGGTCTGTCAGGAACTTGGCATGGGCACCCGCACACTGCAAGTCCAGGATGGCCATGCCAGTTCTGGGAATTCTGCAGATCTCACAAGAGCCTCACCCATCGTCATCTCAGGGACATGCATCCGAGCAGTGTACCCCACCAGGACACGTCATCTCAGGGGCATCCATCCGAGCAGTGTACCCCACCAGGTATGAGCGCACAGTGTGTCCAGTGTCCCCTTCTCCTAAAACATTGGATCTCTTACTTTATAAATTACAGGGTCTGGACTATGTATGTTGTGACCAACCTAAAGGGAAGGACCCTGGGGAAAATTCCATCCAGGACAACACAGGCACCAGACCCACTCCCGCTGACAGACAGAAGCCGTCTAGGAAAGGCTGAGGCAAGCAGGTGAGCTTTCGGGAGATGGTCTGCCATTTTTGCACGGCTGCAATGGGTGCGCTCTGAGAGACTGGATTCTCAGAGACTTCATCCCAGAACCGCTTCCCACTGCTCATGTGCATCCCTGCCACTGTTATAAGCTTAGTGATTCCTGCTTCAGCCCACCCCACTAGGCAGATTTTCCGCAGATCAACATGAACATGTACTTTCATGTAGCAAAGCTGTGTAGAGGAACTGATGATTTCATAATTCCTGATCATGATTTTATAGAACTCCTACTGATTACTGATACAAGTAATCTCGAGCCACCTGTAGAATAAAAGCTGCAAGCAGAGCTCTGTAACCGTTCACATGTCACGGGCTAATTGCACTAGGAAAAGAAAGCAGGCTTGGAACAAATGTACAATCAAGGAAAACATTCCTTCCAGGTTAGGAATGAGTCCACTATCTGGTAACTGAAGGTCATAAAACGGGGAACGGGCAATTTATTTGTAGGTACAAGGACAGAAAATAAATGATGGACTGGTCTATCTATACAAGGCTTCAAAGTTAATAATACACAAGGCAGATGATTTGTCTCTTGACAAAATCATGCTAACTTACAACATAAAAACTATTGTTTTAGAGCCGGGCATGGTGGCACACTCCTTTAATCCCAGCACTTGGGAGGCAGAGGCAGGCGGATTTCTGAGTTTGAGGCCTGTCTGGTTTACAAAGTGAGTTCCAGGACAGCCAGGGCTATACAGAGAAATCTTGTCTCAAAAAAACAAGAAAATACATATAAAATAAAATAATAATGAACTTGTGAGGCTAGTAACAGATAATAATGTTTACTCAGGTGCTGGCCTTAAAGGAAAGACATGTAAACAATTCTGCTGTAGCTCCTTAAGCCTTATCAATCTATGACATGAGCTGTTACTTTCAACTTACTATGAATTTGTGCAATGTAAAAGTGTTTTAGAAAGCCATCTAATCAATTATCCGGAGAAGGTATAAAAACTAAGAACAATAATCCAACAAACAGTGGCGTAGCCCTTTGCAGCTTTATCCAGTGTACGCTGTCTGTGTGTGTGCCTAGCTTTGTTTTCCTTCCGCTCTGGCTCATGAAAAGTTAATGAACTCTGAGCCTCTGGCCTGGCCTTTTAGAAGCACAGTCAGAGTTAAGAGCCCAGATAACTAAATTTCCTTTCTTAATCCCCTGCTGCAATCAGCAGGAGTTAATTGCCAGAAGCCAGTCAGCATTTGGCCCCAGAATAACAAGAGAGTTAAATAGCCAAAAGTCATCAGCTTTGGTCCCCCACTGCACACTGCCTTCCTCAGTCTACCTCAGATGGCCTCCCAGCACCTCAGCCGCCCTCCTGCTGCACTGAGGGCGTGCACTCCTCCTGACTGCACCAAAGCTCAGGAACACTGTGCAGACGGCTACACTCTGCAGCCTCAACCCAACCTTCTCAGCTTAAGGGGGAGGGGTGCTGCTCTAAGCATTGTGGGGAGGTATTCTGGCCTCCTTACACCAGGGTGTTCCCAAAAGCTCCCTTACTGGAAACACAGCCACCGGGAAAACTGGATCTCTTCTTTGTCCTCCCTGTTCTAAACACCGAGGAGGGGCTCCTCTCCCCTGTGGTAATCATGCCTTGTCTTTCTGAACCCAGCAACCACCCCAGGTGTCACTGACAAAGGATTCTAGCTCAGTGGGTTCAAGGCAGAGGCTATACAATCTTCAGGGAACAGCACAGGACTTGGAACAGGCCCAGGTCATGACCCAGGCACTTCCTCCTAACAATGATGGCTGCTGTGCAGAGAGCAAACACTCGAGCTGGCATGTGATACTACAGTGCCCATCCTTTGTGGCAAGGGACTAATACAGAACACACCCAAGTCTGGTCATCGTGTACTGGAGGACCCTGAGTCGATCACAGGATCTATATGTCCTCTCCCCCACACACACACACACACACCCTGCTACTGGAAACTCATGACTCAGTGAGGAGGATGGCACAACACAGCCTCCCTAGACATCTGAGTTCCGTTTCCTTAGCTCCACTGTGAGGTGAAAGGGAACAAGACACAGGACAAAGGAGGTGGAACCCTTAAGGTAATGATCTGGCTCAGGGGCTAAAGCTCCTGCTATACAAGCATGAGAAACCACCTGAAAGGTGAGTGTAGATAGATATGGAGCCAGGGTCCCCACAGCAAGCCAGCCCAGTCAGTGTGCTCCGGGTTTACTGAGAGACCCTGCCTGCCTTGGAGACAGGATCCCCACAGCAAGCTAGCCCAGTCAGTGTACTCCGGGTTTTACTGAGAGAACCCGCCTCAAAGAATAAGGTAGAAGAGTGGCCAAGGACTATCCTTGACACCAACTGACCTCAGTCTCTCTCTCTCTCTCTCTCTCTCTCTCTCTCTCTCTCTCTCTCTCACACACACACACACACACACACATGATGGAAAAATAAAACTACACGAGAAAGCAGAATGAGGACACACCAAACCACAAGGGGTTGCTATCCAGACACACGAGGAACTTTAACCACTGAAACTAACAAAACTATTACAGGGATGAAGGACCAGATGCCTCTCCAGAAAGACAGATGATGAAGGTATCATGTTCAGTCTCTCCTACCAACCGCCCACAACACAGGGACTGCTGTGATCCCAAATGTGTGGATTCACGCACTAGGTGTTCCCCATTCTGCAGAGAGCGTCAAATCCCACAGATGGGGAGGGGGGGGTCTCACTCACAAATCACACAGCCCAGCTACAAGTTGAGAGTTCCCTTAACACCTTCTTCAGGCTTCACCGATTTGCTAGACCAGCTCACGAAACTCAGAGCAAAAATCTTGCTCACTGGTTTATTACTGAGCATGTTTTCCAAGGCTATAGATACAGGTTGGAGAGATGTGTTGGGGGTTAAGCACACTTGTGGCTCTTTCAGAGGATCCAAGTTCAGTTCCCAGCATGCACGTGGCTGCTCACACCATCTATAAGTCAGTTCCAGAGAATGTGACTGCCTCTTCTGGCCTCCTCAGGCAACCTCGTTCACATGGTGCATATACATACACTAGGAACTCACACACATAAAATAATAAATCTTTAATGGCTACAGATTAAGAGGGTGGAGAGATAGCTCAGTGGTCAAGAGCACACTCACATAGTGGCTCACTTAGAGTGTGACTCCAGTGTCAGGGAATCAATGTCTCTACTGTATTCAAAAGCTGCATACGTGCGATGCACTTACATACAAGCAGACAAAACTCTCACATAACAAGTAGATTTTTTTGTTTTTTTTGTTTTTTGGGGTTTTTTTGGTTTTTCGAGACAGGGTTTCTCTGTATAGTCCTGGCTGTCCTGGAACTCACTTTGTAGACCAGGCTGGCCTTGAACGCAGAAATCCGCCTGCCTCTGCCTCCCAAGTGCTGGGATTAAAGGCGTGTGCCACCACCGCCCGGCAACAAGTAGTTTTTTTTAAAAATGGTTTAAAGGCTACAGATAGCAAGACAGATGAATAGAAATTTGCAGACAGCCGGGCGGTGGTGGCGCACGCCTTTAATCCCAGCACTCGGGAGGCAGAGGCAGGCGGATTTCTGAGTTCGAGGCCAGCCTGGTCTACCAAGTGAGTTCCAGGACAGCCAGGGCTACACAGAGAAACCCTGTCTCGAAAAACCAAAAAAAAAAAAAAAAAAAAAAAAAAATTTGCAGACAGGTCAGGAAGGGCATTGAGTGTGGGAACACCCATTCCCAGTTAGTAATCCCCAATCCCTCTCCCAGTACACAGTAAACTCCTTGATCTTCTTCCTTTGGAGAACTGTGTGCAGACTTCATTATACAGGCAAGAGTGAAATATGGAAAGTCATGTAGAAATATGTTGTGGCTGGAGATGGCTCAGTGGGTAAGAACACTGGATACTATTATAGAGGGCCTGGGTTCTGTTCCTGGCACCTACATGGTAGGTAACTAATGTCTGTAACTCCAATTTCAGAGGATCCAGCGCTCTCTTCTGGACTCTGCCAGCAATGAAAGCACACAGTGCACAGATACGCACGTAGAAAAAACACCCCCCATACATAAACAGAAACCTCAATGAGCAAGAACGGTCTGGCCTGCTTAGATTGCTCAGTAGTGTTCCTTGTTCCCACGGACAGAGCAGAAGGGGGCTCCTTGTAGCCGGGGATCAGCCGCTCCGGAGCCAGGCACCTGTGAGGATGCTGGGCCTGGGCTGCTCCTCTGTCGCGAAACATGGCTTGGGACCTCCCACCCTCCAGAGCTAGTTGCAACCTCGCGATCTGTGAGAAGCCCGGAGCCACCTGGAGGAAGAGAGCTTGCAGCATGGATCGCGCAAGGCCCCGCGCTCGGCCGCTCCCCGCCCCCGGCAGCTACTTACAAACGAGGACAGGGACGGCAGGAGGATGCGCAGCAAGTTGCACCCGAACACGAAGCTCAACACCAGCAGCCACGCCCAGCGGTCCGTCTCGGACGCGCTCATGCTCGATCCCAAGCACCTGCACCGCTACGGCAGCGCCATGGTGACAGCGCCTCCGCGCTCGCCTACGCCTGCGCACAGCAGCCCTGCTCCGCTACGGCAGCTCCTGGGAGACAGCGTCGTCAACTGCGCGTGCGTAGTGCAACCCTGCTCCTATACGGCAGCGCCTGGGAGACAGCGTCGTCAACTGCGCCTGCGCCGGCGCGCCAAGGCTACGGCAGCTCAGCTCGTCCAGCCGCGGTGCACGCACACAACACCTCCTCTAGGGGGCCGCACGGGGGGTTACTTAGAGCTCGTCTTCGCTTTTCGCCTTCCCGGCTTCCGTAGGCGGGTGATATCCCACTCGCGGAAGCTAAACAGGTTTTGGCAAACTGTGATTGCTTGTAGTAACCGAAAACTACGTTCTTACTGAGTTAATTAACGCACTTTTATTCTTTTTTTTTTTTTTTTTTTTTTTGGCTTTTTCGAGACAGGGTTTCTCTGTGTAGCCCTGGCTGTCCTGGAACTCACTTTGTAGACCAGGCTGGCCTCGAACTCAGAAATCCGCCTGCCTCTGCCTCCCGAGTGCTGGGATTAAAGGCGTGCGCCACCACGCCCGGCTTCGCACTTTTATTCTTAAATAAATTTATTTTAGGATAAGCCTCTGCGTGAATAGAAAGTTACTTTATCATAGCTGGTAACTAAAAATGTTTCCTAAACCGTTGTCGCATGCAAAATGGTTCGACTACGTTTTAAAACTAAGCACTAATAAACACGAGCAATGTAGAAAATCATCATCCTAAAAGATAAGTTTATTCATCAAAAGACATCACTTAGTGACTGTTAGAGACTTGCCAAGCATGTGGGAAGTCTTAGGTACCAGCCATGCTCAGCACGCTCAAAGAAAAAATTTACAGTGAGTTTTTAATAAAATTATCTAAATTTAGGCAGTAGTGAGTATTCATAACAAAAGAACCCCGGTTCACTTATATATGGTGAATAAAGTGGAAGATAGTTGGCTGTCTTTTCTGCCATGTTAGTCTGAGAACGAGTTACTTCTAGAAATACTGCCTATGGTTCTACCAGGAGCGGTGGAATGAATTCTCTCCATGAAAGGGCATGCAGAACAGGAGACTGGCACTCCATAAGCTTCCCTTCCAACTGGACTGTAGGCAGACTGCCAGGTGCTCAACACGCTGAACAGTCAGATGAATTAAGGAAAGCAGCCTCATGAGAAATTATGGAAGTGTGTCTGAGTCTCCCTCCCTACAAACCCACCTTGACACACATACACACACACACACACACACACACGCACCTGCTTGCTCTTCAATCCCAAGTTTCTGCTTTTTAGAATGAAGAGGAAAGTATCAACCAAGATCCCCACTGTACAGGAGGACCACTCTGTTCTTGGTGAGGAGAGATACTAACAAAATTACTGGTGAATAGCCTACAACATATATGCAGCTGAGATGGTGTGATGGTTTGTATGTGCTCGGCCCAGAGAGTGGCGCTATTAGAAGATGAGCCCCTTTTGGAGTAGTTGTGCCACTGTGGGTGTGGGCTTTAAGACCCTCACCCTAGTGGCCTGGAAGCCAGTGTTCTCCTAGCAACCTTCAGATGAAAATGTAGAACTCTCAGCTTCTCCCGCAGCATGTCTGCCTGGATGATGCCAAGCTCTTGCCTTGATGATAATGAACTGAACCTCTGAACATGTAAACCAGCCCCAATTAAATGTTGTCCTTATAAGAGTTTCCTTGGTCATGGTATCTGTTCACAACAATAAGACCCTAACAAGACAGGTAGCTAGGAGAAGCTCTTCCTGGCTCTCAGGAGCAGCTCAGTTTGACAGAGTCAGCTCAGCTCCTAATTCCTGTTGAGCACTCTCAAAAACAGTTCTCAGTGAAAGACTGAGTTCTAACATGTATAAAGAAAGTGTGAGCCGGGCGTGGTGGCACCCGACTTTAATCCCAGCACTTGGGAGGCAGAGGCAGGCAGATTGCTGAGTTCGAGGCCAGCCTGGTCTACAAAGTGAGCTCCAGGACAGCCAGGGCTATACAGAGAAACCCTGTCTCAAAAAAAGAAAAAAGAAAAGAAAGAAAGTGTGAGCCGGGCGTGGTGGCTCACACCTTTAATCCCAGCACTTGGGAGGCAGAGGCAGGCGGATTTCTGAGTTTGAGGCCAGCCTGGTCTACAAAGTGAGTTCCAGGACAGCCAGAGCTATACAGAGAATCCCTGTCTCGAAAAACGGAAAAGAAAAAAAAAAAGCTGAACGTGGTGGCTCACGCCTTTATTCCCAGCACTCAGGAGGCAGAGGCAGGCAGATTTCTGAGTTTGAGGCCAGCCTGGTCTACAAAGTGAGTTCCAGGACAGCCAGGACTATACAGAAAAACCCTGTCTCCGAAAAACCAAAAAAAAAAAAAAATTAAATTTAAAAAGTGTGAAAGTATCAATCAAGACCTGGTACAAATTCTGGCACACAGAGCTCGTAACAAACTCTTGTGTTTCAATTCTGCTATTGTGACAGGGTGTGACAGGGTGTGACAGTTCTGAGGTTCCTCCATCTTGTGGTCTGGCTGAGGCTAGTGTGTGTTTAACTAAAATTTCATCTCCTTGTTGGAGAATACCATGGAAAATTACCCAGCCCTATTCTAAGGACACAAGGTCAAGATACCCCAGATTATCTTCGCTTAAACTATCTGCCTGTACAAACCTTCTGCTCCTGCACAGCAAGAGATGCCTGGATGTGATTTCTGCTTTCTAAAACCCTGTGCTCTGAACACTTGGTGCTATACTCGGTCCCGAATACCTGAGTCTACACTGAGCTGGCTGGAATAAAGACTATAAACTGAGTGGTCATCTCTGCTGGGCTCCACATAACACTGTCATCAATAACCACACGTTTAGTGGCTTGTGATTTCATAAATGTGTTATCTTATAGTCCTAGAGTTTCAAAATGTGAAGTGCATCTCACTGGGCTAAAAATAGACCATCTTCCTTCTGGAATCCCTTGGGCAAAGACCAACATTTGAGGCCAGCAATCTGACCTCATGGCTCTCCTCTGTTTTCAAGGTCGGCATCACAGCCCTCTGCTTGGACTTGGACTCAACCATCCTTCCCATCTCCCAACTCCCTCTTTCACTTTTGGAAAGAAGTCTTATGATTACAACAGGTCCATGTGGTCAACCAAAGATAATCTCCTAGGCTAGAAACCTGTAACCAGGCAGGCTACAGGAGGCATATGCCCATATAACACCAGCACTCAAGAAGATCATCCTTGGGGTACACAGAGACTTGAGAGTTTACAAAATCCTCTGTGATTGACATATTCTACTAACTGCAAGACAGAATATGATAATGAACCCAAAGTCTCCAGTCCCCAGTTTCTTCCTAGTGCTTAAGTAAACAAATATGAATATTGCAAGTGATTACCACCAGACAAAAGACTGTAAAGAGACACAGGCTTAGATAGCCATCCATGTCCTCATTCTAAGTTGGATGAGGTGTGTGGGAATTTCATGGTATGCATTAGTAAGTAATGAAAAATAAAGGAGGGGGCTGGAGAGATGGCTCAGTGGTTAAGAGCACTGATGGCTCTTCCAGAGGTCCTGAGTTCAATTCCCAATGGCCTTATTGGAAGAAGTACGCCACTGGAGGTGGGCTTTGAAGTTTCAGAAGCCAAGCCATGTCCACTGCCTCTATCTTCTTCCTGCTTGCATTCCAGATGTAAAACTCTCAGCTACTGCTTCAATACTTGTCCATCTTGGCACCTAAGACACCAAGACACCACCAAAGTCCACATTGGTGAACCATGGATTTTATTGGAGTTACTTATAGAAATGTGTGGGTGAGGGGGTTAGAGGAGCAGAAAGGACTCAAAGACAGCTGCCTCACCAAAGCCCAGCCCAGCAAGGGTGACAGCTGCTTAAGGAACTTCTCTGCAAGATGGAATGTTTCAGTCTCTGAGGAATCTGTTACACAACAGATCGGTATGTACCTAGTTTAGTAGTTTTTCCTTCTTTCATAAAAGAAGTTAAGTAAATCAAATGTAGAACTTGGGCAAGTAAGGTCTAACAAAGGTTTTCTTTTCTTTTTGTTGTTGTTGGTTTTGTTTTGTTTTGTTTTGCTTTTTTATACGGAGTCTCATTTTGTAGCCATGGCTGTTCTAGAACTCACTATGTAGACCATGATGGCCTCTCAGCCTCACAGAGATCTGCCTGCCTTTGCCTCCCAAGTGCTGAACTTTAAGACACATGCTGCTGGGCTAACAAAAGGTTTTTATAGTGTTCAGATTCCTCAGATGGAAAAAATACACTTGACAAGACGAATTAATGGGTCAGTTAGGAAATTCCAAGCAAAGGGCTGGGGAGATGCATCTTTTGGGAGAGTTCTTATCACACAAGCATAAGGACCTAAGTATGATCCTCAGTGCCATGTCAAATACCCCCTGTGGTGGTGTCCATTCACAATCTTAGTGCTGAGAAAGCAGGAACAGGGTGTGGTGGTTTGTTATGCTTGGCCCAGAGCCTGGCACTATTAGAAGGTGTGGCCCTGTTGGAGTAGATATGGCCTTGTTAGAGTAAGTGTTGTCACTGTGAGTATGGGCTTTAAGACCCTCACCCTAGTGGCCTGGAAGCCAGTGTTCTCCTAGCAGCCTTCAGATGAAGATGTAGAATTCTCAGCTCCTCCTGCACCATCCCTGCCTGGATGCTGCCATGCTCCTACCTTGATGATAATGGACTGAGCCTCTGAACCTCCGAACCTCTGAACCTCTGAACCTGTAAAGTAGCCCCAATCAAATGTTGTCCTTATAAGAGTTGGTCATGGCATCTGTTCACAGCAGTAAAACCCTAACTAAGACACGGGGTTTCTGGGGCTCCTTGGCCAACCAGCCAGGCTGAATCATTGAGTCCAGACTCCAGTGAATAAGATATCCAACCCAAACCTTTGTCCTTGAGAAGCTTGCACACACATGTGCATATGCATACACAAGCACAAAGAATTAAGAGAATCCTGAGAAATAGTCAGAGGTATGGAAGATTCACCCTGAATGCTAAGGAGTCATAATCCAGAGGGTAGCTGATCTCAGGATAGAACAAAGGGGACATTCACCCCTAAGAACACTGCAGAGAAAGACATAAGAAGACAAGGAGAGGAAACCAGCCACATAGCTGAACTCAGGATAAAAAGCCTATGTTAATAGCAAGTCAGAGAGGCCAGGCGTGGTGGTGCACGCCTTTAATCCCAGCACTTGGGGGCAGAGGCAGGCAGATTTCTGAGTTCGAGGCCAGCCTGGTCTACAAAGTGAGGTCCAGGACAGCCAGGGCTATACAGAAACCCTGTCTGGAAAAACAAACAAACAAACAAACAAACATAGCAAGTCAGAGAACAAGCTCATGGCCTAAGCTTTTATTAGTAAATGATTAGTCTCAGAAAGTGGCCGAGAGGAAAAACTTTTTACACAATACTGTCGTGCGCCTTCCCTGTCCAGCGGAAATAAGACACAAGACAAACAGGTTTCTTCCCCAACGGTTTACTCAGGAACTTGATGCACTTACAGCTTAGCAGAGCATGATGGCAAATGGCAAATGGCCCCACCGCGAGCAGCCTATTTATACCCTGTCCTGGCCAATCACTGAGCTGCCTCGTGACTCTACCCCAGGTGGTCTTGAGCTGCCTCGTGACTCTACACCAGGTGGTCGGGCACCAGATCAAACAACAGCTGACACTGCCTAATGCCAATTTAAGAGTTGTTTATGCCAGAACAGCTGAATCGGTCGATGCCGTCTTTAAAGAGCGGTTGAATGGCTCCCTACACAATACCTCTGACTTCCTTGTACACCTGCATACACAGGCATGTATCCATAGGATATATATATATATATATATATATATATATATATATATATATATATATATATATATATATATATATGGTTTTTCGAGACAGGGTTTCTCTTTATAGCCCTGGCTGTCCTGGAACTCACTTTGTAGACCAGGCTGGCCTCGAACTCAGAAATCCGCCTGCCTCTGCCTCCCGAGTGCTGGGATTAAAGGCGTGCGCCACCACGCCCGGTGACTTTTTTCTTTTAACAGTGTGTTAAATTTGCCGTACTCAATTGTGACAAAAAAAAAATATGTCTGAGAAAAACAAAGGGGAAAATATTTTGGGTCCTGGTCTTTGTCCAAAGTCCCCTGGCTATGGTGTTTCAGAATGAGATGAGGCAGAATGCAGAATCTCATCATGGCTCCAGGAATGTCCCCGAGCAGACACAGATGTTCCTTCAAGCCTGCTCCCTGTGACATTTCCCTGCAGCAAGGCCTCACCTCCTGAAAGCCCACCCAGGTGTAATCTCATCACATCAATGAATTCATCCATACAGGTTATTGCCGTGTGATCTGATCAGCAGCACCATCAACTAGACGCCATGCCTTCCACACAGCTTGTATACTTTCCTGCTTTTTAACAAGCCACAGATCTTGGGATCCAGGCCCACCGTCCCTCTCTCTCTACCCCAGGATCTCCACAGTGCCTGATGCAGATAGATATTCTGTACAAATGTGTGCCTCAAACTCAGGTGTCCCCCTCTCCTGATGGTGAGCCCTATTTTAGGGTTAATGTTTAAAAAGCTACCTAACAAGAGAAAGCCTAAACTTCACTCCTGTTGCAGTTGCTCTCCCTGTAGGTGACCATGGGGTCCAGAAAATAACTGAGCTCAGACCCCGTGAATCTCAGAATTCAGAACAGTAGGAGTGGGGAGACTGCCTACCTCTACCTGCTCTGGAGCAGGTAACCCCAACACCCCACTAAGGACCATGGCAATCCTTCAAGGAGCATAAAAAACTGGAGTTCTCCATGCTAATGAGGTATCTAGATAGTTTTTTTTTCTATTGGTTGCTTGCTATCAACGAATCTTGCTTGCCTCCTCTGCTACCAAATGACAGTGGTTAGTGTCTCTGCTCTCCACGTTGCACTGCAAGCATTTCTATGGCTTTCCTTCCCCACAATTCCAGCCGATCCTACCTCATTAAAACATTTTCCTATGGTAACCCCACTCAATTTGTTAGAGGTCACAACGAAAGAACCGGGCGGCAAAAGAAAGACATTCCTCCATCTTGTATGAGTGTGACAGGGCAGGGCAGGGCAGGGCAGGAGCTCCTCCATCTTACATGTGAGTGTATCAGGGCAGGACAGGGCAGAGCTTCCTCCATCTTGTATTCTTGCTCAGGCCATTTGGCTTTAACTGGAATCCTGTTTAACTGGAGAACCCTACAGAAAATTATCCAGCTCTGGTCCAGTACCTAAGGCGATGATGCCTCCAAGCTAACTTACCTTAGCTCTGGTTCAACGGTTTGCTTGTGAATCCTCCCCACAGTTGCAGAGGGAGACAACAGGATGTAACTTTTGCCTTTAAAAGCCCCTTGGTCTAAATGCTCCGGGCTATACTTAAGCCCTGAATACCCGAATCCAGTCCTCCTAGCCATCTGGAATAAGGACTTTCAATCAGCTATGAACTAGGTCTGAGTGGTCATCTTCTGTGTATGGGGTCTGTGAGAGAACTCACCACACTCCCAAGGTCTATTCAGGTCTATGACTGTGTGGTAGCCGCTGCTGTCTGTCTTTGCTGTGTGTCTGTGACTGTGTCTCGCGATGTGTGTCTCTGTGCATTTCTGTCATTTCTGTTGGTTTGAGAAACAGATTTGAAAGGGAGGTGGAGACAGCCATCCAAAAGGGCAAAAGAATGACTAACTTGGACACCCCAGAAGCAGCCCTAGAACCTGTGGGACCTTCTCCCAGTCCTGGTAGCCCAGCTTGCTGGTCTGCGGGGGATACACCCTGGGGCAAGACTGACTGGAGAAATAAGAACTGGCAAAACAGGATGGCAGGGATGGAGGATGCTGTCAGACAGCTGACTCATCTTTCCTGTGAGTCTGGGAAAGTAACTGGTGTCATCCCTTGAGGAAAAAAGAGGGCCACTGAGGACAAGTCCACACAGATGGACTTGGACCCTGGACCCCTTAAAGATAAAGATAAAAATGACCAGAGTTTAAAACCTGGGAGACACACTCCCCACCGGCCCCAAACCCGGACATGGAAATTCAGAAAATCCACAGACAAGAAACTATCCTTTGCATTGACTTGTGATGTGTTCTATCCCTTCTGGGGATGGAATGATATGGGTCTACAGAAGGGAGAGGTCTCAGTAAAGCAAGTTGTGGAGAAGACTGGCTAGGAAATGGCCTTCAGGGATCACAATCTTCCATGTGGTCCACCAAGAACAAGGGATCTGCACCATGTCCTCAAATTGCCTGTGTTGCTTGTACTAACAGTTTGACTAAGTGTGTCTCCTCCAGGTCAATGGAAACCTACATCCTCACTCCATATGTACCATCTATGTTACCCTCCAGGTCTGTGCCTATACCAGACAAGAGGGTAAAGCTCATATTGGCCTTGACTCAATATTAATGAAGGTCAAATGGGTCCAATTCTGGATCTGACCCTAAAAGGGGTAGGAAAAGCCTGTGCCACAGCTATAGCACCTCAGCCATATTGACTGTTAGGAATCAAAACTTTAGGGAACTCAGTCCCCAGACAGACTTACACCTAGGGCGTTTGGGGAACTCCATTCCCAAGCTGGACCCTCTTGTTATGAAAGAGAGAGGACTTTGCACGGCCTTGGGAGAAAGTCGCTGTTTCCATGCCAATTAGCCAGTGGTAATTAGGGGGAAAGCTTGCTATGGTCAGAGAAAGCTCAAACAAAGGGAAAAAAGGAGACATGGATCAGAGAGTTGGGTCAGTCTCTGTTTACCTGGTCCCTGTGGCTGACTACAGCACTGTTAGCGTTAGCCAGACCATTGGTTCTGTTGAGATAATGCTGAGACCATGCATCCTTAACTGCTTAGCCAATATCAAACAGAGAATAAATTCAGTTAAGTTCCTGGTCCTTAGCAAGACAGTGCAGAGGTTCCTCCATCTTACATGTGAGTTTGACATGGCAGAGGTTCCTCCATCTTACATGTGAGTGTGACATGGCAGGGGTTCCTCCATCTTACATGTGAGTGTGACATGGCAGGGGTTCCTCCATCTTACATGTGAGTGTGACAGGGCAGGACAGGGCAGAGCTTCTTCCATCTTGTATTCTTGCTCAGGCCATGTCAGATTGAACTAGAATTTGATCTCCTTGATGGAGAATCCTGTGGAAATCTACCCAACTCTATTCCAGGGCCTGAGGCCAAGATGCTCCCAGCTAACTTACCTTAGCTCCTCTTTAACTGCTTGCTTCTGCAAACCTCCCCTGCAGCTGCAGGAGGAGACAACAGGATGTAACTTTTGCCTTTAAAAGCCCCTTTGTCTAAATGCTCCGGGCTACACTTAAGCCCTGAATACCTGAGTATAGTACCAGCCACTGGAATAGACTTTGTCAATTGAGATAGTTTCTCTATGTGGTCCTGGCTATCCTGGGAAATAAAGACTTCCAATTGGCTATAAACTGTGTCTGAGTGGTCATCTTTGGTGGGCTTCCCATAAGGGCAAACTTTATTTTATTTTATTTTTTGGTTTTTCGAGACAAGGTTTCTCTGTGCAGCCCAGGCTGTCCTGGAACTCGCTTTGTAGACCAGGCTGGCCTCGAACTCAGAAATCTGCCTGCCACTGCCTCCCAAGTGCTAGGATTAAAGGCGTGCGCCACCACGCCCAGCGCAAACTTTATTTTTAAGAGGGTACACGAAAAAACCAAAAGAAAAAAAAAAAAAAAGAGGGTACAATCGGGAGGTTAAAACACCGAAGGATAGGAAGTGCATTTGGTTTTAATTTTAACTCAAGTGGTGTCAATGTCTTTACCCCACTAGTTGGGATAGGACCTCACAGTCTTAATTCAGTCGGGCAAGCACGAAAAGATGGGGCCACAGGAGATGAAGGGAACGGGGTCGCGGCTCCAACGACAGAGTCACTGCTGCAAGCCATCTAATCCCTGAAATACAGCAGTGAGCCTTTGGGAAACAAGGGTTTACTGGGTAGGGAGATTAATACGTTTGTCTAAAAATCTTAAACGGTGCAAGAGATTTAAAAAAAAAAAATCGGCCGGGCGTGGTGGCACACGCCTTTAATCCCAGCATTCGGAAGGCAGAGACAGGCGGATTTCTGAGTTCGAGGCCAGCCTGGTCTACAAAGTGAGTTCCAGGACAGCCGGGGCTACACAGAGAAACCCTGTGTCGAAAAACAAAAAAAACAAACAAACAAAAAAAAAATCGAATTCCCTGTCCTAAATACAAGTTTTATGGTGGGCAAAGACATATATGATAATTCTTACAATTGAGCAGCAGTAATACGGCTGCAGGTGGGACTCTTGTACCCAGCCCGCTGTCTACATTCTCGCAGTGTACTCAATATTAACTGCTTTCCATAAACAAAAGGTGCAATCTGGAAGTCGGAGCTAAACCCAACGCCGCTGCGTGAAGCACTGGGTCTGGAAGGGGCCGATGTGATTCCTGCACACACTTGAACACAGGTCAGGGGTCGATGCCGAGGGGAGGGCAGGAGCTGCAGGAGCTCAAGCCCGAGACCCTGACAGCTGCAAGCCCTAAGAGGCAAAGTTACCTAAAAATAGGCCATTAAAGGCGCGTAGGACAGGCTGAGTCTGCGCGACTGGCCCGCGCGCGCCTGCGCACTACTGACCGCGCCTGTGCCCTCCCGGGCGAAAGGCAAATCGCGCCAAGGCATTCCCGAACCCGTGGGGTCTGCGAGTGGACTCCGCGGGCGGGCGCCTGGGGTCCGGAGCATTGTGGGAAAGCGATGCTGAGGCCACGTGACACGCCCCCACTTATCAGCGCACAGACCGCACTTTTGCCGTCGGCTTCAAACAAACTACCTAGCGGGGTCGGGCGGCTCCGGCCCGCCCCTCGGCCGGGGTCGCGCCCGCGGGGTGGGGGGCCAGGGGGAGGGGCTATGCGGCGGAGTGACAGCTCGCTGCGCCTATTCGGGGGCAATAGCTGAAGCGCTGGCGCGCGCGGTGGGCCCAGACAGCCAATGGAGGCTGGGGGCGGCCCGGCTGGCGGGGAGGCGCGGGGGAGAGGGGGCGGGCTCCAATCCGGTTCCATCCGGTTCTCCCACTGCCCCCGCGTCAGGTCGCAGCAGTTCGTGTGGTGGCGGCTAGGCAGCGCGGCTCCTCGGTGACGGATCCGGCGACGCACGCGTTTCCCACCCCGCGCTGCCACGATGCCCAAGAGGAAGGTGAGCGCGGCGGGGCCGCGTCGCCCCTAGGGTTTGGGTCTGAGGGGCTCTGGAACCTTCGGGGGTGCGGGCGGCTGGGTGTGACGTCACGCGGCCGCATTGTTCTTCGCTGTGCTTTCTCCCGCAGGTTAGCGCGGATGGAGCGGCGAAGGCGGAGGTGAGTGCGGGCCTCGGGTGGGCCGGGCGGATCGGGGCGGGCGTGGGGTGCCGTTCACCTCGCTGCTCACCCCGTCTTTCTCTCCGCAGCCCAAGCGCCGCTCCGCGAGGCTGTCGGCCGTAAGTACCGCGCTCGGGCCGGGGCGGGAGCGGGTCCAGGTCGCCCGCTCAGCGCCTCACACCCCCTCCTTTTATTAATTTATCTTTTGCCAGAAGCCCGCCCCTGCCAAGGTGGACGCGAAGCCGAAAAAGGCCGCGGGAAAGGTAGGTTTCGAAAGGATGTTCAGGAGGTTTCTGGAAGGTGGGTGGGGGCGGCACGTAGTACGTTCGTTCATCCGCAGCAATATGGCTTTGCAGACGACCTGAATCAGTTCCCAGCACCCACAGGACAGCTCAAACAAATCCATCACTCCAGTTCCCAGAGGATTTGTGCCCTTTCTAATTCCCAGCCGCAGGCACACGGTGCACTTACGTTCATGCAAAACAAAAACTCAAAAGCTTTTATGAGCCGAAGATGACTCACTGGTTAAGAATGCACAATGCCCTTACAGAGGGACCTGAGTCTCTTGAGTGACAGCTCCAAGGGATAAGAGGATCTGATAATCTCTTCTGGCTTCTGAAGGCACGTCCTGAGCATGCACAAACATATAAGTATGCACATTGTTTAAAAGTAAAGTTCCTCCGCCCAGGACGTTTTATGGAGCAGAGTAAAAATTGAACTGTTTTCCAGATAGTTGGTGTTTTACTTTAAATGTTTGTGGGTATTTTGCCTGTGTGTATGTAGGTGCATTTTGGAGGCCAAAACAGTTTGGAGCTGCCAAGTGAGTGCTGGGAATTGAACCTGGATCCTCTGGGAGAGCAGCTGAGTACTTAGCTTAGCCAGGGAACTATCTACTCTCAAGTCCTACATTGTTATCTTTTTCAAATACAACTTCAGGGAATGGCGGTAATGTGGACTAGACTTTCTCGGGCTAGAGGAGGGCGGCAGTCCTGATATGAACACTGTCTGTACATTTCTGTCCCCGTCTCTTCTCTATGTAAAAACTTGGGCATTCGTACCTATTTCCCTCTTTTTTATATTTTGAGCTGCTTATAAAGTTTTAGATAAGATCAGTTTAGGCTTGACTTAAGTCGGTTTGCTGCGGCAATTAATCATTTTCTTGTTTTGAGGGATGAGTAGGTAAGTGTTTTGTCTTTCTTTTTGCCTGCCTTCCAGCCCCTCTTACCTAATGAGCATGGGGTGACAAGCATGCATCCCCACCGACACCTGGCCACCATGCTTAAGGAGCACACTTGCTTTGGCTTTCCCAAAGAAAAACTTGGGAGAGGGCTTCATTTTTATATTTCCACTAAACTTATGCCTAGTTTCTTTAATTACCCAACTAGTATATGCTTGTGTCACTCTTAAAAGTAAACATTTGAGCTGGGCGTGGTGGCACACTCCTTTAATCCCAGCACTTGGGAGGCAGAGGCAGGAGGATTTCTGAGTTTGAGGCCAGCCTGGTCTACAGAGTGAGTTCCAGGACAGCCAGGGATATACAGAGAAACCCTGTCTCAAAAAACCAAAAAAAAAAAAAGTAAACATTTCAAAGGCTTAATCATACATATAGCTTACAGATATCTTATGTATACATATTTGGGAAGGTGGGCTTTCATGTGTGGCCCTAACTAGCCTCGAACTTAGAGAGTTTTGCTTGCCTCTTTCACATTAGTGCTGGAATTAAAAATGCACCATCACACAGGACCCCAGGCATTTTATTGCTTTTTTTGCTGGTGCAGGGATCATACCCAAGTAGGCACTTGGCAACAGTGCATAAATAGCCACTCTGCTACAAGGAGTTATACACACAATAGTGGATAAATAGCCACTCTGCCACAAGGTGCTATACATACACACACATTGTTACACTGTGGTTTGTTTTGCTTGTTTATTCTGGGACCCTTTGAGGTGTGAAAATCACCAGTGCCCATAGGGAGTTTGGCTTTTATTGCATTTGTTTATTGGAGTACTCTTATGCCACAGCCTATGAAGATCAGAACTTGGTTCATTCTCACTTTCATGTACATGTGGAGGACTCAGGTTTTAGGCTTGGTGTTTAAGTTATATCCTCATGATAATAATATCTATGCCTTACAGATTATTCAAGCACCCAAATAAAAATAGCTCAAAAATTGATTTTTGTAGTTACCAAGCAAGGAAGGAGCTGTAGCAGGTAGCATGACTTACAGGAAGGTGCATGAAGGCGAATGGCCTTCCATGTGTGGATACAAGTCTTGACAGGACAATGGCTGCTGTGTGACAACTAGATTATTCATGCTTAAAAGAATTTGGGGGACCAGTAGGGTTACAAGCCTTTGCATTAATCTCGTGTGTGTTGATGGTGCTGTGGAGAAGAGCAGCACAGGCTTAAGGTTTAATCCCAGCTAATGACAAGATTTAGCCCTCAGCCTACATTGTGTCCTTGTTGGGCTGGATCTCAAGTTGTCTAATATGGAGGCTGTGTGAGGTGTCAAGATATCCACAAAGTTTATAAAATGTCTCTCCTCTTCTAGGATAAAGCATCAGACAAAAAAGTGCAGATAAAAGGGAAGAGGGGAGCGAAGGGCAAACAGGCTGACGTGGCTGACCAGCAAACCACAGAGCTGCCTGCAGAAAATGGAGAGACGGAAAACCAGGTCAGAAGAGTGCCCAGGAGGGGAATGATTCTGAGCAACAGATGTTAAATTGGATCTTTTGTGTAGCAGATTAAATTTTTTAGGAACTTTTCTGTATAGTTCTCCATGAATAGGTAGCACATTAATGAACTGTTTTCTTTGAACTTGTACAAATTTAAGAGATTTACCTATGTCAATTTCATCTGCAATGGGATGCAGAGCTCATAGAGGTTTTCCCATGTGTCTTTGTAGGGCTGTTTTTTCTGAAAAGTAATTGATAGTTTAGGGCTGAGTGATAACTTGGTTTCGAAAAATAACGATGATTTCTGGGTTTTTTGTTTTTGTTTTCAAGACAGGGTTTCTCTATGTAGCCCCTAGCTGAATTAGAACTTACTCTGTAGCCCAGGCTAGCCTCAAACTTTGCCTGCCTCTGCCTCCCAAATGCTGGGATTAAAGGCATATGCCGCCACTACCCAGCTGATTTCTCTGTGAGAAAAAGACTCAAAGGTGTGGTGCTGGAGAGTTGGCTCAGACGTTAAGAGCACTGGCTGCTCTTGCAAAGGACCATGGTTCAATTCCCAGCACCCACATGGCAGCTCACTCACAACTGTATAACTTCCAGTTCCAGGGAATCGATACCCTTAAACAGACATGTGAGCAGAACACCAATGTACATAAAAATTTAAAAAGAAAAGAAAAAAAAAAGACTCTAAGTGCATTCAGTACAAGGTTGAAAGGGTCTTGAACTGACCTGCCTGCTTCAGCCTCCCAGCTGTGGGGGCTCCAGGTGTGAGCCATTATGCTTGGCAAAAGCTAGTTTTTGTTAAGCCTAGCATTCTTCTTAACCCTTTATTATATATGCTAAGCTAGGGAAGGCAAATTACATTTTGTGTAGGATTGTGGTAGGATCTCTTGCTGAACCAAGCTCCCCTGGGATCTGTGTGGGTGCTGAGGAACTCCAGTTATCCTGTCTGTATGGCAGCTGGCTTTACCACTGAGCTCATCCTCCAGCCTGAATGGTATTATAGTGGGTTTTGGTGTTACCTTGCTGTTGGCCTGGAATTAGCTCTGTAGCCCAGGCTAGCCTTGAACTCTCAGACAACTTGTGTTGTCAGATACTTGCTTTTTCTGTCAGAAACATTTGTTTTTTAAACATTTTTTTTCTACTTCTAACTGCCTGTCCAATATTAAGTGATTTGGACTCAGACTACTGATCTAATCCTATAACTCAGACTACTGATCTAATCCTATAATAACAAGATTGAGCTGGGCACTGTGGTGCACATCTATAGTACCAGCAGGTTACAAATCTCAGAATCAGCAGTTGAAGGCATGCTGTCTCACCATAGTAACCAAATTACAGTTGATTCTCCTACAAGATCGCCAAAATCCTAAGCCACTATAGTTGGCAGATTGAGAAAACTTGCTTCAGCTGGGTACTTGGGAGGCAGAGGCAGGAGGATCTCTGAGTTGGAGGACAGCCAGGGCTACACAGAGAAACCCTGTCTCCAAAAAAAAAACAAAACAAAAAGGAAGGAAAAGAAAAGAAAACTTGCTTCAACTGATCGACATTGTGTGTACTGTGTGTTCTCTGTAGCAGCACTTAGAGTATGTATAAGGGGATTTAATGTTTGCTGATCATTAACGTGAACTCACAACATGTGCTCTGTGCTGTTGGGTACCTTACAGCCACTTGTAGGTGGCAGCACTGCAGTGTCACTTGGATAAAGCTGGAAGCCCAGTGTGAACAGGCAGTGACCAAAAAGAAGCACAGACGTTTTGAAATGAGTGACAATAAGGCTGGACTGTAACTAGGTTTGAATTGAGGCAGCCTAAGTGGCCAAGGCTTCACACTGCTCTCTGTGTGTGTATGCAGTTGCCACCTTGATTGCAGGTCTTACAAAAGTTGGCATGTACAGAATCTGAATAAAGCAACCATTTTAAGAAATAGGATGGTGTCAGGCATGGTGGCACACGCCTTTAATCCCAGCACTCGAGAGGCAGAGGCAGGCGGATTTCTGAATTCGAGGCCAGCCTGGTCTACAGAGTTCCAGGACAGCCAGGACTATACAGAGAAACCCTGTCTCGAAAAACCACACACGAAAGAGAGAGGGAGGAAAGGAAAGGGAGGGAGGGAGGGAAACAGAAAGAAAGAAAAGAGAAGGAAGGAAGGCTAAGCATGGTGGCACATACATTAATCCCTGTACTCTCCAGGTAGAGGAAGATACATCTTTGTGAATTTGGGCCATCCTGGTCTACATAGTGACTTCCAAGACAACCAGAGCTTTGTAAAGAGACCCTTTCTCAGAAGGAGGGGTGGGGATATAGAAGTGCACCGTTCTGTAACAGTGTACTTGATGTTTGCTTTTTCTATGGTTTGCAGAGTCCGGCCTCTGAAGAAGAGAAAGAAGCTAAGTCCGACTAAGCATTCATCACGTCTGTCAGTGGTCCCGCCTCCCTTCTTGTACAATCCAGAGGAATATTTTTATCAACTATTTTGTAAATGCGAGTTTTTTAGTAGCTCTAGAAACATTTTTAAAAGGTGAGGGGATCCCACCTCATCCCATTTTTTAAGTGTANGAGTTTGAGGCTGGAACATCACTGGAACAAGTTCAAAGAAAAACAATACACAGCTCTTCATTTGTGTACATGAACACAATGTGACTCTTCAGAGTTTGGGTGCCTGAACACAGTATATGGCTCTTTTTGGGTACGTGTGATAAAAATTGGAATGTGTGTACTCTGCTCCTCGACCAATAAAATCTGTTGTGAAAGAGTATTTGGAAATGCCTGATTCATTTTCTGATACCTCTGGTTTTTTATTTTTTAGTTTTGCCTTTTTCTGTGTTGGCTGTTTCTCTATAGACCGACCAGTCTGGCCTTAACTTGGGGATCCTCCTGACTCTGTCTCTTGGATGCTGTTGGGCAGAGGACAGTTCAGAGGTTAAGAGCAATGGCTGCTGTTCCAGAGGTCTTGAATTCAATTCCCAGCTACTACATGGTGACTCAGAACCATGTGTGGTGCGATCTGGTGCCCTTCTCTGACATGCAGGTGTACATGCAGATAGCACATACATAAAAGTGTCATGCATGGTGTCTCTGATTTTTGAGAGATTTACATAGTTGGTTTGTGATAATGACTTTTGGAGTTGACTAAGCACTTGGGTTTACAACTGTGCCCTGCATCTGGCTTCTACTTCCATGTGTGTTGCTGATGACTTGCACTGCAAGAACCTGGGAGTTGATAAGGTTATCTATAAGCAGGGTCTTTGGAACAGTGCAAGCCCCTACTTGACAGATGGAGACAGTTTCATGAAACAAGTTTGCTTTGTAGCCATAAGTGACCTTACATACTGAGTTCATAGGTTTGTACCACCAGGCCTGGTTAATGTTCTGGGTCATTGTGCATGCTAGGGAAAATGTTAGATACATGTCCCTGGGAAGAACATGGTGATTGCCCAGCATTTGTAGTCCTTGGAGTCTATCCCCCAACACCACCAAATGAATGGGGAAAAGTTCCCTAACAAATTCCAATTGTACAGACTTGTCCTGGCTACCGTGGGGGTTGAGACAGAAGTATACCTTCAGTTTGTAGATGTGCTTTTTGGCTAGACTGGCTGAGGGAATTTGGAGATCTTTAGTTCCTCACCTCCCACTTTAGCTGTCCTGGAACTCACTGTGTAACCCATGCTGGTCTCAAATTTACCAGCCTGTGCCTCTCAAGTGCTAGGATTAAAGCTTTATACCACCATACCCTTGAAGCCATTTTGGAGGTGTGTGTGTGGGGGGTGTGTGTCTGAGACAGGTTGTAGCCCTGGTTATCCTGGAACTTAACTGTAGATCAGGCTGGCCTCACAGAGATCTGCCTGCCCCTGCCTTTGCTGGCCCTTTGAAGCTTTTTAAAATGTTGCCCTTTAGGGTTGGAGAGATGGCTCAAACGATTACCTGTTTGGCACTTGTTACTCTTGGAGAGCATCTTTGGTTTAGGGAATGATTAATGCCCTCTGAGCTGCACAGGCACTAGTACACATTACATACAGGCAAAATATTAAATTGTTCTTTATTAGAGAAAAGTATGGCCATGCCCCAAAGTAGTACAGCATAAGGAAGTCCTGTGTGTACCAGTCAGTACCAGCAGCCATGAGAACCACCAAACCTTGTCAGGTATAGTGATGACTACATTTATCCCAGCACCCAGGAGGACTGCAGATGAGGCTAGCCTGGTAACAGTGAGTCATGCTCACGTATATGTGCATGTGGCTAAGTATCTGTGGAGACAAAGTGAGGAACAAGTTTTTATATTGTAAAAAACATTTAGCTTTGAAGTGAATATTTTGTCAAGGTTAAATACAGAGTCAATTTAGCAAGCCTCTATCATTATTGATGTTTTTTGTTTGTTTGATTGGTTGGTTGGTTGGTTTTTTGTTTTGGTTTGGTTTTTGGTTTTTCAAGACAGGGTTTTTCTGTATAGCCCTGGCTATCCTGGAACTCACTTTGTAGACCAGGCTGGCCTCAAACTCAGAAATCCACCTGCCTCTGCCGAGTGCTGGGATTAAAGGCATGCACCACCACGCCTGGTGATGTTTTTTAATTACTTTAAACCAGGTGTGGTGGCATAAACTTGTGGTCCCAGCACTTGGATAAGTTCAAGGCCAACCTGGGCTACATGACATCCTACCAAAGAAAGAGAAACAGCAAACTAGACAAGGCCTGTAGTGTAGAAGAACATATGCTTAGCATCATATACCTAACCTTCCAGGTGTGGTTCCACAGAAGTCTCTGTTGAGAAAAAGTGAGTGTTGGTGATGCTGAGGGTCTGGAGATGTAGGTGTGAGGAATGACAAGCAAAAGCACTGTCCCTTCTCTGTCCCCTACACGCAACTGCAGCTGAGTGTGGCCCACTGGGAAGGGACATGAAGGAGTCAGGACTTCACAGATATGGGTTGTGGGGTAGCGATGCTTAAGGGACAGTGTTGTAGCTTGTGTCGGGTGATAAGTAACAAGCTGGGGACTCGAGGTCTGGTGGCTTTTCCCTTGATACATACGTCTTGTTGAGGGTCTTTGAAATAAAATGATTGCTTTAGCAACATGAGTGGACAGCTCTTGTTCACGACGCTGACTATCTTGTCTGAAGACAGCTGCTATTAGGTCCTTGTGGTGATATGAATGATATTGGCCCCCATAAGCTCATAAGTTTGAATGCTTCCCCAGTTGAAGGAATTGTTTGAGATGGACTAGGAGGTGGCCTTGGAGGAGGCAAGTCCCTGGGGACAAACTTTCCAAAGCCCAGGCAGTTGTTCCCAGTTAGCTCCTCTTGCAGAAGACCTACCTGGGTTCAGCTCCCAACACCCTTGTAGTGCCACAGCCATGTGTAACTCCAGCTCCAAGGGACCGGGAACTTCTTTTGGACTCTAGGTATCAGGCAGGCACATGGTACACACATGCATACATGCAGGCAAAATACTAAACAATTTCTAAATGTGCGAGCTTGTTGCCACCATTGGCTCCAGTGGAGGTTTCTCTAAAAGAATGTATTTACAGCCTTAACTGCTGTGCGTGGCTTTTCACGTTCTCCTTTACCTTTTCCTTATTTGACAGCAATGTGAACTACAAGTTCAGTAAACTGAATTGAATGGATCTATATGACAAAGTGGCCTCAGTAGCTACTGAGGTAAGCCCTACTTGGGTGAAGGAGTCTTGCCATCCCATGGCTGTCTTAGTATCTTAGTCATCATCAAAAACAAGCAGCTTGGGGCTGGTGAGATGGCTCAGCCGGTTAGAGCACCCGACTGCTCTTCCGAAGGTGATGAGTTCAAATCCCAGCAACCACATGGTGGCTTACAACCACCCGTAACAAGATCTGACGCCCTCTGGTGCGTCTGAAGTCAGCTACAGCGTACTTATGAAGAATAATAAGGAATGAATCCTTGGACTGGAGAGACCAACCGGAGCAAGTGAGGCTGTCTGGCGAGCGGAGCCGAACGGGGACGGCCAAAGCAAGCAGGGAAGGCCGGAGCTAGCGGGCCGGAGCGAGCGGGGCCAACCGGAGCAAGCGGAGCCGATCAGAGCTAGCCGGGCCGGCTGGAACAAGCGGGGGCCGTACGGGGGCGGCCGGGAGCGAGTGGGGCTGGCCGGAGTGAGCAGAGCCGGCGGGAGCAAGCGGGGTTGACCGGAACAAGGAATAAATAAATAAATAAATAAATAAATAGATTAAAAAAAAAAAAAAGAATAAAAAAACANCAAAAAAAAAAAAAAAAAAAGACAAGCCAAGACCAGAGGCAGGAGGATCAAGAGTTCAGGGCTAGCCTCAGCTACATAGGGAGTTTAAGGCTAACCTGGGTTATGGGAAGCCCAGTTTCAAAAAACCAAAAGACCAGGGATGGTGGCATGGCTCAGTAAAGATGCACTGGTAAAGGTGTTTGTGGCCAAGCCTGATGATCTGAGTCCACCCCTGGGGCCCACATGAAGGATGGAACTGAACTGATTCCCAGAAGCTGTTCTCTGACTCCCACATGCTCACTGTGGCATTTCACTCACACACACACAGTAAACAAATACATAAAAAGTAAAAAAACTGCCAGGCAGTGGTGGCGCACACCTTTGATCCCAGCCCTTGGGAGGCAGAGACAGGCAGATTTCTGAGTTTGAGGCCAGCCTGGTCTACAGAGTGAGTTCCAGGACAGCCAGGGCTACACAAAGAAACCCTGTCTCAAAAAAAAAAAAAAAAAAAAACCAACCCCCCCCCCAAAAAAAAAGAAAAAAAAAAAAGAAAGAAAGAGAAAGAAAGAGAGAGAGAGAGAAAGAAAGAAAATGCACCATGGCTAGAGTCTTTGATATACAAGGTGTGAGTAAAAGCCAACAGCTTTAAAAAAGAGTCGGGCTGGTGAGATGGCTCAGTGGGTAAGAGCACCCGACTGCTCTTCCGAAGGTGATAAGTTCAAATCCCAGCATCCACATGGTGGCTCACAACCATCCGTAACGAGATCTGGCGCCCTCTTCTGGAGTGTCTGAAGACAGCTACAGTGTACTTACATATAAATAAAATAAATCTTTAAAAAAATAAATAAAATAAAAAATAAAAAAGAGTCACTACTCAGGCATCTTTCTATCTAAAAATGCGTAGAACGTTAGTGCTCCTGAAAATGGCCTGCTGAGGAAACCATCTGTAACCTCAGTTCCAAGGCTCACAAGCTTCTTGCACACACATGGAGCACTACACTCATGTAGGCAGTACAGTGATACGTGAAAAACTAAAAAGAAAAATGTAAATTCCAGAAGTCCCAGAAACATTGGAAAGTTGGTTGTAATATTTTCTGAAATCAAAAACAGGTATCACCTCTCACCACTGTGACAAAAAGCCTGGCAGCAGGGAACTACAAGGCAGGGACTTACTGTAGGGAGCCATTCAACGGCTCCTTAAAGACGGCACCGACACCGACCGCCGCAGCTGTACTGGCATAAACAACTTTTAATTGGCATTAGGCAGTGTCAGCTGTTGTTTGATCTTGTGCTCGAGACCACCTGGTGTAGCCACGGGGCAGCTCGGTGATTGGCCAGGACAGGGTTTAAGTAGCTGCTCCTGGGTTGGCTCAGGGAGGGGGGCCCCCATTCCATTCTACCACTCCACTCTGCTACTCCACTCTTCTCGGCCCCATTCTGCCATTCACCATTTTCACTCTGTAACTGCATGCATGGCCATTCTGTATTGCCATTTGCCACGTTACGTTTCCTGAGTAAACTGTCCTGAGAAGAAACCTGGTTGTCCTGCATCTTATTCCTGCTGGACGGGGTAGGCGCGAGACAATTTACAGGCACAGGGATTTACAGGTGCAGGGATTTACAGGCACAGGGACTTAGAGGCTTAGGGATGTACACAGGAAGTTCCTCCAGCTCACAGCCAGAGAGGGTCAGTCAGTCCATCATGAGGAGGAGGGCATGCTAACTGGAATGGCAGGACCTGGGAGTGCAGCTCCTTGGCTGCATGGTCAGAAGCAAGAGAGTTTGTGTTGAAAATAAGGTAATAACCCTGAAAATCCAACTACGGCCACTTGTGTTATAGTCTGGAAAAGTCTCTGATGCCTTCTGCCCATCTCCTGAGAGCTTGAGTTGGGCTGAATTCCAAAGTGATAGACCAGTGTGCTCAATGGAGTAAATGTCAAGAGAGCGTGGCATTGAGGCTGCCTTGTGTCCACCGCTTCCTGCTCTTCCCCAGGGCTACAACAAGAGAGCAACAGACAGTGGAAAGACACAAGAAATGTAGACTTGATGAGAAAAGGATTCTGAGCGCATTTAAAGTTGCAGATAAGGTGGGTGCTACAGATGCAGTGCAGCTGTTAAAGTGGTTCTCTGGATCTCACACACACACATACACCACAGACATACACATACCATAGACACACACACAAATACCACAGACACACACATACCACAGACACACACACACATACCACAGACACAAATACACACACACATACCACACACACACACACACACACACACACACACACACATAGGAGTTATCTTCCAGTTCAGGAGTTTCACTGTCCAAAATAGCTCTCTTACTATACTATATATTATAAATCATCATGTGTTTGCTGATTATGCTTACTGAGAAACTGGGCATATATACCCCCATTTCAGACTCAAATTTGTTTCCAAGTGTCCTCCGGAGTCTGTGGTCCAGGAGTGAGAGGAAAACAGTAAAATAGCCCAAGAGATTTTAAAGTATCATTGTGTCCTTGAGAACAGCTAAGGAGCCTTTCCAACAGAGGCTGTTGTTTGTTAACTGGTGGCATAAAGAGCCTGCAGTGAGAGAGCAGTGGGAGCTCCTCCCCAGGATCTAAATGCCCTAAGCCCTCAGCTGATGACACCTTCATGCTGCTGCAGCAGTCACATGTGCTGGTGCTGTAGATGCTGCTGCAGCAGATGTCACATGTGCTGGTGCTGTAGATGCTGCTGTTGCAGTCATGTGTGCTGGTGCTGTAGATGCTGCTGCTGCAGATGTCCTGTGTGCTGGTGCTGTAGATGCTGCTGCAGATGTCCTGTGTGCTGGTGCTGTAGATGCTGCTGCAGATGTCATGTGTGCTGGTGCTGTAGATGCTGCTGCTGAAGCAGTCATGTGTGCTGGTGCTGCAGATGCTGCTGCTGCTGCAGTCATGTGTGCTGGTGCTGCAGATGCTGCTGCTGCTGCAGTCATGTGTGCTGGTGCTGCAGATGCTGCTGCTGCTGCAGTCATGTGTGCTGGTGCTGCAGACGCCATGTGTGCTGGTGCTGCAGACGCCATGTATGCTGGTGCTGCAGATGCTGCTGCTGCAGATGTCATGTGTGCTGGTGCTGTAGATGCTGGGTGAAGCTTTGCTGTCTGTCTGTCTTTATTTGTTGTTTTTCTTATGCTCTCCACATGCTGCAAAAACAAACAAACAAATCCAAAAAAACCACTCAAAACCACAGACCTGGCTAGGCGGTGGTAGCATCTGCCTTTAATCCCAGCAGAGGATTAAAGGGAAGCAAAGACAGAGGGGATCTCTTTTTTTGTTGTTTTTGGTTTTTTTGTTGTTTTTGTTTTTTTTGTTGTTTTGTTTTTCGAGACAGGGTTTCTCTGTGTAGCCCTGGCTGTCCTGGAACTCACTTTGTAGACCAGGCTGGCCTCGAACTTAGAAATCCGCCTGCCTCTGCCTCCCAAGTGCTGGGATTAAAGGCATGCGCCACTACTGCCCGGCCAGAGGGGACCTCTTAAATTTGAGACCTGCATGGTCTACAGGTTGAACTCTAGGACAGCAAGGGCTACACAGAGAAACCCTGTCTTAAAAACTAAACAAACAGGGGCTGGAGAGATGGCTCAGCGGGTAAGAGCACCCGACTGCTCTTCCGAAGGTGATAAGTTCAAATCCCAGCATCCACATGGTGGCTCACAACCATCCGTAACGTGATCTGGCGCCCTCTTCTGGAGTGTCTGAAGACAGCTACAATGTACTTACATATAATAAATAAAATAAATCTTAAAAAAAAAACTAAACAAACAAACAAACACCAGGCAGGGCGGTGGTGGCGCACGTCTTTAATCCCAGCACTTGGGAGGCAGAGGCAGGCAAATTTCTGAGTTCGAGGCCAGCCTGGTCTACAAAGGGAGTTCCAGGACAGCCAGGGCTACACAGAGAAACCCTGTCTCGAAAAACAACAACAAGAAAAATACAAAACAAAATAAACACCACAGACTCATTCTCCAGACCATAGAGAACAGGATTCATGGGGTCACAATGAAGAATTAGCAGAGCCACGCTCTCTTGTGTTTTTAGTTCTCTGGAGTTGCTTGCATTCCTTGGCTTGTGGACTCCTTCCAAGTCTTCACTGCCAGACCTGTCTCACTTTAAAGACTCAGGTCTACATAGAACATGAAAGAACATCTTCCCATTCCAAAGTACTGAGTTTAATCATGTCTGCACTTTTGCCATGTGCAGAGACATGTTCAGAGGCTGAAGGCTTAGGACACAGGGCATCTCATAGAGGTGAGAAGCCAGCAGGAGGGCACAGCAGAGCAGTGTGGGGTGCAGTGGTATTGAGGGGATTGCCTCCAGGCAGGGCTCACCTGCAGGCTTGGTTCCTCTCACCTTCTTAGACTCTCACTGCAGAGCAGGTAGTGTGAAGGAGGTTTGTGTGGAAGGGCTCAAATCACAGACTCAGGTTCTGCCCAATTCAGCTCACAGCACAGCTTTGGGCAGACCTGCTCATAAATAAACTTTTTAAAAAAGAAAGAAGCCGGGCGTGGTGGTGCACGCCTTTAGTCCCAGCACTGGGGAGGCAGAGGCAGGCAGATTTCTGAGTTCGAGGCCAGCCTGGTCTACAGGGTGAGTTCCAGGACAGCCAGGGCTACAGAGAAACCCTGTCTCGAAAAACAAACAAACAAAAAAATAAACAAAAAAAAATAAAAAAAAAAGAAAGAAAGAAGCTTTAACAGGAAGAGAGGTGTGAGGGCTGTGTCTGGTGGCACAAGCCTGTCACTCCAGCTACCTGGGAAGCTGGGGCTCACAAGCTCAGCTCTGCCTGGGATTAGGAAGAGAGATCAAGACCATCCCAGACAGCTAGGCGGTAGTGGCTCACACCTTTAATCCCAGCACTTGGGAGGCAGAAGCAGGCGGATTTCTGAGTTCGAGGCCAGCCTGGTCTACAAAGTGAGTTCCAGGACAGCCAGGGCTATACAGAGAAACCCCGTCTCAAAAAACCAAAAAAACAAAGTGAGTTCCAGGACAGCCAGGGCTATACAGAGAAACCCCCGTCTCAAAAACAAACAAACAAACAAACAAAACAAAACAAAAAAAAAAACAAAGAAAGAAATGGCTTGCATGAAGCTTCCTGATACCTTCCTAATCTACTCTGATGCCTCTCACTGAATTTCTCCCATTTATAGTCAATAACCAGGGTGTAAATATTCTCATTCAGATACCAAGCTTGGTATCTTATGCCTGTAATCCCACACTGTCTTAGGGTTTTACTGCTGTGAATCATAACCAAAGCAACGCTTATAAGGACAGCATTTAATTGGGGCTGGCTTATACGTTCAGAGGTTCGGTCCATTATCATCAAGGCAGGAACATGGCAGCATTTAGATAGGCATGGTGCAGGATAAGCCGAGAGTTTTACATATTTATCTGAAGGCTGCTAGCAGAATGCTGGCTTCCAGGCAGCTAGGATGAGGGTCTTATAGCCCACATCCACAGTGATACACCTATTCCAACAGGGCCACACCTGGTAATAGTGCCACTTCCTAGGACAATCATATACAAACCATAAAACCTACCATTTAGGGGGATCAGGAAGGAGGACTACCATGAGTTTGAGGCCAGCCTGGGCTATGGATGGTGCTCCTGTATGATGCAGGGTCCTTGGGTGTGTTCCTTAATTTGCCTCTTGAGCAAGAGGAGTAGTAGCATGGTCACATCTTACATAAGAAGCTGCTCCTGGCCAGGCGTGGTGGCGCACTCCTTTAATCCCAGCACTCGGGAGGCAGAGGCAGGCGGATTTCTGAGTTCCAGACCAGCCTGGTCTACAAAGTGAGTTCCAGGACAGCCAGGACTACACAGAGAAACCCTGTCTTGGAAAAAAAAAAAGAAGAAGCTGCTCCTGGCACAGATTAGAGACCAACTACAAAGCTACATACCTAGACTGTGAACTGGGTTTAATCTGTATACATTTTTAAAGTTTCATTCTTCTCCTCTAAGCTCAAGAACAATTTTACTGGCATTTAAAAGAAAAAAATCCAGAGCAAGTGACTGTAAATTCTGGCAGCTGCCCACAAGAAAAACAAGACTGGGGTGGGGTGGTGGAGGGCAAGCATACCATGGAGGACAGCCACATGGCAGGGTGGAGCAGAGGTGGGGGAACTTTTTTTTTTTAATTTTTTTTTTTAAGATTTATTTTATTTATTATATGTAAGTACACTGTAGCTGTCTTCAGACACTCCAGAAGAGGGCGCCAGATCTCCTTACAGGAGGTTGTGAGCCACCATGTGGATGCTGGGATTTGAACTTATCACCTTCGGAAGAGCAGTCGGGTGCTCTTACCCGCTGAGCCATCTCACCAGCCCTTTTTTTTTTTTTTTTAGTTTTTTGAGACAGGGTTTCTCTGTATAGCCCGTGGCTGTCTTGGAACTCACTTTGTAGACCAGGCTGGCCTGGAACTCAGAAATCTGCCTGCCTCTGCCTCCCAAGTGCTGGGATTAAAGGCATGCGCCACCACGCCCGGCTTGAGGTGGGGGAACTTTAGAGAAACAGTGAAACCAATCATATTAATGAAAGCATGTTAGAAGAAAAGTATGCTTTTCCGAATAATTCAGAAAAACAAACTGACTCACAAAGCAGTATGGCCTTTATGATGGTTTGTATATGCTCTGCCCAGGGAATGGCACTATTTGGAGGTGTGGCCTTGTTGGAGTAGTTGTGGCCTTGTTGGAGTAGGTGTGGCCCTGTTGGAGTAGGTGTGTCACTGTGGGTGTGGGCTTTAAGACCCTCATTCTAGCTGCCTGGGAGACAGCATTTTGCTAAGCAGCCTTCAGATGAAAATGTAGAACTTTCAACTTCTGCACCATGACTGCCTGGATGCCATTATGTTCCTGCCTCAATGATAATGGACTGAACCTCTGAACCTGTAGAACACCCATGAACCCACCAGCTAGAGTCTACAATTTGTGTTTTTTTGTTTTGAGAGAGCGTCTAGTATATTGCTCTGGCTGACCTACAACTAACTAGGTAGACCAGGCTGGCCTTGAACTCACGGAGATCTGCCTTCCTGCCTCTCCACCACAGCTGGCACTATGATGTGTGCTTTTGAAGGTTCTTGCTTGTCCTGCTGTTTTTACATCTCCTCCATCGCCAGACTTGCCTTGCTCTTGTATTTCAAAGCATCAGTACACTTACTTCCCCTACAACTTTGGCTCAAGTATTACTAACTGAAGTTCAATATTTATGTTTTCTCTTCTGGGAGGTAAAATTTGCATCTAGTGAAACGTTCTAATCCTAGACTTCCTGTTTGCCATTGCACCTGCTCACCTGCTGCCTCCCTTGGATCACAACACACACACCTCGCCCATCCCTTCTCTAAGGTTTCATTTAGCCCCCATAATCAGTAGCTTGTTATTTTGAGGCGGAGGGAGGGGGGAGTGGGTTTTGGTATAGCAACTCTGTCCGTCCTGGAGCTCACTCTATAGACCAGGCTGGCCTTGAAGTCACAGAGATCCACCTGCCTCTGCCTCCCATGATAAGCCATGGACTGTACCTCTGAGTCATCCCCTCACCCCAGTGATTGATCTTGTCTTTTCATTACTTGAAGACTGTCTTAGTTAGGGTTTACTGCTGTAAACAGACACCATAACCAAAGCAACTTTTTTTTTTTATTCAGCTGACAACAAGAGGATTTATCATACACAAGTTACACTTGGCTACAAGAGTGAATAGAACTAGTCCAGAGTGCCAAAAGAAGACTAACTTCCAGGCACCTAGGAGGAGGGTCTTATAGTTCATGCCAACAGTGACACACCCACTCCAACAAGGCCACACCTCCCAATAGTTCCACTCCCTGGGCCAAGCATATTCAAATCCCCACAGAGACCATTTGTTCTTTCCATTTGCTTAAGACCAAGATCCTTAGATATACATCTAAGTGTTT
Source organism: Mus minutoides (assembly GCA_902729485.2). NCBI lineage: Eukaryota > Metazoa > Chordata > Mammalia > Rodentia > Muridae > Mus > Mus minutoides. The sequence continues at coordinate 4,097 of LR753357.1, read as the reverse complement.
GCTACAAGATACACCTCCATGAGCCGGGCGTGGTGGCGCACGCCTTTGATCCTAGCACTCGGGAGGCAGAGGCAGGCAGATTTCTGAGTTCGAGGCCAGCCTGGTCTACAAAGTGAGTTGCAGGACAGCCAGGGCTACACAGAGAAACCCTGTCTCGAAAAACCAAAAAAAAAAAAAAAAAGATACACCTCCATATTTTCTCACATAGGAGTCAAATATGAGGCCTCTTTCATCGAGAAAATACCAGTCTGCCTATAGGAGTGAGGCCCTGGGTTTGATCCCCAGATCCCACTGATAACAAAAGAGATAAAAACTTACTGACCTGCTGGGCAGCGGTGGAACACACCTTTAATCCCAGCACTTGTGAGGTAGAGGCAGGTAGATCTCTGTGACTTCAAGGCCAGCCTGCTCCACAGAGTGAGATTCAGGACAGACAACCCTGTTACACAGAGAAACCCTGGCTCAAAAAAACTAAATAATAGTAACAATAACAACAACAATAATAGAAAGAAAAAAGAAAATATAAATAAATAAATAAATAAAATTTAAAAAAAATTTTAAAAGGCAGGGCCTACAGAGGTACTCAGCTCTCCTTACTTAGTCTGGGACTCCAGCCCATGGGATACTGAATCCCATGGGATACCACCACGTTCAGAGCTGCCTGTCACATTCTCTCAGACACTCCCAAGTGTGTGCTTCCTAAGTGACTTACCATCCCATCAACTGACTAGGTAGACAAAAGTCAGCAAAGACAGGAGCTTCCAGTCAGGTGGAGTCCTGCGACTTTTAGACAGCTCTCCACTCTCCCATGTTGTCACCCAGGAAATCCCACCACAGCTTTGCTGTCTCAGTTTTACAGAATGGATGGGGTTAGTTATATGTGCATGCTTCTCCTCTGACTGACTTAAGCTCCCTGAAAACTTACGTGGACGTTACCAGGCAGGAGACCCTAAGGTCTCAGATGAATGTCCTGGACTAAAAGGACAGCTTGGCAAAAGGTTAGTTCTCTGCTGGTGAAATGAGCCAATTCAAGACAGATTAGATTATATTAAATAAAGTTTATTGGGAAACTGCTCTTGGGCAGGCAAGTTCACTGGCCCCAAGTAAGGAGGCCAGGAAAGTAGCCATGGGAAGGGAAAGAGGGAAGAGAGAGAGACAGAATCCAATAGACCTCCACACAAATCGCCCTTGGCATGTATTAATTAAATTCATGTTTAATTGTTTTTTTTTTAAAGATTTATTTTATTTTTATTTATTATATGTAAGTACACTGTAGCTGTCTTCAGACACTCCAGAAGAGGGCGCCAGATCACGTTACGGATGGTTGTGAGCCACCATGTGGATGCTGGGATTTGAACTCATCACTTTTGGAAGAGCAGTCGGGTGCTCTTACCCGCTGAGCCATCTCACCAGCCCCGTTTAATTGTTTTTGATGTTCAGGTTTTTTACTTTTTCTTTTTTTTTTTCGAGACAGGGTTTCTCTATGTAGCCCTGGCTGTCCTGGAACTCACTTTGTAGACCAGGCTGGCCTCAAACTCAGAAATCCACCTGCCTCTGCCTCCCAAGGGCTGGGATTAAAGGTGTGCGCCACCACTGCCTGGCAGTTTTTTACTTTTTATGTATTTGTTTACTGTGTGTGTGTGTGTTTGTGTGTGTGTCAGTGAAATGCCACAGTGAGCATGTGGGAGTCAGAGAACAGCTTCTGGGAATCAGTTCAGTTCCATCCTTCATGTGGGCCCCAGGGGTGGACTCAGATCATCAGGCTTGGCCACAAACACCTTTACCAGTGCATCTTTACTGAGCCATGCCACCATCCCTGGTCTTTTGGTTTTTTGAAACTGGGCTTCCCATAACCCAGGTTAGCCTCAAACTCCCTATGTAGCTGAGGCTAGCCCTGAACTCTTGATCCTCCTGCCTCTGGTCTTGGCTGGTCTTTTTTTTTTTTT
>LR753355.1:1479011-1545075 GCA_902729485.2 Mus minutoides | reverse complement strand
AAAAAAAAAAAAGAAAAGAAAAAGAAAAAGAAAAGAAAAAGATCCAGGATGCTTAATCATGCATCCCAAATTCTATTTTCACACGAGTCATTTCTAATTAATTTTATCAGAAGCAACACCCACCTATAAATCGCATTTTGCTTTTATTTTTTAAGTGAGTCAGAAAGTATTACTAATATCCAATTATATTCCCCAAAGATGTTTAAAAGAAGGAATTCTAGGAAAGACAACAGCCCTGGAAAGTTTCCTTTTCTTCATAAAAAATGAAGTCAGAAGAAATTCTCTCTGTCCTTATAAGACCCCAATTGACTGAACATATTGACGTGATACCTTTGGGTCCAGTCTCTGTAGCCCATCGGCAAAGCCACAGTTGTTTCAAGCACCTGGCACAGAATCAAGCCAACAGCTGTGACAAAGCCTGATGGGATCAGTGACCACCACCTCACCACAGTACCCCGGAGACAAGAGCCACTTTCAACAATGCCTCTCCTAGCTCCACACACAGGAAACGCTGGTGTGCCGTCCAGAACAGGACCTCCACACACAGGAAACGCTGGTGTGCCGTCCAGAACCTTCTGAAATTGCTCCCACTGCTCCTATAATATCCAGCACAGGGTTTTGACCACCCTAAGAACATGGTGCCTTGCCCCAAGACCAGATTTTAGAAGGTCTGGAGGACTGGGTTGTGGGGTGAGCAAAGAAAAAGATAGGTGATAGATAAGATTTAAACAAAGGAGGGGATGGTGTAACCATCGGGGTGACTAATTCAAAGGCAGGCAGCATTCTCCAACCTCCTGGTCTTCCTTCTTTGTACTTTTTGCTTCCAGAAAGTTCTCCAAGCTTTCTTACCACATCAACTCCTTTAAAGATAAAACCCCGATGGCCAGAACTGGTAGAAAGAATTTCAAAGTGTTCTCATCCTGAGAAACAAGGAAAAGAAAATGTTCTTGCAATCTAAGAGACAGGATAAAACCCAGAGACCCTGAACAGGTTCTGCCAAGTGGTCTGGTCCCACACAGTCAAAGATAAGCTTGTGCTCCAGCTCAGGGTCATTTTAATGCTTTAGGGAGTGAGGCAAAGATTGTTGGCTGAGATCAGATTAGTGCAGAGTATGGAGATATGGAGGTCCTTCAAACTGGGACCCTTTAAAAAAAGGGATTCCTGATTCACTAAGTGCTAACCAAGAATTTCACGGATCTCTGAGCATCTCTCCAAAAGTTCTAGTAGAGGTAAAACTCTGCCTAGACATTCCGATGAAAAGTCAGGCATTTAAGATTCCACAAACAGGGACTTCCCTAGCACCTCTGTAGCAATGGTGCAGACATTACTGATTTCCTTCACTTGACTGAGACCTCTTCAAAAATAAGGAGACCGGCTAATCTACTCTTTCAACCTCAACCATTGTGTCTGATTATTGGAGTAAATCAATTTGGCCATTTTTCTTTCTTTAACACTTAGCACAATGGCCTCAAGATTTCCCCAATGTCTTGTGGATGGAAAAAAAAAACCTCCTTTTTAATAAATAATACTTCAATTCTACAAGTAATTTCAAGAGAGTAAAGAAGAAGAAGAAATAACAGATGTGGTCAACACAGGCAAAGTTTTGTTTATCTTATGGCCACCAGAGAGTTAAAGGATGCATGAAGAAATAAGGATTGATTGGCTTGTGAATTTCACCCAGGGTGGTGTGCATAGTCCTCAAGCCTAGAGACGATTTATGTGAGGTATGTCCTGGTGGCCCAGTAGCCTGGTAAAAAGTAAACACATGATGGTCACCCAGCAAACACAGACTTATCATTGGAACACACCCTCCTTGGCATCCAGACCACCCAAGAAGACTTTTTGAGACTGACATAAAGAAAACTTCATTCTTCATCAAACACCATGTTGTGTTGCTTAACCTTTGCCCCCTATATTTGTTTGATGCGCATTTTGACTGATCAGCAAAGAGGCAGTGAACATTTCTCTTTCGGAACAATACTAGGCCAGCATCAGTAGCTTCCATCTCTTGTCTTCTTCTTTGTCCTCATCCCTCTGCTCTGCCCTGCATGGGCTAAGCAATGAACCTTGGTAAGCAAGAAGAAGCCACGGTGTCTTCCCACAGAACAGGAGAAAGTGTGGGGTGTGCTTTGGCCTCTTCAGATACTGAAATGCAGGAGGAGCATCCAAGCTGCTCAGGTCCGGTGGGTCACAAAGCTCTCCACTGGGGACAGTATTCACTTACTGCCCTTCCAAGCCTGCCAGCTTGCCTGGTGCTTTAAGATGACTCACTGTCCATCTTTTGGGGTTTTTTTAAGTCTCCTCTCTGTAGAACATAGAGCATCCTTCACTTTTGTCCTACACTGGGCAAGAAGGCACAATGGAGTATCCTAGACTCAGCTTGTTGCCTGGTAACAGCCCCATTTCCTCTGAGCAATCAGAAAATTTCAAACAACCTCGAGTCCTCTTCTGGTGCTCATTAGCCTATGGGCACAAAGAGCCAGGAAAAGCTTGGTGGTCCTCTTCACTTGTAACATCCCTTTTAGAAATATCCTATCCCTGTGGGGAGCAATAGATCCCTATGCTAAACATCAGGTTCTGTAGTCAAACTAATTGGTTTCTATATTGGCTTTCTTTCTCCTATACCTTAGTTTCCTCATCTGTAAAATAAGGATAAATCAGAGTGCTGATTTACCATAACTTTGAGGAGAGTTAAATGAGATGATGCATAACATTCAGCCTGGGGCAGGACAAGTACTCATTGAATGCTCACAAACATGATGATTATTAGGCACTAAATCTGCAGACCAGTGCTGCTCAACTTTGTTAGAACAGTATTTGGAAGAAAACACCGTCAAACAAGTCTATTATAACCTATCATTTCTTAGTAATAAAACAGTGGTTTTGCCCTTAAGTAATTGTCTTTGGATCATATATCTTGTAAGGTTGTATTTGTACAGTCAGGTATAAATTGCACTGAAACTCTTTATCCTGGCAAAGACAAAAAACAAAAAATCAGAAAAACAAACAAAACAAAAACAAAAAAATAGAAAACCTACCACAATCAGCCAATCAGATAATGCTACTTTCAGAGCTAGAAATTCTGCTAGTGCCTAACAAAACCAGCCTCAGAGTTTTATAAGTTTTAGACATATGTTTGTGGAAAATTTGTCGGTTCTTAATACCGCAATGGACATATTTGATAGACTCTGTATGTCGACAGAGGGAGTTTTATTGGATTGGACTTGATTATCAAGGGTAGACCGGAATCTTACTTTTGTTAACAAACTTTGGTCTTCACTATTTTGACGGTCCTTTTCTCCTTTTTAAAAAAAAAACATAGGCAGTACCATCTGAAATCCAGGTGTGGGAAAGGAACCTAGGTGCCTAGGAACTGAGGCTAACAGTTGACCAAGGGCCTCATAAAATGAAGTCTTTGGCACAGCTAAAGTTGAAGAGGAGGAGGCTCACAAGGCAAGAAAGAGGATTTGCCATCTAGATTTCTAACAGAGGATTAGTGTCCAGAATATATAAAGAACTCACAAAAAGAAATCCAGAAAACAAATTGCACACTTAATAATGAGTGTGGACCTAAATAGATAATTCTCACTAGAAAAATAAGTAAAAATGGCTATGAAGTACCTCAAAAATACTCATCACCCTTAGAAATTAGAGAAATACAGATGAAAACAACCTTGAGATGTAATCGTATCCTTGTCAGAAAGGCTAAAATCAACAAATCAGCCAGAGACAAATGCTACCGGAGGAATGGGGAAAAGGGAATCCGCGTTCATTGTCACAAACTGGTTGCAGCATCTCTGGAAGCCAGTACGTGCAACCCTCAAAAACCCAAACATAAGTCTACTATGTGATCTAGTTATACTCCTCTCTGACATATGCCCAAAGGACTCAATATCCATAGGACTCGACAGCCATAGGACGCTTAGCCTACTCCACAGGTACCTGCTCAGCCTTGTTCCTCTTCACTCCATTCACAGGAAAACTAGAGAATCAAAACAACCTAAATACTTTCCAACTGATGAATGGATAATGTACTGGCTAATTTTGTGTCAACTTGACACAGGCTGGAGTTATCATAGAGAAAGGAGCTTCAGTTGGGGAAATGCCTCCACAAGATACAGCTGTAAAGCATTTTTTCAATTAGTGATCAAGAGGGAGGTCCCCCTTGTGGGTGGTGCCATCCCTGGGCTGCTAGTCTTGGGTTCTATAAGAGAGCAGGCTGAGCAAGCCAGGGGAAGCAAGCCAGTAAAGAACATCCCTCCGTGGCTTCTGCATCAGCTCCTGCTTCCTGACCTGCTTGAGTTCCAGTCCTGACTTCCTTTGGTGATGAACAGCAGTATGGAAGAATAAGCTGAATAAACTCTTTCCTCCCCAACTTGCTTCTTGGTCATGATGTTTGTGCAGGAATAGAAACCCTGACTGAGACAAATTGGTACCAGCATAGTGGGGTATTCCTGTGACAACCTGACCATGTTTTGGAGAGGACTGTGGAAGGACTTTGGAACTTTGGGCCAAAAGATCCATTCAGTGTTAAGAGCTCTGTGAGATGTTGTGTAGGAGCTTGGAAGATAATGTTGAGAACAGTGCAGAAAATAGAGGCCTAGCTTGTGAAATTTCAGAGGGGAAATTAAAGACTCTTTTCAAAGCCATTGCTATTTGGATTGTGAAGATTCTGTGGTTCTGGTTAGCTGGGGCTGAAGAATCAGCTGTAATTAACAAGGTAGCAGAACTACAACAGCAAAAACCTTTGCATTGCTATTGACTATTGATGCTGGTTAGCTGAAGCTAAGAAATTAGCAGTGATTAAGAAGAGACCAGCATCATTGAGGTGAAATCTTCTGGGAAGTATTTTCTGAGAGCACAGAAGCTGTGTTCCAGAGATAGCCAAGGATGTACCTTGTGCTGTGGCTGGACTTGGTAATATGTAATAGTTACTCAGGTGGTACTGGTTCTGAAGGCATGAAGGGGTCACGCAGAGCAGCTGAGGCCATGGAAGCACTGTGAGAGGCCATGGAAGGCCATTGGTGAAGGTGCAGCCTCAGTTGCAATTGATGGCCCAGGACTGAAGGGGTCATGCAAAGGAGTTGAGACTTGGCATCATGAAGAGAGCCTATAAGAGGCTATTGGTGAAGCCTAGTTACAGTGGAAGACAGAAATGTTTTGGAGATGCCAGTACCATGAGATGAACACCAAGAACAGCAGCAGCAGTGGAGTACAGGTGGCTGGAGCCTAGAAGACAAGGTGTTCACTACAAAGGACATGGCTGGAGAAGTGACCCAAGCTCTTGGAGGAGCCCAGAAGATCATGAGTTGGATTCCAGACATTGGATGGATAGAGATTGATTTTTGCTTTTGATTGTAACTGTGCTCTGATATTTTTCCCTCTTGAAGGAAGAAAGTATTTTAGTGGAGCCCACAGTTAAGAGACTTTGAATTTTAAAAGATATTGGATATTTTAAAAGTGATTGAACTTTTAATATGTAAAGACTGTGGGACTTTTAAAGTTAATATCTTGGGGATGAATAAGAACTAAAGGTTGAGGCTTACTAGTGATGTGTTTGTGTGTCAAGTTGACAAGGGGTCAATTGTAAGGGCTAATTTTGTGTCAACTTGACACAGGCTGGAGCTATCACAGAGAAAGGAGCTTCAGTTGGGGAAATGCCTCCACGAGATCCAGCTGTAAGGCATTTTCTCAATTAGAGATCAAGGGGGAAAGGGCCCTTGTGGGTGGTACCATCTCTGGGCTGGTAGTCTTGGGTTCTATAAGAGAGCAGGCTGAGCAAGCCAGTGGAAGCAAGCCAGTAAGGAACATCCCTCCATGGCCTCTGCATCAGCTCCTGCTTCCTGACCTGCTTGAGTTCCAGTCCTGACTTCCTTTGGTGATGAACAGCAGTATGAAAGAAAGTGTAAGCTGAATATACCCTTTCCTCCCCAACTTGCTTCTTGGTCATGATGTTTGTGCAGGAAAAGAAACCCTGACTAAGACAGATAACAAAGATGTGATATATAAATGATATAGAAAACTATTCTGCTCTAAAGTAAAAAAAAAAAAAAATGAATCTTGCAGGTAAGTGGACTGAAATAGAAAATATTCCACTGTGTGCTAGCACAGATGCAGAAGGACAAACACCTCCTGTCCTTGCTTGTCCTCAGCTCCCAGTGCCAAGCTCTGAATCCTGAGATGGGAGGAAGGAAGACGCAGTGACCTCAGAAGTCAAGAGTTGGTTCTCTTCTTCACTATTGAACTCAGACTGTGGGGTTTGGCCACAAGCCTGTCTACCTACTGAGCTATCCTCTAATGTATCATAGTTGAAATGCTTTAAGCATCAATTTCAGGGTTCTTTAGGCTTCCTGACTTGACACCCCAGAAATATCTCTAGCATATCATTAATCCTATGTCTCCTGGAAATTTGATATAACTTCTGTCCCCTAAGCACTATGCCCCTCCTTCAGAAACACCAATTTCATTTCTGCAAGAAGAGGGTCTGGCCACAAACCACCTTCGTCGTATCCCATGATCCCTTTCTGGACTCCCATGATCCATAAGTTTTCTGTATCTTGCTTTGTTTATCTCAGTGTCCCCCACACACACAACACACTTCACCAAAGGCAAGGCAAACACAAGAGCAAAGAAACTTGCTAGGAGAATTGCTATTACCATTATTATTTTTAAAGATCTCCTTTGAAAAGGTCTTATACTTTGTTTAACAAAGTCAGTTTGGCCTCAGAAACTGCACGTAAGTGGAAGAGGCCTAGCAGTATGAGAATCATGTAGAAAATTGAATATCTCTAAAAGAAAGTCACAAAGACCATCCCAAAACTTGTGTTATTGCAACAGAATACTTTATTGCTGCTTTTAGAGGGGGAAGGGGAAGAGGAGGGGGAGAGGGGGAGGAGGGGAGAGGGAGGAGGAGAGGGAGAGGGAGCAGGCCATTTTAAAGGTACATTATTACAAAGAAGCTACCTTTCTATATTTCTAGGTACCCTATCATGACCAGGAGTCACCAGTGCTGAGCTCACTCCATGGAGATTCAGATGTAACCCCACAAGATCAGCTGAGGGGAGCTGACCCAAGAGAATCTTGAATATAACTAGATTTATTTTCAGTAGAGAAGAAGGCAGAAGAGAAGGGGGAAAAGAGGAGGAGGGGAGGAGGAGGAGGAGGAGGAGGAGGAGGAGGAGGAGGCAGCCAATAAGAGGAGAATGACCAGAAGGAGAATCTCCAAAGGATGTTGTTGCATCAACTGACCCGTTAAAGTCGATATAGAGAGTTCTTTGCTTTCCACTTTTTCAGATACTCAAGGTAACTTTCACACTCTTTTACCAACTGCTTTTAGAACAAAAGTTATATCATTCCCAAACGAAGAAGTTAAGGTGGAAGAGTCATGGAGTTTATTCATAAGCTGCTTTGCTAACATTGATATGTGGAGTCAGAGCAAAGGGTAAGGAAGGCTTGGCAAGGATCATGCCTTGTCTCTGGGCCAATGAACACATATATCTACTTCATGCACACCTTCTAATATTCGCAGACCTCGGGGCAAGCAGGTATGTGACAGAAATCATTCTGATAAAAGTCCAGTTACCTTGCTGAAAGCTGGCTCTTCCATCCCAATTGGGGATAAGGAGTTAGAATCAATCACAGTTTGGGAAATTGACAAAATGACACATGGTTGGCCACTACTGCAGCTGTAACTACTGAGACTCCTGGTGGGTTTATTAACACAAAGGCCTTCGTCTCCTCCTCTAGGATTTCTCAGTATCCCAGAGTAAGAATAGTCTCCTGGAGCTGGCTACATAATACAATACATATAATACTAATACTCACTACAGGTCCGCAGTGACTCACACCCAAGGAAATCAAATGCGTTTGAGTGCAGCCTTATCATCCTGCAAACAAAATAAGAAACTTTCAAAGTAAAAAATGAGGTCTTCTGGGATACACAGTGAGAAAACAGCATTCAGTGTGCTGGCATTAAATCACCTGATCAGCTGCAGACCACATCTGGAATCAGTGTTTTATTGTGTGAGGAATGGATGCGTATGGAGAAAATAACAATGCTGACAAATAAAAATCAAAGGTTATCCATGATCCATATATGATTCATATGTAGTTGCTACTTATATGTTAAAGGACACATTTCCAAATATCACACATACTTTAGACAAATAGGTAGGTAGGCGTAGAGGGATACATGATGAGTACATGAATAGATGATAGATAGATAGATTGATAGATAGATAGATAGATAGATAGATAGATAGATAGATAGATAGAGATAGAGAGATAGATGATAGGGATATCTAGAAAAATGATGGATGGATAGATGATAGAGATGATTGAGAGAGACAGAAAGATAAAAATATAGATGAAAGATAGAGATAGGAGATAGATAGATGGATGGATGATAGACAAATATAGATTAATATATAGATTGATAGATGAGGTAGGAGATAGATAGATAGATAGATAGATAGATAGATAGATAGATATGAAATAGTAGAAAGATAGATAGACAGATAGATGTGAAGATAGGAAATATGCATATATATGAATACATATATGATAAATATACCAATATATGCACTAGTATATACACATACACATAAAAGGAACTGTTTTATAAAAAATATTTGATACAAATCCTTTCTTTTGCATTCTGTTCAGAAAAAGCAGCCACCCATACAGCATTTCATCAGCAATAGCTGACTTGTAGAGCCCTTGACAGCACTTTTATTTCTCAGAAAAATGGAGTTCAAATCAAGGCAGGTATCTATGGTGTCCTGATTTGATTTGATTTGATAAAGAGATATGAGAGTGAAAGTAGGAAAAAAAAGAGAAAGGCCACCTTGTCGCCAAAGATTTACTAGCATCCATCTCACTGTCTCAACTCCTCTCATGGATTTATAGTCAGGAGGCACACAGTCAGCGTAAGATGACGGAGCCTGCCGGGCGTGGTGGCGCACGCCTTTAATCCGAGCACTTGGGAGGCAGAGGCAGGCGGATTTCTGAGTTCGAGGACAGCCTGGTCTACAAAGTGAGCTCCAGGACAGCCAGGGCTATAAAGAGAAACCCTGTCTCGAAAAACCAAAAAAAAAAAAAAAAAAAAGATGAAGGAGCCTATTGACAGGGTCAAGATTCACATGTTTCTTCTGACACTTATGTGTACAGCATTTGATTAAAAGTGCCTACCATAGGGAAAGTATTTGAAAGAACATAGGGAGAAAGAAGAGGAACCTTACAAACACTTTGTAATACAATTGATGAGAGCTTACCAATTTTCTACCTTCTCTAAGACCAGTTGTTACCACCACAATTTTATGAATTAAATGGCTCATGTTGCATAGAAGCATAATGTCAACTCTGAGAAGTAAAGTCTCTAGCAAATGTTCAAAACATGACTGTAGATGGAGAGATGGTTCAGTGGTTAAGAGCATGTGCTGCTCATGTAGAAAATCCAAGTTTGAGTCCTACCACCCACATGGGGTGGCTCACAATCATTCCATGTCCAGGAGATCCAATGCCTTCTGGTGGCCTCTGTCGGTACCTGCGCTCACATGTACACAATTAGACACACATACACACAGATACCCAGACACACACAGAGACACACACGTACACACATATACACTAACACACATACACATCTATACACAAACACACACATAGACCAAGACACACAGAGACACAAGCCCACAGACACACACAGAAACATACACATTTGTACATCAACACACACACACATACACACACACACATAATTTTAAGACAAACACCCTCCATAAATAACTAAGAAAAAGATCAAGAGTATCATAAACATAAAAGTCACAGGCTCTAAGTTATAATCACCCAAACAACTCTTTACTTGGAACCAACTGCTTTTCTCTATATGATAATAAAACAGAGTACTTTTATTTCCACCATCGCTACATTATCTATTACTACAGTGGAGGGAGTATCTTAATATTTTATTAATGCTATTCCCATGTTAAGCTTTAAAACTAAGTTAAAATAGTATATCGCTCACACAGCCCAGAAAGACAGCACCAGCCAAATTCTGGATTTGTCATAAGAGACTTATTGATCATGACACTGAGAGAGTGATACAGCTGGAATGTGCTAAAATCTGTGTGACAAGTAGTTTTAAAGCATGGAGGGTTCTAACATACTATCTAATGTTGTGCTACTACAAAGACCATGCAGGACTAGGCAAACAATGACTAAAAACAAATTCCAGGATATTAACAATGAAAGAGACGTCTTTAATGTGCTTTGGACAGATGCTAGTTGACTCACTATTTCTTCCATAGTGATATCTAGTTTATTTTAGAGAAGTGTTCTCACCCCGACTCTGAACTCCTAACCTTTCTATAAGAGTCTCTTCTCCATCTCCAAAGCCGTGGGACATCTCTTATAGTGCCGAGTTTAAATCTTGGGTGATTTAGCATGGTATTCTATAGTGACCAGCTGAATCCTTCATTAGATTGCACATGTTGTATTCTTAAATTTCTCGTGGTGCTACTATGAAATGCCAGAAAATAAATATCTGTTGCATTAAGGCAACAGGAAAATATACATTCCTTAACTCAACAAGATAGTTCTCTCTGGGAAAGAGGCTTTGAGGAACATGAGCAGGAAAGTGCTCGTGGGTATAAATGCTAAGGAGGAAGAAGGAAGGAGAGTGGGGAATTGGAAGCGAGAGGGGGGGGGCAGCGAATCTACAGCAGCTCTGAGAGCATAAACAAACAGTGTTGCAGGTGCTGGAAATCAGAAGAAACCATCTCCACAGTGACCTGATTGCACCACACAGCACTGGGTAGAGGGGACATCCAAACAACTGTAATGTATCTTCCATGGAATAGAAGGAGAATGGTTTGTGCATTGCTTAGTGAAGTACCATAGAGAGGAAAAGCCACATTTAAAATGATTACATTTACATTTTAACCACACAGATCATATTTATAAACGTAACCCAGTCACTCACCCATACATTTTTAAGTAATTGGATTCTATGCAATCTCATTCATTCTTTACGTCCTAGTACAAATGATCTGAAACTGCCAAGTGCATCAGATAAGGATAATGCACATTTGGATAAAATTTTAAATCCATTTACTCCTTCTCAAAGCAAATAGAGAAAATGAGTGCCCATTATGGGGAGAGGTTGTAATTTAATAATTAAATTGTGTTTCCCATTCCTTGTTTCTTAGCAAATGAAGACTAAAATATTTTTATTTCATCTAGGGGAAGGTGAACATGTGGGGGAAACATTAATTCTTCCTTCCCTGTGTCTTTCTTCGGGCCATGGATATCTTCTGCTTGCTAACTCACACATGTTGCAGGCTTAACATTGAAGAAAAAAAAGAGGTTCTACACCTGGACAGCAGATTTATGAAATAGATTGTTCTTGTGTATGATATTTTTTCCCACAAAAACATCCAGGAAAGTAACAGTTTTGCCTGCATGTTTGGTGCAGCAATAGCATAGGATGTGGCCCAGAAATGATCTTCCTGTTCTTCAAATTATACTTTCCTCTGAATGGGTGGATGTCTGAGAACAAGGCTTTCATTTTTAAAGGATATAAAGGTGTCAACCGTCATTTTCTACAAAGAACAGAGAATTTAGGGAAGATTGTGGCTCTAGACCGTCACGGTAAGGCTTGTAAGGACAATGTAGCCAATAATTTTGAGGGCTAGTTAATACCCTTTGAATATGTGCCCATTAAAGGCTGTCTATAATTTTTGTGGAAAATTATTGCCATTCATAAGTGGGGCTTTTTAATGGATTGTTGATGAGCTTAACTACTATACATGGGCACAAGCTACTATTTTAATGGCAATAGTCAGTGCCATGACCAGAAGAGAACCACTTAGTAGGGAAATTGGAAATTTAATTTCAATCAGATGAACAAAAAAGTAAAGAAGAAGAAGAATACTCCAAGTGGTAGCATAAAAAAAAAAAGAAAAGAAAAGAAAAAACCACCAGCGATTAAAACCATTTGGAACCTTTGATTACCCTTCAAAGGCATTTGTTGCCATGGTTTTTAAAGGCTCCTGAAAGCCTCAGCTATGTCCATAAAAGCTGCCAAGAAACAGGAATCTATACTGATTTCATTTGTCAAAGGCATTTTATCTTAATTATCCCCAAGATAAAGATTACTTGGCCAAAACGAAGAAAAAAAGGAAAATAATGAACCAGAAGCAACGTCATCTCACAGGTAGAAGGGTGTGACTCTTCTCTTCCTACAGATTTCTCTAGATCCATAGATGGATGCAGATGTATATGCATACGTCTAACCTAATCTAGCTAACTATCAGAGTGGAGAGCTACAAGCATTTAAAATCAATAATGTGGTTAGGTGTGGTATCACCTGTTTGTCATCCCAGATCTCAGGAGGTGGAGGCAGGAGGATCATGATCATTAAAATGCTGCCTACAACAAACCATTAATAAGATCAGCCCTGAGGACTCTTCTACAGGAGAAGGTTTTCAGGCTGTATCTTTCTTTCTCTCTAATGAGAATCAAGAGCCAAACATTTAGCAAATTTATCAGTACCTGAGGCTAATACCTGTCTTTGAGGAAGGTTCATTGTAAGGGTTTTCCCTTGAAAGTTTCCTTCGTGCACAGATTTATGCTCTCTGCCTTTGGTTTACATAGTCTTGTTCCTTTACAGCACAGTATGCATGTTGTCTCAAGATGAACAATTAAGACAGAATTATGACAAGTCAAGGATTCGGCAAGTTCTGAGCCTCAAGGGGGGACAATGAACTCCCATAACCTAACTCACCTTCAGAAACCACCAGGGTCTTAGTCCCTTCATCAGCATCGTTTAAATGCTCACACTGCTCCTGCACGTCACTATTTCTACAGCTTAGTGTGTTGGTACCAGGATAGTCGTTTTGTAGCCTTAACATTCTAAAGTGCACCACATGGTCCTGTTAACCAATTCATGATTTTCCTGTCCAGTAGGTTCTTGCGAACATACTTTTGGTAATGAAGATGATATTTTCACAAGGTTTCAAGAAGATCTAGAAATCTCTTTTAACATGCTATTCTGAGGATCAAAAGGAAGATTTTGGAGTTTCTACTATGATTTGGGTAAGTGTCTCCTACAGGCACACATGGAAATGGTTTGGCCTGAAGCTCATGGCACTATTGAGAGGTATTGGAGCACTTAGAAAATAGAGGCTAGTGGGAAATCTCCCAGTCACTCACTTAGGGTGTACCTGTGAGGCAGATGTGGGACACGCCTGTTCTTTCTCTCTGTTCCAGCCATGAGTTGATAGGCCTCCTCCACAATGTGTGTTCCTGCCATAATTCACTGCTTTCTCTATCCCCAAAAGCGATCTAGCCAGCTGACTCCACACTGAAATCTCTGAAACTGGAAGCCAAGACAAACCCTTCCTCTCTTTAGTTCACAATCTTCGTAGTTTCTAAGCAATGGAAGCTGGTTGACACCTACTTTTTCATAATTTAAAGCATGCCATCTTCATAACGAAGCCATTCTTCTCAGCCACTTCCTTTAAAATTAATTGAGAAAATTACTCCCATCCCATCCCTGAACTATAGCAGAGTGTCCATTGTATTTTGTAGCTGCTGACCATCTCTGTGTATCAAGATACGCTGGCTCTCTGTGTACCAAGCTATCTCCAGCTTGGCATGTCTAGCATTGAACTTCCTTTGTATCTGAGTTAATTGGCCTGGTTCTTAATGTTCCCTGTTCATTCATTCCCATTTGAACGTCATTGACTCTTTCCACTATTATAAAATATGTTTATTCACTTTAATACAATATACATTATTTCGTTAGGCCTTCCATTCTATTTCCTTTTGTCCCATTTTACAAACACCACATATCTTTGAACACTTGGGTGAGCTGACTACAACCCTATTTATCTAAATGCCTCCATTTTCTCCCATTCTCTCCTGTTTTTCATCTCTTGTTGAAAAACATGCTGCTGACAGTCTACCCTTTATCAGAGACTATTGTGCCATATTGATACCTTACTGGTGAAACTGATGGCTTTGTTTTACCTAAACCAACCCAAGTGAATCTTAACCCTTTGTCTGTGCCGTCATCTGTTCATTGAGATGAAATCTTAATTTGGTACCAAGCTATGAGGAGTTCGCAGTCAGAAGGAGAAGAATGGATGTACACAATGTATGCAACCCAATAAAACTGTCTTATGGAAGAGAGAGAACTTATGAATCAGTGTGTGAGATTGTTTTATGACAGTCATGCTTAATGAGTTTAAGAATCCCTACACGTTAAGACTTAGCAGGACAACCAATAACTGGCCCATCTTGAGACTCATCCCATGGGCAAACACTAATCCTTGACACTATGATACTTGGTTATGCTTGCAGATAGGAGCTTAGCATAACTGTCCTCTGAAAGGCTCTACCTAGCAGCTGACTGAAACAGATGCATAGATCCACAGCCAAACATTGGACAGAGCTTGGGGAGTCTTATGGAAGAGTTGGGGGAAGAACTGGGGGACCTGGCGGGGATAGGAACTTCACAGGAAGACCAACAGAATCAACTAACCTGAACCCTTAGTGCTCTCAGAGACTGAACCATCAACAAAAGAGCATACACACCTGGACCTAGATCCCCTGTACATGTGTGCTGATGTGCAGCTAGGTCTTCATATAGGTCCCCCAACAACTGGAGCAGGGGCTGCCTTGTCCAGCTGCAGTGGGAGAGAATGCAGCTAGACCTGAAGAGACTTTACATGCCAGAGTGGGGGAATACCCAGGGAGCATTCCATACTCTCAGAGGAGAAGGGAATGAAGATAAAGAAAAGGAATGTTTAAGAGGGGCCATGAGGGCAGCAATCAGGATGAAAGTTAATTAATTAATTAGTTAATTAGGGGAAAAGACTGGGCAGGAATTCTGACCAATAAACTGATGAGCAATCTAGCGTGTGTCATATCAGACACATACAAATAAGTATAGATAGTGACTTTAGAACACCTCAAAACAAAAGCTAGAACAAGATATGCATAGGTGTCTCCTCACACTGTTGTCTAAGGATTACTCTTTCAGCAGTAGAACTCATTAAGGGATTGTGTACAAAGGACTGACAAGATTAGTGATTTTTCCTTGAGAGTATTAATAGAAAGACAGTGTGCAGAATGGCTCACAGGAAAAGAAAAGCAAAACAAACAAATGGTGTAGGAGAGACAGACTGACTGACATGCTGTGATTATCTTGAGCAAAGGAGCCAAGTCTGAATAATGGGAATTGGGTGGGTATATGTTTAAACAATAAACTCATTAGAAATACCCAAGATTTCTGCTGGAAACATGAGAGACAAGGGCTGTCTGAGACGGTGGTGAAGGAAAGGGCATGCCTCCTAGCCAGCAGCTGCTGGTGGTATAAAGAATCACCCCGAGTAACTGACAAGTCAGGATGAGATAGGGGTCGATTTTGGAGATAGTTACCAAATCACAAAACACTGGGCTTCAAGTATAGAATTGCTCTCCTATTTCTGCCATAATAAAGCATCACAAATGAGTTCCTTTAAATTACACAAATACATTGTCTCCTGGGAATACAATATAAAATTCTGAAATAAAGGTGTGGGTAGAGCCGAGTGAGCTCTGTATGCTTCTGCCTGCCTCTGGGGTTAGCCAATGAACATTTTTGTTCTTTGCTTTGTAGATATATCACTTCGATCTCTTTCCACCATCATACATGGCTGTCTCCACACCCCCATCTTCTCACAAGAATATCAAAAATATTAAGTTAAAAGCTCCTGTGCTTCAGAATGACTTCATCAATAAATTATTGTTTTCTGCAACATTATTTTCCAGATGTGTCACATTCTGATGTATGAGATGTTAGGGTATCTGCAGCTTATTTGTGGGGTCACTGTAAAATCCATATTAGATGTGAACAAAATCCTGGAAAACTTGGGAGAAGAAAGAAGGAAGGGAAGGCAGAAGCAGATATGGAGATAGGACCGATTTACAGATATAAAAATGGAAGAAATGGGCCAAAGGCAGTACGCTAAGCCCCAGGTTGTTCCTGGCTGGCTTATTCAACTTCTCCATCTATCTTTTTCCACATGCCTAGAATTCTGTTCCAAAATCTTTTTTAATTTTTGTTTTATGTGGATAAATGGTTTGCCTACACATATGTACATTCACCACATGGCCTACATGGTGCCTGCAGAAGCTAGATGAGAGCTTCATGTCCCCTAGACCTAGAGTGAACTGACAGTTGGGAGCCACCATATCAATGCTGCGAGCTGAACCCAGGTCCTCTGCAAGAACATAAAAGTGCTCTCAATTGCTGAAACACTTCTCCAACCCCTGTGCCAAAATTTTTTCTGCTTGTGAGATAGTGTTAGTTTCTTTCCAAACCTATCACATATAACATTTTCACTATCACCTTCCCTGCTAAACTAACCCATGTGAAACAGCCAGCTTATAATCCCAGCACACGGAAGACAGAGACAGGGAATCCACAAGAGAATCTGGCTAGCCAGAGTAGCCAAAACAGAGAGTTCCAACTCCAGCAAGAGACCCTGACTCACAAAACAATGTGAAGAGAGTGATGCACACACACACACACACACACACACACACACACACACACATGCATGAATGCATGTGCATACATATTCACACGTACCCACACCCATATGAATATATTCATGCACACCTCATACATATACAAAGGAGGGCAAGAAAAGAACAGGATGATCCAAGCAAAGGAACTGAGAGGACCACACCTACTCAGGTCTTGAAGAATCATTGTTGTGTTGAGGACAGAAGAAAGAAAGAAAGAAAGAAAGAAAGAAAGAAAGAAAGAAAGAAAGAAAGAAAGAAAGAAAGAAAGAAAGAGAAAAGGCCAATGCAGCTGAATTACAGTGAATTGGCAGACATTAGCCAGAGTTGAAATAGGCAAGAATAATTAAATCATATAAAAGGTTTTTAAACTCTGTGTGTGTGTGTGTGTGTGTGTGTGTGTGTCGTTCTGTCTCTGTCTTTGTCTCTCTGTCTCTGATTCTGTCTCAGTCTCTCTCTCTCTCTTTCTCTCTCTCTCATGTGTGTGTGTGTGTGTGTGTGTGTGTGTGTGTGTGTGTGTAACATAAATGTAGATATTCACAGAGGCCAGAAGGTGTTAGAGGCCAGAAGAAGGTGTTAGATCCCTCAAAGCTGAAATTACAGGTAGTTGTGAACTGCCTAATGTGAGTTCTGAGAACCAAACTATCTCTTTTGGAAGAGCAGTAAGCACTCTTGATCACTGAACCATCTCTTCAGCCCCAGTAAAGAGAGTTTTAATCTAAGGACACTGGGAATTTTAAGCTCAAAAAATCATATGATTCAATTAATCAAAAGGATCTCACTGGCTGTTACAGACGAGAGAGGGTCATGAGTGAAAATGTTGAGAACAAAGACAATATTTGCTGGGAGTGGACAGGATTTCAGACATATCTCTAAAAAGATCTCNATCTCTTCAGCCCCAGTAAAGAGAGTTTTAATCTAAGGACACTGGGAATTTTAAGCTCAAAAAATCATATGATTCAATTAATCAAAAGGATCTCACTGGCTGTTACAGACGAGAGAGGGTCATGAGTGAAAATGTTGAGAACAAAGACAATATTTGCTGGGAGTGGACAGGATTTCAGACATATCTCTAAAAAGATCTCAGAAATAAAATAATCCTGTAAAAAAAATGTGTACCTCTCCCCTTCTACTGTTCCTCCTATCCTTCAAATGAATGCACTCAGACAGTGAAAACTAATTTGTAAAGAAGTGTGAGCACTTGAACCCACATTAGGCAGTTCACAACTACCTGTAATTCCGGCTTCAAGGTATCTAACACCCTCTTCTGGCCTCTGTGGATATCTACATTTATGTTACGTGCGCGTGCGCGCATGCACACACACACACACACACACACACACACACACACACACACACATGCAAGAGAGAGAGAGAGAGAGAGAGAGAGAGAGAGAGAGAGAGAGAGAGAATCCTCTTGAGTGGATAGAGGTGAGTCCCCAAGATTAAAGAAACAGATCTCTACAAGTACACGTATTTATTTTTTATGTGCATTGGTGTTTTGCCTGCATGTATGTCTATGTGAGAATGCCAGATCCTCTTGAACTGGAGTTTACAGACAGTTATTAACTGCTATGTGAGAGCTGCGAATTGAACCAGAGTCCTCTGGAAGAGCAAACAGTGAGTGCTCTTAACTACTGAGCCATCTCTCCAGCCCCAAAGCTAAAGTTTTTGAGAAAAGTAAATCTGTTTCCACCACCACTGCTGTTGTAGGAGCTATCCAGGGTGCTGGATGCTTTCTTCTTGAAGCTTTCTAAAACCTGGGTGAATCTCTCTCTCTCTCTCTATGTTGTCCTCCTTGAATTCAAGATCTCCATTGTATTAACCTTCACCAGACATCATCTTGAAATCATTTCTCCCTTATCCCAGAAACCTTGTAAGCTAGCACATGCCTTCATCATGTGTGTCTGATTCAATAATGAGCAACTTCTACACACAACTCTTAGAGTGTAAAGTGATCGTGTAGTTCAATGGTGTGTGCACAGACTAGGTCTCCACTGTACCCTGTTGCCTTCTGGGATTCCAATGAGAGAGGATCAGCGACCTTATAAAATCCATTCTGCCTTCAAAAGAAACCCAGGAGAACACCTAGTAGCTAAAGCTATAATCTGATCAGGTTACTCAGTCTACAGTCACTGTGTAAAGACACAATTCGAAGCCTGCAGGGATTAATAAAGACAATATTCAGTCTTATCCCTCTAGCTTAAATTGGATCCTTTATTTTGCTTTAAGAAATACATTTACCTGAAGCCATTACTCTATTCCTTAAGTAATCAAGTTTGTGCACTAAGTAAGGGATGAAAATGCGTATGCTTTCAAGTCAAACACTTTGCCTCTTCAACCAAAACACTTAGAGAGAGAGGATAATCTCATGTATACTCCTTTCTAGCTCTCTTCTTTCTTAAGTGACAAGGAAAATAGGCAGAGCCTCAACATCTTCAGGACTTCCCACCCACGAGTCCGACCCTTCACTGTCCTTAAATGTGTTGGAGGGTCACTGTGATTTATAAACAGCCACGGGAGTTCAGGAAAACTTTTTGTTCCCAGTTATCAAGACTCGGGTAAGAAAACAGGACTGGAAACCTTTTTGCACTTGCCTAGTATATTCTTTTGTGGAGTTGGAAACAGATAGAGTATATAGAAACACTATCGAGATGGAAAAGAAAGGAAGCATTGCCCCTTGACACAGTCTCAGATTAAACACACAGCCTAGGAAACATCGTTATTTAAAATGATAGTAAGTTAACATTGTCAACTGTTACTTTGGAAACCTCTGTAGTCTGTCTGGGTGTGGACAGATGACTAAACACCCACCCTTGCCTCCCCGTCCACTTCACTCTCCTGAGTTGTTCTTCAGACTTAATTTGAATCAGTAAAAGTTCTGAGAGTCTTATTCACTGTTACAGGGACTGAGTGAAGTTTAGATTCCTGATAGTCGGCATCCACCCCTACCTTCACATTTGTCACAATGCAACTTAATTGCTGGTTTGTTTATTCATTTCTGGCTCTATTTTATAAGCTCAGTGCAAATAGGCACCAGTTCTCCCCCTGTCTTCCCATCTCCAGGGTGTGTACTGTGCTTTGTCTAGAATGTGTTCAATATATACATGTCTTAATAAACACAGAGCTCTTAACCATTATTAGGTCTCATGGCATCTCTAAAACTCAGCCTTTTTTCAAGGCTTCTTTCAGAATTCTGCTCTCGAGAGTTTTCCTGTCTCAAACCTTTCACATGACTATACCACAATGAATAAGAAGTTTCTGGAACCAGGTAAAAATTACTCTTTCATATGGTACAATTGTACTGGAATCAGATTTAGTCTCTACTATAAAACGGAGATAATAGGTATGTATTGTGACTTTCAAAAAAGAAGTGAAATTTTAAAAATATATTTGAACTTGAGATAATGCTATACTAATAAGATGTTTATTATTTAAGCTTATATTTTCTTCACTGTTTTGGCAAGTGTATTTTTCTTTCTCTTTTATTGTTTTCTGCTCTGATGGTCTTGAGGCTTAAAGTCAATACCGGTTTTGAGGGACTTTATTTAGCATGCTTGCAATACAAATGTATACAAATGTAATGGAAACTATGTGAATACAATGTTGCTACTGTTCCTTTCAATCACAACAACTTCAAGTTCACAGCAACAGTGTTTTTCAGTTTCCCTCATTTTCTTTCTTCATCTTTGCCCAGGTAGCATTCTGCCCAGGGTACCTACTCACCCATTGCACCATGAAAACAAGTTGCCTTTACTTTTCCAAATGAACTCTTAACTTTTTGAGATTGTTAAATGTGTCTCTCACATTTTTAACTTCTCAGAACATCCAGACAAATGCAGACTAAGTGACTACAAAATATGAATAATCAAAAGTTTAGGTTTAAAAGCCACCTTTTTTTTTTTTTTTGGTTTTTTGAGACAGGGTTTCTCTGTAAAGCCCTGGCTGTCCTGGAACTCACTCTGTAGACCAGGCTGGCCTAGAACTCAGAAATCCCCCTGCCTCTGCCTCCCAAGTGCTGGGATTAAANACGTGTGCCACCACCGCCCAGCTTAAAAGCCACCTATCTTAAAAACCTCCTTTCATAAATATTGACACTTAGAATATAGATATGCAAGCAGAAATTAAATCATAGTTCACAATAAGGCCACAAGCCAGATCTGGTCAGTTACCTATAGTTACAGTTATTTGGGTAGGTAGCCACTCCAATTTATTTGCACATTCTCTGCCATGACCACTCCCACTCATTTGCCCATTGTTCCACACAGCTACTCCTCATTATTCCCATTTATCTGCATATAGTACTGGATCCAAATGACTACAGCAAAGGCAGTATGGCCAGGCAAGAGCTAAAATGATTGCTATTTTGACCCTTTAAATAAAAATCTTTCTGACCAGTGCTCTAAATAAATTCTGTTGATGAAAAAACCCAGTCCCACTAAATGACTTATCCAGTTGTATAGCTGAGCATACCCACCAATCATATCGTGTGTGTGTGTGTGTGTGTGTGTGTGTGTGTGTGTGTGTGTGTTTACGTGGTGGAGGGATATGTGTGTGTAGGTCTAAAGCTGACAGAAAGTGCCTTCATCAACCAATTTTCAATTTATTTATTTACTGAGGTGGGAGTCTTCTGTTGAAAGCAGAGTATGCCAATTCTAGTTGGTCTATCTATCCAGCTTGGGCTGGGTATCACCTGTCCCTGGGGCTGGGATTATAGGCAGAGGCTGCACCAGCCTAGATTTTTACATGGGCTCTAAGAATCCAAACTCAAACCCTTCACACTTGTGTGCCAAGTGCTTTATTCACTGAGCAATTTCCCTAGAATCCAAATTCCAGTTTTTAAAGGGCTACATTCTCTTCATTGATTTGTGTGTGTGTGCGTGCATGCTGCCTGCATGTGTGTGTGTGGGGGGGGTGAGCATAAGCATATGATTGGTGAAAATAATGATATTTTAAATTGTATTAAATCAAATAAAAAGTAAATCCACAAATTAAGATGTTTGCTAAAAGCCTGATAAAGTTTATACTAACTTAAAACTAGATTTAAATGTTATTGTTCTGAATTAAATTGATCTCAGGTAATAAAATTAATAGTTCATGTGTAATACACTCAAACAGAGGGATATATACAAAGAGTTGCTATAGAGAATATCATTAATTTTTTTAGGAATACAGACAAAAGAGTCCAAGTCTCACAGCAGAATTCTAAAAGATGTTGAAAGCAATAAGTGTCAAGGAAAATGCTTTTAAAATGGACCACATTGACCTCACAGACTACTCTATTAAGATATGAACAGCTTTTTAAAATGCTCTTCCAGCTGTGGAGGAAAGATAAATAGTGTGCACCATCCCCCGGTCGTTAGCCCATATCAGAGCTGAAGAGCAGAGGCAGAAAGTTCCTGAGAATCTCTTCTTGGGTCAGTGTCTATTAATGTGGCAGGTTCTGGTTTTCAACAAGTTCCTTAAGTCGGCATTTCTGTAGAAGGCACTGCAACAGGAGTATCCTTCATAGCTCTACACTAAGCTTTATTTAAGCTCTAAAGGTAAAGAAGAGAAAAGAAAGAAAACTACCCCACTGCTAGGGGGAAAAAAAAGACGAATTCAAGAAGTCAAAAGTACCATCAGGCCTCTGTCCCTGTAGAGGACTTTAGTACACATACCTTAGGGAGTAAAAATGACTAACATTTCCCAGTGGAATTCTGTATCATGTGACAGTA
This sequence comes from Mus minutoides, assembly GCA_902729485.2. Classification (NCBI taxonomy): domain Eukaryota; kingdom Metazoa; phylum Chordata; class Mammalia; order Rodentia; family Muridae; genus Mus; species Mus minutoides. The sequence goes on along the minus strand of LR753355.1, from coordinate 1,522,783 downwards.
CTGGCCTTTCTAAAGGGGCAACAGCATGTATCTGGTGGCTTGTCAGGAAAGCTGCACTTATAAACTATACACAAAAAGGGACCAAGGGAGGCAGGAGAATGAGATGGTACAGTTGGTTCTTTATAACTACACAGTACAGATGGGGCGTCCCTCGTAAGGCAGCAGACACTGAGTCTGCTCATGTTAGCAAAAGGTCATGTCATCCATTGAGTCAAGAAAGAGATGTAGGGCAGGAAAAGAACAATTTGAATCAGAGTCAGTCTGGAGTAGAGATCAGAACAGAATATTTACCTGGACAAGAAAGACCACATAACATAAGCTTAGCTGAGAAAGAATAAGAATGTACGCCTGCCATGCCTGCACCAAGCCAGAGACATTGCTCTGTGCACTAGAGACCCAGCTACCAATTCTTCTAGTGGAGTTGCTCAAAGCTGTCTGTATCTTGCCAGGGGAAAGCAGAAATTCTTAGCCTCAGCTTCCCTGGCATTACCACTTCTCCTGGGAATCTGTGTCTTTTCCAAGTTTCCACCAAGGAGAACAGAGAGACTTACTAGATATTCATGTTTTGTGCAAATAGCGGTGTACAAGGACCTTGTCTTTCCTTCCTGTTCTCTGCTGGTTTTAGGGCATAAACAGCAGTTTTTAGACAACACACGATTACCTTGAATGCTTCTCTTAAAGAAAGCCTTGCAGCCTTCACAGGACCAGACCCCATAATGGTAGCCAGAGGCATAGTCATTGCACACTGCACAGTAGCGAGTCTCCTTGGCAGACTCCATGATCATGCTTCCTTTCTCGTTACTGCCGGACAGTCTCTCTCGGCCATTCTGGCGTCGACTGTCAGAATTAGACCTGGGGGTGGGATGGGAGAAAAACAAGGAATCCATTAGCATTTGAGAAGCAAGCCTTCCTTCCCCTCTCAAGAGTGTGAGACCTGGGGATGCAGCAGACCTACTTTATTCTGACACTTTGAAATAATGATTCATAATATACACTGATCTTCCATTGTCTCTTTCTGACACATGCAACAGAATGTGTTTGCCTGTTTTATTAACCTTGAAGAAAAATTGATTTTTTTTAACAAACTTGTTTAAGAAATGGACTGCATACCCCAGAACAGATTATCCATAAAACAACAAAATGCTAGCAGGTTTCTAACAATCTTCATTTTTTCAGAGATTCATAATTAATTCAGAACCAAGAGAGATGAGTCTCATTCCCATTCTACACCATATGAAAGGTCTTCAGGAAAGAGAGACAAAGCCTGCAGCAGCTGGTGGATTCAGAATGCAGACCCAATGATGACCCATAGAAACTACACATAAGAAACAATATCAATTCAAATCCGTATGTTATTGTTATCGGGCAACCCAGGGTGATCTTTTTTTACAACTTGACACTGCAATTTGAAGATGTTTCAACATCTTCAAGTGCTCCACCATTCAAGCACATGGGATGGGAAGAGCCTCAGAACACAGATGGATATCCCAACCTTCAAAGCCTTCGTGGAAGAAGCAAATCCCAGGAATGAAACTGAATGTGCATAGGAAAAAAGCTGAGCTCTAGAGGAACCAAGAAAATGGAGGAGTAAACAGCTTTAAGAACACTTTACAAAAGGAGTTTGCTTTCAATTTGTCAAACAGGGCAGAGAAATTCAACAAGAGAACTGCTCACATGGATTTGGGCTTGAGCAAAGGACTTTCAAGAGGGGGGAGTGGACCACCCCTACCAAAACGTCATGGTCGGAGAATGGATGGGGTGAGGGGTGGGGATGAAGAGAGGCCACTTTTTGTCAACTTATATGAAGATTGGGATAGAGAAAATGAAAGAGTAGCTAAAAAGAAATCTAAGAAGACTCCCAAATGGGTCTTTGGAAGGAAAGAGATTGGCCAAGTCCCCATGCAGACTGAACATGTTCAGACAAATGAAAATGACTTAGAAGAATCAGATAGGCAAAGCCCAGAATAAGTGTCTGGTATAGAGATTTCATTCACTAATATAGATATTTTATTAATTGTGTGAGAATTTCATGCAATATATATTTTCATTGAATATTTTATTTATTTACATTTCAAATGTTATCCCGTTTCCCAGTTTGCCCCCTAAGAAACTCCCTACCCCATTCTCCCTCTCCCTGCTTCTATGAGGGTGCTCCCCCACCAACTCCCCCTCCCTGCCCTGGCATTCCCCTACACTGGGACATCAAGCCTTCACATATTTTAAGATATATTTTATTTTTATGTGTCTGTGTGTAGTCCATAGATGTGCAAGTACACCTGGAGTTCAGAAGGCATTGGGTTCTCTAGAGGTAGAGCTACAGGTAGTTTTTAGCTTTCTGGTACAGATGCTGGGTTCTCTGAAAGAACAGCCAGTGCCTTTAACCACTAAGCCACCCCTCCAGCTCCCTAGGCAATGTATTCTGATCATATTCACTCAGTGTCTACCATGTCTTCCCAGAGCATATCAAGGTTGCCTTTCCTACCTACCTAACTTGTATACTTTTTTGTATTAAACCTATCAAATCCACTTTATACTAGTCATGAACCCTTGGATGTGTGGTCATCCTTCTAAGTGTGGGCAATTGTCTTAAATACTTGTCTATTACTGTGAAGAGACACTATGACTTTACAAAAGAAAACATTTATTGGGGCTCATGATTTCAGAAAGTTAGTATCTGTGACCATCACGGTAGGCAGTAGGTAGGTAGGCAAGAATAGTGCTGGAACAGTAGCTTAGAGCTTATATCTGATCCACAAGCAGGAGAGAGAGAGAGAGAGAGAGAGAGAGAGAGAGAGAGAGAGAGAGAGAGAACACTAACTAGAATGGTGTGGACTTTTAAAACCTCAAAGCACATGACTACAACCCTTCCTACAAGGCCAGACCTCTTAATCCTTCCCAAACAGTTCTACCAACTAGTGAATAAGCATTCAAACATATGAGTCTATGGAGGCCATTTTCATTCAAACTACCACAGCAACCTACCAGGGGCCATCCCCTTAAAGTTAGCTGACTCTTCCTTTCTCAGCAGCTATAAATTGCCAATAGCTCTTCAGCTAGGGGTAGAACTTCATGCTCTCCTTCCACCCCATGCTTGTATTATTGTCTAGCTTGAGCATCTGCATGCTGTCACAACCACTATGAGTTTCTTATGTGCTGCCTGTTGCCTTGGGCTTTTATAACCTTCAAGCCCCTCTTCCAAAATGACTCATGAGCCTCAGAAGAGGAGGTATGATACCAATGTCTCACTTAGGGCTAAGAATTGTACAGTCTCTCATTATCTACATACTGACCAATTGTGAGTTTCTGTATTAATTTCCAATAACCATAGACAGAAGCTTCTCTGATGAAGGTTGAAAGATACACTAATCTATCACAATAAGACTTAAGGATTGAATTTAGTACTTTGTCCCTTTAGAAAATAGTAGGAAAGTTGTCCACTGTGCCATATAACCACAGAACATAGGTTCTTGGCCCCAGTAATGGTGTCTGATATGGTTTTCATCTGTCCAGCAGGTCTTAAATTCAACAAGAAAGTGGTTTTTTACTCCAGGGACATCTGTGCCACTACTGTGCCAATGAGCTTGTCTTACGGGGCTTGTAATGATTGTTGCTTTCAAGGTTTACAGCTGGGTAAGACCAGTGATGATTTTTCTACTCCAGTAGTTTGCATAGCAGCTTCCAGGACTAAGAAAGATAGCCAGTAGGGATGGAGAATCTAAATCAGTACCACTTGATTTCCCCATATTCTATGATTCAAGGACTCAAGTATGTGGTATGCTGAGCAATAGGGTGTAATGTCAACTCTGGCCACTGGAGAATAACAATGGCAGATACTATAAGACCTCATGGCTAACACCTCCAAAAGAAGGAACTGGTTCACAGCACTGGGCTTTGTAATAATATATTTAAATGAATAAAAACAATGTTCAGAAATGGTTGTGAAAGAGGTTGACAGATATTGTAGGTGGAAATGTTCATGTGAGACTTTCAAAGCCAACGAAGCTCCCAGGACTTCTTGGTTAAGGAAGCTCCTGTTTCCCTGCTTCATATCCCACCATGTCCCAAATAGCAAAGCCACATAAGCTCACTGGTCCTCCTCTTAAAGGCCTAGCTTTCCTTTCAGCTCCAATTTCATAACCCTTCCCTGCTCTTCCCCCTCATTAATATTGTATACAATATTTTAATGGCTCATAAATGACATCAGCCATAAAACTCACAAAACATTGGCTCCTTGGTTTGAGTCCATCTGAGTTGGCCAACTTTTTCCACTCTAAATAACTGAGCTCTGAGGCTGGCAGCCTCAGATAGGATTTCTTTACTTTTTAGTGATCCTTAGAGAGCATTGGCTCAAAGCTTCCAGTTCTTGTTCCTATTCTGTTACCCATCTCTTTCCATTTCATTGTCGTATTGTTGAGCTTCCCTATCAACCACAGATCTTTTGACTATTTGTTTATTAATGCCTTATGGATGATTCAAGCCAGTAGGAAGCAACTGCAATTATTTAAATTTAGACACTCGTGCCTTGGGTAATGGGGGTAGATAGTGAACAAGCATGAAATGGACAAACATGTGGTCTATTATAGAGTACATTTATTTCTATTATTAATTGTGTGTGTGTGTTTGTATGTACACATGTATGTGCACATACATGAATAAAGGTACCTATGGAAGCCAGAGGTATCATATCTGCCCCCCTGAACTGGAGTTGCAGGCTTCTGTGAGCTGCCCACTATGAATGCTGGGTATCAAACTCCAGTCCTCTGGAAAATCACTATATGATTTTAACTGAGTCTCATACTATATGGTTACAGGCAGTAGGCATTCAGCACAAGTTTGTTGAATGAACAACTGAATGAATGACATACACAGGAAAAGAGATCTAATGTATCAAATATTCTCCCAACCACCTATATACAGTAAAATAGAGTTGGAATATATAGTAAAATAGTGTTTCGAATACACAGGTTTTTGTTTTCCCTTGTTTTGTTTTGTTTTGTTTTGTTTTGTTTACAAGCAGCTGGAAAAGAAACCTTGAGCCTGGGGCTATAGGGGAAATTGAGAAAAAGTTAGCATGTCGCAAATTCATAAAACTATAGAGACGATAATTTATTCCATCATTAACTACAATGAGATATACAAAACTCTCATAGAAAATTAAACTGTATCAAAAGTAAAACACAGAATTAAATATCATAGATGGCTCCATCTGGCCCTGCGAGACATGGAAACAAGCACGGTGGCATAGCATGGACCCATAGCTGAAGAAAACCAACTGGCAATACCGTAAACCGTGGCCCCTCCTTTTGTAACCCTGTGAGTCTGTGTTAAATGTTAAAAAAAAAAAAATCGCATAGTTCTTTCCTCCATTAAATTGTCATGCAGTTAAAAGAAATATCTCCAGAGTGATTCTCTTTCACTGTCTATTAGATAAGTGGTGCGCACACCATGATGCTGGGCTGCCTGCTTTATCAAGGAGGTTTCTTGTAGATGGCAGGCACTCAACATTTGGATGATTTTAAGGAGGCCAGGGGTTACACAGGGAGTTTGATGGTAGTGAGACCAGAGTAATGCTCATGGGGAGATGAGTGGATCCAGAACTGTAGCTGTCACATAACCTCAAGACCACCATCACTATGCCAGGAGAGTAAGCCACCGCCACAGCGGCACCTCCACAGCAGCACAACCGTCGCCATGGACATAGGACCAGGAAGAGCCAAGGCCGTTACAACCAAGGTTTGGGTTTTATCAAAGGAGTTCAATGAACAGGTACGGGAGTTGAGTCGGAAGTATGGAGAATCTTAAGGATCCCTATTCAGCAGTAAAAAAGAAGTAGCAACTGCTTGAGGTGGACACTGACCAGCCAAACTGAGGAAAAGGGGGGATGCTCAGAGTAAGGCAGTACCTACAAACTGCCTAGACCTGAGAACAAGCCCTAAGGTTGTAGTTTTGGGGAGTCTCCCCCATTTGGGGATGGGCTTTCTGATAAAGCAGCTGCTTTTGAGTTGCCACAGCTGCTGGTAAATATCCCAGTGTCCATACTCCTGTTAGTTGAGCCAATAAAAAATAAAAAACTCATTAGTTCACCAAATTGGACAGTGGTATAGTCATAACTTAGGTCTGTCGGTGGCTCTCTTGCTGGGGTGAATAGACTTATTTGAGTGTTACCTCTCCTCAGGAAATCTGTTTCACAGCAGTTCATCAACAGTAAGGACACAAAGGAAGATGTTTTGTACTCCAGATTGCCAGAAGGGCCAGATTCAGGAAGTAGCTTGAGGTGCAGGAGATGGAGAGACTGGGATTTGCACCACAGAAGGAGAAAGGGACATTCAGTAGTAAGCCACCAGGAAGTAACAATGGATCCAGATGTAACCATTACAGACACCATCCATCCCTGACTCAAGTGAGCTGATCGCAGCGATTAACAGACATCCATCCCTGCCTCAAGTGTCCTGACTGCAATTACCAACAGAATGGCCAGAAAATGAGGACAGGAAAAAGATGAGAGGTCCAAAGGACTACTAGTCCAACAACCTTATCATAGACCAAGGCTCCTACCCTCCTGTAGGTAGACATCACAGGACTGGGACAGTGTTTCAAACCCTCCTGGCAGAGGGGAATGATGGATCCTTAAGCCCAGTGTAGCCCAGTAAGACAATGTGTTCAGAGCTACGGAGTATGACTCTGTGGAGGCTCTCCTTACTGGCCAAAGGCAGCCTAGAGATGGGCACTGAGGAAGAGGATGAAAAACTCAGGATGGGACGGAAGGTCAGTAGCACTCTCTCATTGTGGTACCACTGAGTCACCCAGAAACCAAGAAGGTAAATTGACAAAAGGAGGCTGCCTAATGGCTGACCCATCCCACCTGAGACTGCCGGGGATAGGGAGGAGCACAGATCCACCAATCATTTCTACCAACATCCATTCACTGTGAGCCAGCAAGAAGGAATGTAGAAGCACATCCAATCCCAGTGATAGGCAACAGACCAAAGACAACAGCAGATGAGCCATGGGCTTGCTCTGTGCCTGTTAGCCATATAACACAACCATCTGCATCATCTATGTGGCACAAAGCTGACGGTATTTTCATCTAGAGACATGTCTTTGGGGTGAAAACAAACACACTCATTTCTTAAACCTAGTCTTTCTCAGGTTCTAAATTGTTCATAACTTGGTCCAGATGGATCTTCTAAGAACTTCATTTTTGATATGTAATAAAAGTTTACAACCTAGTTTCTTTCTCTCTTCATTTTTTTCAAACCAAAGTCAGCAAAACTCAAGCACTTGTTAATGAAGGTCTTAAATCTTTAGGGAAGAGAGAGAAAAAAACCAGCAGGTGGCCTGGGGAACTTTCGAAGGGGTGCTGTCTCCAATACCCACATAGTCCAAAGAACAACTGCTCTGTGTTTTTATTTTTGTTTTTATAATTTTGAGGGGCTTCAATTAAATACACATAAGAAAATGTACTGCGTTAAGCAGCTCAGGTGTTAAGTATGTTCATGTTGGTGCACAATCTTTAGGATTGTTTCATCTCATAATACTGAGCTGCATGAATTAAATAATAATCCCTACTTTGCCTTCCCCAGCTTCTCTCAGGCATCCTACCCTCTGATTCAGTGGGTGCCATGGCTCTAGAAGCTGTGTCAAATGGAATCGAACTGTATCTGACTGGTTTGGTTCTGGCATATGTATGTAGCATAGTGTCCTTCAGATCCTCACGTGGATACATGTGGTAACATTTTAACATGTGGTAAAAATGTGTTACATTTTTTTTTCTTCCTTTTTTTCTCAAAACAAAGTTTCACTATGTAGCTCTGGCTGTCCTAGAACTTAAGATGTAAACCAGGCAGGACAGAGGCCCACCTGTCTCTCCCTTCTGATTGCTGGGATTAAAGGCATGAGCCACTGTGACTCCTGGATATCATTTTTTGTTATTGTTGTTGTTGCTGTTGTTTGTTTTGGGAATAGACTCTAGTTCTCTATCCCAAAATGACCTTGAACTCATTATGTAGCCCAAGCCAACCTCAAACACATGATCCTACATCCTCAACCTATAGGTATGCACCACTGTACATATACTATAATGCATATACTATAATTCTACTAGAATTTCCTTCCCTTTTCAAACTTAACAATATACCACAGCATATACTAATCATATTTTGAATATATATATATATATATATATATATATATATATATATATATGCATGCCAATATATTTGTATATATTATATTATAAACAATTATACATGTATAATATATTTATATATGTATGTGTGTCATTTCTACCTTTCAGTTATTGTGAATAATGTTGTATGAACATAGCCATACAAATATTTTATCAAAAAACAGATTTTAATTCTTTCAGATATTCAAAAACAGAATTCCTAGAACATAAGACAATTTTATTTATATGTTAGTGCATAGTTGTGGGTGTAGGTATAAGTGCATATGTCTGCATATGCATGTGTGGAGTCAGCCTTGGGAAATGTCCCTTAGGAACCACCTACCTTGCCTCACTGAGACTTGGGACTGCCCATTAGGATAGGTTGAGTGGCAGGAAAGCCCCAGTGACCTACCTGCCTGTACCTCCTCAGCACTGGAATGACAAACACATGACACCATGCTGGGGTTTACAGGAGTGGCACGTGTTGAACTCCAGTCCCCACGCTTGCTCAGAAAGCCCTTCACTCTTTTCTTGGTCCTATATTTATAGCAGATTAAATATCTGTCACGGGTTTTTCCATAATGGTTCCGCGATCTTACATTTCCACCCAGCACAAACATTTTCCATTCGTTGTCTCTAGCTGGCTCCTCTTGGTGGTGATTTTTCTTACCGCTCTTGTTGTTTGCTGTCATCCCAATGGCTGTAAGGGGGAAATGATGGTACTTTTAAGGTTTTATTTGGCGCTAATCCCTCTCCTGCAGCCATTCTTAATGTGTAGAGCCTTGAAATAGCTTCTTCTTGTTCTAAACATCAGAGGTTTGCCTGGACTTGGTCTCTCCTGCTAGGAGCTACATTATTCTTTCTGTTGGATGCCTTCCATCTCTCTTGCACTGCCTCAGCTCAAACACTGACTCAGCAAGCACTGACAGTAAGTAGATGGATCAATAAGTGGATGCGTGGCACAACCAGTTTCACAATATTAGTGGAATATGTAAAATCTGTGTCTAAGCTATCAGTATAAGAATAAACAGGAAAGTTCTGGAGAGCTACAACAAATAAACAAATTGCTCTCAGCAATGTGTTTCTCATTAGAGGTAACACTGAAATGACTACAGAATACCAAAAACTCAACTGTGAACATGGCTACAAAAGCAGAAGGCACGCCAAAGAAGAGGGGGGTAATGTTTGCTGTACATTATGTAATGTGTCAACCAAGATGGAGATCGTGCAAATAACATTAGCAATCATACTAACTGGGCACATTCTTGTTCTAGAAGATGTCATGAAACTTCAACTAGATCAGGGGAAAGAACAGAGGAGAGTTTCCCATGGGTTGCAAATCCCTATGGCATCTCCCAGAGGTATTCAAGTTACTTGAATATCCCAAGGGTAAAAATCAATAAATGGTCTACATAGAGCTGTTTTCGCAGGGTGCAGCAATTGGCTTGATCATCTGTAAGGCAAAGCAGCAGAGTGTAAATCTATATCTGGGATCAGAACTTATCACAATTCTGGATCATTAAGAGGCATCTATGTCTTGGAATAGAAGTGAGAAAAATGGTGGTAGTTAGGATGAGTCTACAGTCAAACTGACCACAATGGTGGGTGCTGGAAAAGTCTACACCTTAGTGCAGACCTAATCATATTAATAGGTCATTGAAAGAAGTCTACACTAGACTTGATCACAACAGTAGATGTACTGGATAGATTTTTTTGTTTGTTTGTTTGGGGTTTTGGGTTTTTGTTTTTGTTTTTGTTTTTGTTTGTTTGTTTGTTTGTTTGGGGGGGGGGTGAGACAGGGTTTCTCTGTGTAGCCCTGGCTGTCCTGGAACTCACTCTGTAGACCAGGCTGTCCTCGAACTCAGAAATCCGCCTGCCTCTGCCTCCCAAGTGCTGGGATTAAAGGCATGTGCCACCACTGCCCGGCCACTGGCTAGTTTTATGTCAACTTGACACAAGCCAACAGAGTCATGGACACAGGATTATCTGAGCCTACGGCCAGATCCAACCCAAAAGACATGGAATTATCTGAGTGCCTACGGTTAGATCCAACACAACAGACATGGGATTATCTGAGTGCCTACGGCTAGATCCAACACAACAGACAAGCCTGTGACAGGTCCTAGTCCCACCTCTTTCTGCTGATCACTACCCAGTCCTAGTCTGTGCACCTGTCAGATCTGGCAATGTCAACCTCACATGTCCTTGGGAGGAAGTGTGTCAGAGATGTCACCATCCATCTTTCATTAACTCTCTCAGCTTCAGAGTCCCTGCCCACCTTGCTTTCATTTATGTTCCTAGAACCAAAATCTGTTGCTCTTACCCTCTTCATGTTTATATTAGGCTTTATCTTTCTGGATGGAAGCCTCGCAAATTCTAACCAGGTCTTTGGCCCTTTATCATAATTAAAGATAAATAAATTGTTTAGCAAAATTGCTTTAAAATCTTTTTTTTTATAATAGCCTTTCTCACTGAATAATCCAGAAATCTTTAAAGCATTGCAACGACCACAGCGACAAGAGAAGATGATAGTGGTAGTGAAAGGTGGACAAAAGCAAGAAAGAGGTCAAAGAAGAGGAAGAAAAAGATGAGGAGGAGAAAGAAGGAATGGAGAAGCAACATCATTCACCTACAGAAACTGGAAACCCACTTGCCTCGATTTGGTTGCACTTGTATTACATTAATTGATTTCTAAGTATTTTTAAGAGTTCATCCCACTGACAATATAGTCAACATACTAAAAATGATCTAAAAGTGTTTATGCAAAGTCTAGAGAACAGACTCTCTTGAATCAATTAAAGTATTGTATAAAAAATATTAATTGAAAAGATTATCATTAATCCACAGGAAAGTTTGAAACTCAGTGTAATCAAATACTGCTATTTTTCCAACCATACATAATAGTACCAGCTATTCAAAATCATTATTACTCTGCTAGCCTAGCCTTTTTAGTATTTATTTAATGCTGAAAGTCTTAGATTCCAGAAGAGATTTTCTTTTACAAAAGAACCAACAAGTGTCTACTCCTTAGAAAACAGCTTAATTGAATGTTATTAAAATAACTTCGTGTTTTCTTATGAAAAGCCTTTGTACACTCAAAATTCCCTCCACTTCCTCTACATGGCGTTCATCACAGTTTCTAGTCCTACAGGTAGATGACAATTGTAGTATACAGTAATGTAGTAATAAATGTACATATACATTCCTGTCATAAACAATAAACTCCAATATGACACAAATCATGTCTTAGTTCATGTATTTTAAGTGACACACAGCAGGTTTTCAATAAATGCTTACCACTCCTGTATTTAACCCCCTGTCCTATTTAATAAACTCTTATTTTCAAAATACTCTTCCTATTCCTGTTTTTGTTCATGTCTCAGAAATCAAAAATAAAAAGTTTGAATTGTAATTAATGACCACTTACCTCCCAAACTCTCCCTGCCAGCTACTCCACACTGATTTGTCACAGTCATTTCCTATACCATATAGGGAAGGAAGCCATGGACCAGCTTTGGAATGATTAAAATTCTAAAAGCATCTGGAACATGCATATACAAAACTCTCACATTTCTGCCTATGTTCTTAGGACTGTTAGAAACCAAGGGAAGGAAAGTTTTTTAAAAATCATTAAAATCATTAGCAGAATTCATCCCAATTCCTGATTTTTCTGCTCTAGCCAGCACTGTTCTCTGTTGTTCTTAAGATTTTCTCACATCCACCGCTGACATAGCTCACCTTATGTCCCATGTATTCATCTCATCTTCCCCCAGAAAATTAAGCTTTGGTTTTACGTCATCCTTGAGACCTGTCCTAAGCCCTCCAGATCACACTGTCTCCTCGACTGAATTCTTATATTACGACAGCCCTCGCCAGAGCTCCTCACACCTACTGTGAACATCCCTCTCTTCAACCCACCCACCTCTGCACACTTTGGGATTTGCTCTTCCCTGGCTAGGCTTTTAAATGACAGGACCCAGGGCTCTTCCTTCAAGTCTTTGCCATTCTCTGTCAACATATGATCTTTATAGGAACTAAGGCTTCAGACCCATGGGATAATTGTTGATTTTGTCTACTCTTCATTATGCCTTGAATGACGCAAAGATCTCTAGCAAAATAACAAAGCAGAACCCTGGGGCTTCTTCTCCTGCCTTCCATGTGGCCCTACAATCTGCTGAGGATCTGAAACCTATTGTTTCCTCTACCTGGACCATCTCACTCCTGGGTAATTCTGAGGTACCATCCTTTCTGGGCTCAAGTTTGTTTCCCTTCAGAGAGCTCAAGATCCATTGGCCCCCTTTTCACAGACCTTAAGGCTTCCTCTATATCTCAGGATTGTACCCTTCCTTATTCAGACATTCAGTGGGTTCCCACCAGACCATAAGAAAAGGTCTTTTCAAAATGTGAAAGTGGTGGTGCAATCTGTTTCCTGCCTGCCTCTGACAACACTCCTCACACCAGCCCATTCACCTGGCTTCAGATGCTAACACACTGCTACTGACAGACCATCAATTCTGCCTTCTCATGCCTACACTCTACCCTGCAACCTATTCCCTCTTCTGTGGGCCAGCACCCAACCCCTTCCCACAGACACTTTCTTAGCACCTCCACATAAGACTCCCTTTTACCTTCTATGCTTTTACTGGTTTATCTCCTAAACAGAACTTTCAACTTTCACCACATCCAGTCTGACCTAAGCATGTTTATTTTATCATCTGTTTTTCCACTTGAAATGTGAACTTCATGTCTCCCAGTACTTTAGGAAGAGACTTACACAGAGAAATGAGTATAAATAGGTCATGAGATTGATGAGCCCACCCTTGGTGGGTTTACTGATTATATGTTTGATGGCACAGCCATTACCTTCATTGTGACAGACACCATGGTTACTTTATCTGCTGAAGAACCACAGCTTAGCTTTAGTGCATGACACACAGTTGGATGACTAATAAAGATTTGCAACTTGAATGAATGTGGCTCACAGTGACTATCCTCTTGTGCCTTCCCAGCTCCACACCTACACCACTCCTATCTCACACATCTGTCCTGCACAGTATAACAAGAGTGAAATTTCTATAATGGGAAACAGACCCCACTCAGTCTTCATTCCTGTGCCCTTGTCAACTATTAGAGGACTTCTTAAACTCTTGGGTGAGTAGAGCCCAGGAAATTACTCTTCTTTACAGCTACAGATTATTACTGGGATCTTGGTTGTTCACATTCCTCCTGAAGTCCATGAGGATGACAAAATTGTTCTAACCACAGCTGCTTCTGAAGCAAGGTAACCCAGCCACAGGGAAGGGACTACAATGCCAGTCGTGCAGTCAGTGAACTCTGGAGTTAAGGACCAGTGCTGTCTGAACCCAGAGGCCCAGGATACTCCACAAACCGCCATTCGTGGGAGCTCCACCCAAAGGCATTGCAAGCCAAAGGCAAAGATTGCACATCTGGAAACAAGGTCATTGCCTCCGAGCTCATCCACAGACTCATAAATCCCATCAGTAATTGCCTGGAATTATTTGTTACAAGGCCAATAATACGTTCTGAGAGGAAAATGTTAATTTAATTTCCAGAGCAAAGGTTGAAAACTCTATTGAGTTCCATGAAAATGGAGTTAGGGGCCTGAGATGCATTGATGCATGTCTTAATGTTTCCTAAAATGGAATTTTAAAATAAACCATATTATTTCATGTTTTGAGACATGGTTTTTCAGTATAACCATGGATGGCCTGGTGTGTAGCCACGGCTGGTCTTAAATTCGTAGCAATCCTCCTGCCTCAGCCTCCTATGTGTTTGAATAACATGTATGCCCCACTATATGCAGTTTGGAAAATAGCTACTTTAACTCACAGGCACATAGAAAATGGTGTGCCATTAATGCTCACAGGTAAGAGTTCTAACAGTCTTTATGCACAAAGCAAATTAGCATTCTCCATTCAAAAGTAAGGCTCTTTGTGAAATGTCAAGAGGTTTTTCCACTCACTTAAGAAAAAATGTCTTCACCCCAAAATACAAGCAAGTGTTGATTTTCCACACTAATGGGAAACAAGAGTCGCCTGGTCTCAAGTTCCCTGAAAAATCCCATTTGCTCAATATCTTTTTATCTTTTTGTCACTTACTAATGTGTAACCAAATGACCCAATTTGAGTTTCAGCACCTGCCCTTTCTCGCTCACACCAATCTGTTACAAGCTCTAATGAATGGTAAGGTCCAGAAGCCCAAAGAGGCAAGAATCAGGCTACGCAGAGGACACTAAGGAGATAAAGTAATAGAGAGAGAGCGGCAGTTTGACTCAGAACCTTTCGTTTCAAAGAGTTAAAAAGTCTGATTTCCAGTCTAATCTCCACAGGTAATGTGATATATGTTAGAGGAATAAATTTATGATTGTGCTGGATTATTAAGAAATCCACTCACCTATTCACAACACTGAGAGAAAAGCTGTGCATGACAAGCCAGTAGTGGACAGATATAGGAAGTAAAGGGAAAGGAGGGACAGGAAAGGTAGAGAATATGAAAGAGACAGCGAGAAGCATCTGCCTCGGAAAGCAGATCATGGAATCCTGAAAGCCTGGTTCCTGGGTAAATGCACGCAGGCAGAGTCCTTGAGCATCTGTACTTAGGCACATACCACCAATGACCCAAAACAGCCCCTTTTAATCACTGGCCCCCTGCCTGCTTTTGAGGGCGAACTATAAATCGTTTTATTTATAATCCCATCGAAGAGAGAGAATCAATATGTCATCACATAAAAGTTCACAGAAGCATGTCCAGAATTGCAAATGGGAATTTTTGCTTTAAAAAAAAAAATCATTCGGGAACCTGATGTCATCAGAGAGTCTGTGGCTGCAAGTGTGACCAACTTCAGGATGCAGCAAGAAGGACAATGGACTGGGGTGACCAAGTTCTAGTCAAAGTTGTCAAGGTCTAGACAGAAACCTATCCAATAACAGCTGTACAACATAAGCAAACCTCCCTAAACCTCGTTCTATCTTTAAAATGAGAGGTTACAACTGTGTTTCCTAAATGCCTTCTGGCACCGCATTGTGTGTGAGTGAGCTTCTCTCTCATGGCTCTGACCAGGAGGAACAGCTGCAGCCAGCTAAGATTTATTCAATGAGCCCCAGGAGGGTACAGCCCATTTCTCAGAATTCTTTCCTAAGAGTAACAAAGTGCAAACGAGAGCTTTGGGGGAGAGAAGAATGTCACAGTTAAGTCTTCTCGTGACTCCTCCAACCGGTGATGACACCACCACCCAAGCCAACACAGGTGACTGTCAGGAAGAACCATTGTGTTAGCAACTGATGATAAGACTGACCCTGACATGGGTCACTTTAGCAAAGGAGGCAAGAAAAGAAAACTAAACCTGAAGGGAAGGATGACATGAAGAAGGAAGGAAGGGATCCATCTGGGTCACATGGTTAGTAACTTCTAAAGACTCAGAAAATCCTGCTAAATAGGTGTGACCTACCAAGCTCTGTCTTTCTATAGTTTTCTCTTGCGTGTAGGGATTTTGAGAAGGCCATGGGGCCCTTGTCAGGCCACATTTACTATCTAACCTCTCAGTCTTTAAAAGACGACCACAGAGCATGTAGTATAACAGAACAGAATCCCAGTGAAATACATTCAGCAGACTGACTGGCTGCCTCATGTATAGGATCCCATAGTGAATTTGGAGCCCTGTGCATCGCTGTGCAGTGGAACTGAGCAGGAGGTGAAGCTGCAGCCATCAAGTCTGAATGTGTGACGTTGTGCTGGGCTCACAAGCCCTAGGAAAGCATGTTCCCATCCAGAACAACAACAACAGCCCAGGCCTGCAGTGCGAGAAACAGCAGTTAATTGTGGCAGGACTGTGACATGTGCAACTGGAGGGCGAAAGGGAACTGGGGACATGAACTTGGAAAAAAGGTTGAGATGTTCTTTAAAAACACATTGTTTTTCCTAAGTTGCAGAGATAATCATCACAAGTCCACACATTAGCCCAACCTTTACTCAGTGTGACATCTAACTAGTAAGCCGTGTGCACGCCTGTCTACAGGTGACACCATCTATCTGTAAACAGTTCCTGATTACACTGGAGTACCTCACTATGTCTTCTGAGAATCAAGCAGGACTGGTTTTGTTATTGTCATGCCAACAGGGAAACATTATTTTCCCCCTTTGAACTTGATTTTGGTAGAGACTGTGGTAAAGACCAAGGAAGTATAACTTTGAATGTTTAGTCTCGACTTCCACATCTACGAGAACCCTTTGTGCCTACCTCCAGGTGCCAGAGGACCTGGTCTGTGATTCTGTAAAGATTGGGCTTTGCCACAATCTGTTAGCAATGATAAAAAGACTGACTCTGGCATGGGCCCCTTTAGCAATAGGAGGCAGAATATCTGAACTGTTGAGGAATCTCTTGTTCATTCTGTGCCATACCTGATCCATATTTTTCTCCACAACTCTCTGTGTGTATCAGACCTCTTTCCAGCCAGTCTTGATGACTTGGACAGGGCCGTGATCCCTGAGTCACACTTATTGTGGGTTCACTACCTCAGGTCTTCTTTTCTTCAAATCCTCACCTTCCATCATTGTGGATAGAGTCCAGGAAACTAAAACTATTTCAAACCTACAAAACCTTCTCTTCTTTTTCTTTGCTTCATCAGGTCATCCTTTTGGTTTTCTTTAGCTTTTCTCCTTGCAGGGCCTAGAACAGTGCTTAGCATACAGTACCTAGTCAATCAATACAAGCTAAATGCACTCAGTGAGTGAATACACTGAGTTATCCACCCATTGAAGCTAGCTGGAAACTTTGTAATATCAAGCAGGTGTGGTGAGGGCATGTCAAACAGGCTCTGTTGGTCACTGTAAATCAGCCTGCTGACAGAGACTTTAGTTGCTCTCCAACAGGTAAGAAGGAGCCTGTAGAATGCTCAGGGAGTCAAAAAACTTAATAAAACAAGGAAAATTTTTTTGAGCTTGAGGAACAGCAGCAAATAAAGAAAGTTAGCCTGCTACTTTGGGAGCATCCATGCTGATTGCCACCACTGCCACCGCCACTGCCACCACCCCATCATAGATTCCCGAAGCCTAGCCAGACTCTGTGTCTAAAACAAACACCATCTTTCCAGACAATATCTTCTGATGGGTTTGTCCACACAATTGTATCAGAAGCAACGGGAAGCCTCCTAGTGTAAGAGCATAGATTCCCACCTCCCACTTCTGTCCAGTCGTGCTCAGAGGAGAATCAACATCAACAATGGATGTATCTGGAGTATATCATCCTGAGTGAGGTAACCCAATCACAAAAGAAGTCACTTAATATGCACTCACTGATAAGTGGATATTAGCCCAGAAACCTAGAATACCCAAGATACAATTTCCAAAACACAAGAAAATCAAGAAAGACCAACGCATGAATACTTCATTCCTCCCTAGAATAGGGATTAAAATATACATGGAAGGAGGTGTAGAGACAAAGTTTGAAGCTAAAATGAAAGGATGGACCATCCAGAGAGTGCCCCACCTGGGTGGTCCATCACATAATCAGCCACCAAATGCAGACACTACTGCATAACACCAGCAGGATATTGCAGAAAGGATCCTGATATGGCTGTCTCCTGTGAGGCTTTGACAGTCCCTGACAAATACAGAAGTGGATGCTCACAACCATCTATAGGGCAGAACACAGGGTCCCCAATGTAGGAGCCAGAGAGAGTACCCAAGAGCTGTAGGAGTCTGCAACCCTATAGATGGAACAACAATATGAACTAATCAGAACCCCCAGAGCTCATGTCTCTAGCTGCATATGTATTAGAAGATGGCCTAGTTGGCCATTATTGGGGAAGAAAGGCCCTTAGTCTAAGAATGTTTATATGCCTGAGTACAGAGGAATGCCAGGGCCAAGTAGTAGGAGTGGGTGCATAGGGGAGCAGGGTGGGGAGAGGGTATAGGGGACTTATGGGATAACACTTGAAATGTAAATGAAGAAATTATCTAATAATAAATAAAAGTTTTTTAATAAATTAAAAAAAAAGCAATGTGTGTCCTTTTTGCTCTTCTATGTGACAATCATTACAAACATTTTATTAGATCATAATTCTCTTATAGTCCAATAAGTTAGTTCTGCAAGCTGTAAAACATTACAAAGCCCAGAGACAAGGCCAACAAGAGTTCTTAGATTTCATCTTCTCCCTCCCCATATTTTCTTTGGATTTCACTATCTTCCCCAATTCCAGTGTTTTCTTCAAATGCAGCTCATACTTGGGGCCAATTACTCACCTGTGAGCCACTGGGCTGGGCGACTATGGGCTGAGGCCACATGTTTTCTTAGCACCTGGAAACCACGGTGGCACACTTCCAGCCTTAGGCCAATTTTATTTCCCAGAAAGTTCTTGGAATGTGTTTCTGGGAACCCTTTAACATCCTTGCATCAGAATAGAGTCAAAGAAGCTATCTCGAAGTTCCTTCTCTCCGTGTTTTTATAAAAAAGATCTCAGAGAACTGACCGTAGAAAACCACACAAGGGTATTTACTGAGTATGTACCCCAGCAACTGTTACTTTTGACTGTGACCATGAATTGCCTACTAACCCCCCTGAGCATGAGGGCTCTCCCTCACTTCCATGCCTGTTTGCACACATGCAGCAATTCAAACGGCAAGTTCCCTCTCAAGCCACAGGCAAGCTCAGGTTCTCCAACCAACTCAAAGTGTTACAAACTGGACGGGCAGGTGGAGGCTGGGAGTACTGGGTTCAACAGTGCCTCATGGAGAGAAATGTGTGTTCCTTTCCCATAGCACTTGTTATCTGGGGAGAAAAATCAGAGATTTTCTTTCTGAGATGCTAGCTCATGAAATCTAATAATTGGGCAAAATATAAGAGAACTGCCCTATGACGACTGAAAGAAGTGTTTCTATAGTGCTCAGTGACATTCACAGTTACAAGCAAGGCCTCTCTTTACCAGTCCCTGTCCCTTGATTTCTTTCACCAAATATTGTAATATTTTTCTTATACTTTACTTACCTTTATAACTATCAAAATAATATACTTATCAGGATTTATCATTACCTGAAGACCAACAAAGGCCATGCTTGATGTGGGTGTGCATTCACTCTCATGGTCAATAAAGGCAAAAATGAATGGGAAATTCTGTATCAATATGCCTTGAAAAATGTCCTCCATAGACTCCGGTAGAAGGAGATAGAAAGTGCTGTCTAACACAAAAGATATGCACACACACACACACACACACACACACACACACACACACACACACACCAGGTTTCAAAGCCCAAACACAACAAATAGACCATTTGAGTAAGGCTGTCAGATTATCTCCATACAATAATAAATAAAATACAAGGCAATGGTTAGATTGGAATTTCAGATTTAAAAAAAATATAATAATTTTTCCATAAACTGTCACATGAGGCATAGTTTCCAAATTCGTCATTACTTATCTGAAATTACAACTTGCATTTGATCTGGAAGCCCAGAGTATGACAGTTTTAAGGAAGGCAATAAAGATGGGTGGACCTGCCGCAATTACATACACGAGCTCTCAACAGTAGAAAATGTTAATGATAACACACTTACTCATTATTTTCTCCAACAAAATCCCATCGAGTGATGAGCATACACCTGGACCAGTGGTTTGTGACACTAAATTAATGTTCACCTGTTTACTGTACTTATTGCTATGGTCTACCTAAGTTAAGTTACTGTATTTACCACTTTACTGTTATTCACACACACACACACACACACACACACACACACACACACACACACACACCATGGTCAAAAGCAATCCATGGAAGAAAGAGTTTATTTTCCTCTATGGTGTTAGAGGTTTAAGAGCCCGTTGTGACAGGGAGGCATCAGGAACGGCTAGCAGCTGGCTGCAGGAGTGGCAAGTCAAGAGACATCATCTTCAACCTCAAAACAGTGCAGAGGCAGAGGATGTCTATAAAACCTCAAAACCCGTCGTCTGCCAGTGACATACTGTCAGCCAGCTAACAAGGCTGCCTAACCACCTCCCCAGATAGTGCTACCAACTGGAATCCAAGTGTTTAAGTACCTGCGTCTTTAGGGGGCTTTTTTTTTTTCTTCATTAAAACCACCACAGTTGCCAAAAAGATATTTCACTAGTGAAATTCCATGGGACACTTGGGTGTCATTTTCTTTTCTCACTTTCTGTCTATCTACTTGTTCCACCCTTTAGTAAAATCCATTGGAAAGCTTTAGCCTAGCATCTGGAGGTGTAGCTAGCTCAACTGCTAGAGTTCTGGCTAGCATGCAAGAGGTTTGCTTGCCAGCACTGCATAAATAAATATGGTGGCAACTGCCTGTAAGGCCAACACTGGCAAGGTTGAACCAGGAGTTCAAGATTATGGTTGACTACATAGCAAGTTCAAAGCTATCCTAGGCTATATGAGTGAGACCTTTTCAAGAAGAGGGAGAGGAGAGGAGAGGAGAGGAGAGGAGAGGGAGAGGGAGAGGGAGAGGGAGAGGGGGAGGGAGAGAAAGAGAGAGAGAGAGAGAGAGAGAGAGAGAGAGAGACTTTGTCTTCAATATTAAAATAATCATCTTCCATGAAGGACTGACTTATAACTTGTCACTGACCTGACATTCTTACACAACACATACTATCACCTGGTCCAAGGAATCCTTAGACTGCAGGGTGTTAGGCAAGCACCTCTCAGAATATCCCGGGAATAAGATTGATCCCCTAGTGGAAGTCACATTACTGCAAAGATAGCGACAGGAGTTTTTCAAAACAGGAGAAAACGCTTCTTGATCTACAATTGTTCACAAAAGAAAACAGAACCATGAAAACCAACCTTTAGAAATCTATATAATGTCCTCCCCCTTCAAGTAATCTTGCTTTTACACAGAGGGCATAAAATGGTAATAAGAGCAGATTTAATTCCTACTTGCTCTCCTTAGAGTGTTATGAAATATAAAATGATTGCCAAAGCCCTTTCAAATACTTTAATTGACAGTTCTAATAATTCCTTAACTCGTTAGAAATGTTAAAGTAGGAAAAAAATGTTGTTCGCTTCCTTAATTCTAGAGCATATCTTGGTAAATATAAATTTCCACAGAACAAGCTGTCATTTTGTTGTGCAGTTATAAACCACCAGCCATAATAAATCTGTTAAACATTTATCAGGAACATTAATTATACACCTAGCATGTGTCCTCAGCTATTGTTGTTCTTATTAAACTTACATTTCATTTTCTGGGACAATATTCAACCAGAGAGGGAAAAAATTGTAATAGTAAACAGTACAAAATCGGTGCTAGGCTTAGCAATTAGTCTCTGAGAAGACACATGATTTTTCAACAGAGATAACTTAGCTTTCTTCAGTTTCACCATTACTAAAAGAAACTGACACAGGTTTCAGGTTTTTTTGAATTGGTAAGGGCAGAGCTAAAATCACATCTGAAGAGTGTCAGGATGAGGCTCTAGAGAAATCTGGCAAGGTAATTCTCTAACATTAAGCTTTGGAAATAACAAATATATATATATATATATATATATATATATATATATATATATATGAAAAACAAGAAAGAGAATATTCAATCAAAAGTAAACAAGATATGGTAATTAGGACAAAGGGAAGGTGATCTAATCTAAAGTTAAGTTCGGGAGACAAGTCTCTGCCATGGCGTGAGAACTGACCTCCAAACAGAGGTTAGCATTTTCTGCATGGACTGTGTCTCAATTAAACAGATGGAGAGTCTGGGCAGGTGCAGCCCGAGCGCCCGCCTTAGCCATCACGTTAATCTCTTAGCAACAAGAATCACGCACCCCCTCATTCCACTTTGTTGCTGTTGAGCTTCCACTGCAAGTGCCTGAACTCCAACAATTAGCTGGACATGGTGTCCCCTGGGTGAACTGGGATTGATTGCACTTCTGCGTATTCAAAGTGTGATGGGATGGTCAGGAGTCATTCCACCCAGCCTCGATTCCATTCTCCCAGCTAGAAAACCTGGAGAAAGTCATTTTGCCTCTCTGGACTTCAGAAAGCATAGAGAGAAGTCATGTCTGAGGTCTCTCTTTGGGTTAAACTGCTGAGGATCTGTAGTCTCAGCTCTACAAAAGGAAAAAAAAAAGTACCGCAAGTCTAGCCTCTTCTCTGGATTAAAAACACTCTACTTTATGATCCTATAAACCTATGAACATGGACAGAGGTCTGGACCAAATGAAAACTGTAATTCCAACCCAATTTTAAATTCTGAGATTGGGTTCACATGCAAAGGAATTAATAAGGCTCCTATCAACAAATATTGATAGGATAACATTTAATAGCTCTTTCTGAGATTAGAAGAGAAAACATGCCCCTACTTAATGGGAAATTGTTTAAACACACATTTAGTAAAGCATCATAAAAACAGCCATTTCCCATAAAACAGAAAGCAGCAGCCCCCAGGACATAGTCAAAGATTAAAGCTTTGTCACAACAGAGAGATATAAAGAATTGCCACAATCCAACAGGCCAGCGGCAGGAGGCATACCATCACTTTTTCCACAGAGCATTCTGCTTGTTTAAGTTTTCAGCTTCATTTTCTAGAGTTTGAATCCCTGGTCCACTAGCTCTGGCCCCTCAAGCTCCCCTCTCTGAAGTTTAGATTCATTATCCATAAGTGAGTAGAATAAAGGCACTGGCATAAAAGCTGAACAAGAGCACCCTTATAACGTCCTCACCACAGTGCCGAGGACACTGTGCTCCAAGCTCCACAAGCATACAAGCTGTTGGCATTTTCATTTATCTCTTTGATTCTTAATAATTTACCTTAATTTTTTTAGGGTAACAGTTTTTTGGCTGAGTATTTTTATTTCCATGGTATGGGGTTACAAGAAGACACTGCCTGTGTAGCCAAGCGCAGCATCTGCCTAGGAACTTGCCCAGCTCCTACATGTGGCTGCATCTCAGTCTTCAAAACTCCCAGGTGAGCATCCCTTGCTCAGTCACACCCTCTGTGACCTCTGTCTCAGTCAACTAGTACTGGCTACTTGGTCAAATGTTCTCCATAGTGCATCTAGTGATTTCTTTCTGAACACAACTCCTGGCCCACTGTCATTTCTTCACAGACTCCTTGTCTCCTTAACTATAAACTCCTTGAGAAGAATGTGTAAGCTCTCTGTGTCTGCTATTGGATCCAGGACTTAATCAAAATCCAGTGGAGCTTGTTGAATCAATAAATTGGTGAGTTAATTAACAAAATCTATGAAATTACTTCTATCAATTATACAAACTATTGAACAGATAGAAATGACCAATATCTTTACAGCCAAAAGAAATCCCATGGTAATCATAACAAAAAGGCCAATATGCATACAATAAACACTATGAAACACGCCAGACGGAGGCAACATTTCAGCTGAGCCCTGAATTGCCAGTCGCGTGGTCCTAACAAAGAAGAGGCAAGATGTGCGTGGCTCTGGACAAGAGATCCTTGGAGTGATCTCCAGAGACTGACTGGAAGGTACAGACAGGAGTGTGAATGCAGTCTATGACCGCTGAGAAAGCACCAGAGGCCATTAGGCCAGGGAAGGAGCCGAGCAGACAGGCAAACCTGGAATTAGGAATTTTGGCAGCAAGCTAAAAGATTATTCAATAAAATCTGAACTGGAGAGAGCAAAATCCCAACAGCAGTAAAGGAGGACCAGCCATGTTCAAGGAAAGCAGATGGTGACACAAGAGACATCGGAGATGAGCTGTCACGTCTGTGTGTTTAAAGGCATATAATAAGGTGACTGGCACCACCCTTATGTCAATCACAGTTGGTCAATATGAAATCTCAAGAGACTAGATTTTCTGTAATCTTTGGGTCCCTGGATGACTTTGCTACTCATTTCCTATCAAACACAGACCTCTTAGAAGAAGGTCGAATTTGATAATGGGCTGGGGGCAGAGGAGGAGGGGGACAGAGCTGGTTTGATTTCATCAATCCCATTTCCTAAGCATGAAAATAATAATAATAATAACCACAGAGCGCTAGGCTGGAAAGCAGGTAACAACTCCTTATTGTTTGAGGTCTAGATCCTGATAACCAAAAAATATAGTCATTATCCACCTGTGAGTCCCCTGAGCTACAATAACAACCAAATAGCAGGATATGCCCATAGGTGTAATAGGGCAAATGTTATGAAGATAACCAACTGCTTTCTGGTTGAATCTAAGGCACACTCCACAAACAGGCCTGGCACTTTACAGGCCAAGATCCCATGGTCAGGGAGCGTTGGCCCTAGGGGTAAACCTACTATCATTCTGCCAAATGGACATAGTGGCATTCTGCCCTCTAAAGTCCTAGCTCTCTACCCATAGATCAGCTGCTCTTAGACCTCATCAGAGACATTTCTTTCTGCAGTAGATAATGCTTAACACAGAAACATACCACTGGCCAAAGTATAGAAAATACATGTCTACAGAGTAGTCAAACGGATCCCCCTCTCCAAGGTTCAGTGACCATCATAGAAGAAACACCAGAAAGATTTTAAGAGCCAGAGGTCTGGGAGGAGCAGAAGAAACATATCCTCAGGTTATGATAGGACTACTATTCTGATGAGCTCACCGAAGTCATGATTATCAATATAAGACATGCATGGGATCAAGACAGTCAACATGCCAGCAGGGAGGGGGAAGGAACTCCCAAGCCCTTGCCTCTGGCTATGAACAGCAGATGGGTCCTGGGTGAGGAAGAGTCAGTTTTCTTTAAGATATAGTTCCTAGTCAGCCACATTCCTATAGACGGACCCACACCCATGAGTATATGGGCAGTACAAATTGAAGCTGGAGGGCTATTTAAGAAAAATAAGAATGTGAAGTTGGGCGGGGTTATGAATGATAGGCGGATCTGAGAGGAGTTGGTGTATGGTAAGTATGATAAAAATACACTACATGAATTTCTCAAAAATTAATTTAAAAAAAAATTTTAAAGAAATACTAACTACATAGTTAAGAAATGTAGACACAGGAGAAGACACCCAAGGAGATGCATGTATATATATCTCTAACATTTCAAAGTCTTGCTTCTAGACATCATGGCCAAGAAGGGAGCAGGCTTGAGGGTTGAGCAATACCAAAAAGAAAAAAAAAAAAAAAAAAGAATCTTGTGTTGAAACAAAACAAAACTTTGATGAGACCATTACAACCATCAGCAATGACGTAAGAAAGAAGCTTGAGACAGAGTGCGGGGCTGAAGTGCCAAGATACAGACCCTTAGAATCCCTCCCCTTTTGACAAATTAGTCATTTAAAACAAAACTGGAAGGGGAGAGACACCAAAAATATCATACATTCCAAGAGCATTGCTAATTTTTCAAATATTTCATGGCAGAAGGACGAAGGCAAGTCCTCCAGTATGTTAAAGACTTGTAAGTGTGGGGGACATTACAACATTGAGGAGGGAGACCAAACAGGGACAAAATCCGATGCCAAGGGAGGATGGAATGCAGGGAAAGGATTTGTGAAGGGGGTATGAAGCTCATTACTTTTCTAGTTTTAACTGAGTTCGATTTTTCTTTTCCTTTGTTGCAGACAAGTGCATAAAAACATCACTGGCAGTGAAAGTGTAAAACCCTAATCGGAGCTCCGTGGCTTTGGAATGGCCCACCCCACTATGCAGAAGTTCCCAGAGATGGGGAGAGCTTGGGAGAGGCAAAGTGCCTGTTTGAGAAGCAGCCGTAATCTAGCTGGTGATCATTTTATCTGTGAGTTCATTGCAAGCAAGTGATTTTTATTTAAAACAACAACAAAATAAAAAGCTTTGAAATCAGGAATTTTCCAGATGTGCAACTAGATTTTGTCATGCAGCCAACCCGTTGCACCAATATGAATTCAGATATAAGCTCTAGAACAGCAGTTCTCAGTCTTCCTAATGCTTGAGACCCTCATGTTGTGGTGACCCACACCCATAAAATTTATTTTGTTGCAACTTCATAACTGTAATTTTGCTACCATTAGGAATCAAAATGTAAATATCTGACATGCACAATATCTGATATGCAACCCCTGTGAAAGGGTCATTCATCTCTAAAGGGTTATCCATCTCTAAAGGGGTCCCAACCCTCAGGTTGAGAACTGTTGTTCTAGTGGTTATGTCTTCGCTAACAACTTAATGCTGTCGTAACTCTCTGAAAAGCCTAAATGAAAGAGGACTCTACTGGCTAGAGATACAAGACCCTACCTTAACCTATCTAAGCATGGAGCAAAATTCAGATCATGCAAGATCATTAACATGCATGTGGGCTTGTATCCATGACCTAATTTCATCTCATATCCAATGGCAAAAGTCCACATTTTTCAGTCTTCTTTGTGTCTACATCAACTGTAACTGACCAACTCCATTACATTCTAGAAAGAAGAGAAATAAAAAGGACTGCCTCAGTCATTTCTGTCCTCTGTGCCTTCTTGATCCTGCCTTGGGCATCCACACCTGATGATGGTGTAGACCACTTGGGAATCAGTCACGAGTTTAGCTCAGAGTTTCAAATGTGACAGAACCTTGGAGGCCACCAGGGACCATTCTGCCACCCCCATGTCTCCATACGTAAAACTGTTCTAGAAAGTCCATGTGTATGAAAAGAGCAGAAAGTGGGTGAGGCAGTCATAGAGACATCCAAGGAAACTTCAACGCAGTGAACTGTCCGGCAGAAAAGTCCTAAAGAGCAGTTTCTTGTTTTCTTTAATTGCCTATCCAGCTTTAGGCTCAGAGCAGTGGTTAGGACCTCTGAGATGAGGCTCAGGTCTGAGTAAGTTCTTAATAAATGTGGCTCTGCAACCATTCTCCCTGGGTGCTTACATGTGCCCCTTTGCCCCATGTCACAGAAGTCTGTTCTCCCTGCCTTGCATGTGACAGCTTCTCCCACAAGTGGCTCAGCTCAGCCGCAGCCTCACCCCTCCATCTCTAAGATTGCTTCACTGCACCAGACTGAATGCTTGCCCTCGTCCTTATCGACTGAATGACTCTCACTTATTTGGAGGTTGCAACTTGTTTTGCTCTTTGCCAGGGTAGTACCTGGCATATCCTAAGCAATTCAAGAAATACTAGCTTCCTGCTTCCTTCTGCTTGGAAAACTTTAACTCCTCATCACAATAGGGTATTAAAGTTGGTTCCTTGTAGGCAAATTAATCAGAAGGGCAAACACTCTGGACATAGAACAAGAGCCCCTCTCTTCATCGTTGGTGGATAGCTCTCAACTTCCTCTTAAAGAAGGAATAAAGGTTGCTAGAGTTGCTGATTCCAGAATTCAGGGGGTCTGTGAACTCAAGGACAGCCTTGGTTATTTAGTAAGAGCTTGTTGAAAAGATAAAAGAAAGAGAAAAATGGGGTCTCAGGGAGAGAAAGAGTGGAAGAAGGGGATGAAAGAAACAAAAGGCTGGTGGTACAAAACCATTGGCATGTTACAAGTTCATGTCCTGAGCACTAGATACCTACAAATTCACGTAATCCTCACAAGATCTAAAATATGTATTTCTTATTCTGATTGGCATCTTACACATGAATATACCTTGTCACACAATTAAGTGACTTGCCAAAAATCCCGGTGAGACAAGAGTCAAGGCAGACTAGAGACACAGGCTGCTTGGCTCCCAAACACGCGTTTTCACCATGCCCTTAATTATTCCTGGTAGTTATTTTCTATGAAGTCACTGTGGATATATAGTTAATGGGTTCTAAATCCTTGCTCCTGGAGAGGTAAGGGTGGGTCCCTGGGAGACTCTGGTCACAGTTTACTAACCCATCAATACAAAACCTTATTTTATGTGTGTTTCTGTTCAAAGCACTTCATTTACTGTAAACTGTTGACTCGTTAACATTGAACTCACTCAACCAGATTATAGTTTATCCCTAAATACAGCTCATCTTTGGCAGCCTTTTGCACTGAGAAACACTAGATAGCATTTCAGCACTGTGCCTAGGGGCATCACACACAGTAAAAAAAAATAATAATAATAATAACAAACAAAACGGATAAAAATGCCAACACTCTGCCACCAACAGACCCCCAAAAGGACTCATTTACAGCACAAAGTAAGAAGAAAGTATGTCATGTTCAACCTTAGAAAAGAAAATACTTACCAGATGACTTCAAGTTTTTGTCACTCAGCACACATCAGCAAAACACCAGGAAAACATCATCTCCGATTGGCTTTGGATCAACTTCAGTGAGTGAGTGAGTGAATTTTCAAGTACAGAATCTGTGATGGATGATGCGGGCTGACTGTGTGTGGAATGGGCTGACTATGCGTGGAACGCCCTCTGTATGTACTCATCCTCCAGGGAGAGAGAGATCCACAGACTTTCCACATTCTTCCAAAAACATCACAAAAACCCTTCCTGCATGGAATTTCCCAGAGAGCATTGCAGCTTAGGCTCCACACACTCATGTCCACAGCCTTGCTGAGGGTAGAGGGAAGTGGACCTGAACTACATGTGGTGTCAAAGATCCTCCTTACTAGAATCCAAGGAGGCTTCCCGGGGTCGCCAAATCCCTTTCCTGTAACTAACGAAAACACCTTCTAAATGTCTACCTGTGTCTTGTCGTCANGTATCCCTCTAAAAAATTTAAAGGATTAGAATCCTACATTTGTTTGTGGTTTGAGTAAGTTTGACATTTTCACATAGCAGTAGTACATGTTTAGGAGAATTACAACATATCAATCAATTCCAGTGGGAATATTCTGATTCTTAAATCATAGCCAAATAAAATAAATCAAGTGTGTTAGAAGCCTTTGATGTCTGCATAGGATAAATGTCCCGATGCTACATGGTATCCAGAAAAACACAATACCCAGACAGAGCCTAGTGTTCTGTAACTATCATTATTACTATTGTTAGCATCATCGACTTCATCTGTCAACGTCAGCATTATCACCACCATCACCATCATCACCACCATCTTCCACACTATCATCACAGATCACCACCGGACTTAACCATAGCACTTATAAACTGTCACAACAACCTTATTGTTCAAACCAACTCACTTGAAATTGCTTCATTAAACTACATAAAATTCTGTCAGTTGGTAATGGAACACATATCTTTCTAATAGTCACATTTTAACCAAATACAGTTAAGTATGCATCACTTTAGACACTATTGATTAAGGCAAATGTATTCCTGAAATTTCTATTAATATTCTTCAGGCACAGCACACAGCAACTATTTTTTCCCTATCCTGAGACCAAGCATATCATAAAGGTGTCTCTCTTAACCTTCCGTTGAACACTCGGGGAGTAAGATGGAAGGATGAAGAGGGAGATCTTTGAAAAACAAAACTATCCATCAATTCACTGCCAGAGCTGGACCTGTAAAAAATGACTCCTTAGTAACTTTGTCCAGCCACTGCATCCTCTTGGTGAAGCCTCTTCTGCCTTCACTCTGGTCGGTAAATAGCAGTACTTTTGGCTTAATCTAGAATCTCACTGAGGGCATGCATTTTGGTTCTAAACAAGAGTAGCCATTCTGTATCTTCCTTTCCTGAATAAGCGAACTGAGACTCAACATTCTAAAGAAAAGTTAATTTGTTTCACCCTTCCTGGTCTCCTAGGGCTGGAGAAGAGAGGGGAGAGACTCAGGACTGTACCACCACACTCCATACACTGCTCTCTCAACCTGGACCTTCTAAAATTACACTAAAAAAGAACCCTGGCATCACAGGGAAGATAGAAGAGGGTTCAACTTGTGTATAATATGGAGTTGGTTAAAAAAAAAAAAAAAAAAAAAAACATGACTCAAATCCGAGAATTTCCTCATGTAAAACTTTTCACATGATCATTTGGACTTTGGATATTCTAACACACATGTTCTTTCTGATGACCAGCAGATCTGGCTTGCAGGAAAAACATTTCGTGTTACCACTACTTTCTGTTTATAAAGAAACTCTTGGCCACTCAGATGTGTCCCTTCCTCTTGCTCTCCTGAGCACACATGTACAAACAGCTATTCAAGTGTGGGCAAAGTAATTTAAAAGCCTGTGATTTTCGTGTAGCTTTTACATACTGCCTTCACATGCACAGTCTCATGTGGAAAGCCCTGTGTTCTTGCCATCCTTGAAAGGCTGGTATTGTTCACTGTTCTCCCTGCTGTCTACTGCCACTGCCTTCTGTTTTAAAGTATAAGAAACCAAAAGTGCTCAAATTTTCTCAAATTATGAACTTCACAACTTTATGAATGTATAAACTGGGGAATGGGATCCAAGTTAGCAGAGCACCACGTAAGATTGGCATAAGTAGCAATTACCCCTAAGAGCTCTCTCCGTGGCAGTAAGAGCCACATGGAGCTGGCGACAAAAGAGAAAGGACACAGAGATGTGATTCCATTCACATCCAAGCATACGCTCCATCCCGAACAATCTGTGGTTCCTTGCACTATTCTTAGACCAATTTGACATGGCAGATAGTCGGCAGCAATTTAAATGATTAAAACATGTAAGGACCAAAAGAAAAGGGTGGCCAGATCATTCAAGTGCATGGGTGGGACCACGGAAAACATGAACACCCATCCCTCAACTCTCCCCCAGACCTCCTCAAGGCCGAAAGGTGGTCTTCAGTGATCACCACAAAGTAGTTCTCCAGACTACACAGACATCAGGATCCAAATGATCAGAGGATTGGCTGATGTGGACGGCTTGGTTCTTAAGTTTGGGTTGGTTTGAAACGTAGCACCTAGACATACTGACAAAATTTTTAAAATTCAGGCAGCATCAAACACCTGTGTTGAATTTTTTTTTTAAAGCCCCAGTGAACAGAAGTGTTTCACCTTGAACTTTCTTTGAAATTCTCAATGTTGTCTGAATCCCTAAGAATTCTGAATAAAATGACTTCCATGAAATTCTCAGTAACACACAACCTACAAAACCACAGTTTGTCGATTTCCAACAGAGCATGTCTCCACAACAAGTTAGCTCGACAAGTGGCAGTTTCTCACTTAATTACCCGCCCAAGCTGTTTTACCTGCCATGTCTCCTCATACCTAAATATGGCTGCATGTTGTGGCCAATGGAAAAAGTAACCACAGCAGGTAGACACAGAGTAAATGAAGCTTCACCCTAATTCCCTGAACATCCCTGTGGCTGGCCCACCAGAATATGTACTCATAAGGAGCTCACGAGGCAGCCCCACGCCACAACCAGGAAGAATAAATCTTGCTCTTATTGGCCCACAGACACCAAGGCAACATAGATGGAAAAAAATAAAATAAAGATGGAGAAATTAGCTTTTTTGTTTATATAAATAAAATTACAACTACTTACCTACACGTTTTTGTTTTTCTCCGAAATATATTTTAGGCCTGTATCTTTCAAACTTCTTTGCTCCCAACCCACAATGTAAGACAATGTTTCACCAGGCTAGCACCTATAGACTCCGAAAGTTAGAACCTGCCCTGACTGCATAATCATGCACTCACTCTAAGACATTATTCTTTTAGTGTTTGTTCCATTTTTAAAACTTAGACTTGGTAAAGTGACTTCATCATTTATGGGTTCGTGAGAAGCAATTTTGAAAAGCGCAGTTTTCAGCCCCCAAACTATTGAGAAGTGCTTAGGAAAAGTAAAGTTGTTGTTTTGCTTTGTTTTGTTTTGTTTTAAGAGCCTGTTCAATTCTTTACTTTCTATAAAAAAAAAAAATCCAGGGTTATTCAAAAAAGAAAAAGAAAAAGGAAAAAAAAACTACCAAACATCCATTTGAAACACTGGCATAGATACTTCCCTTTTGCCTTGAGGAAGAAGCCAAGTAAGAAAATCCTTTTTAAAACTAAATTTCCACCCAGAATTCCACCTGTGTGTAATTTTTATCTTAAGAATCTCTTTTCATTGTTGGGGTTTTTGGGGGAGGGGGAAGTATTTGGATATCATCTTAAAAGTTTAAGATGGGTTATATCTGGTGAGATTCTTTGACGCGGGGATGCTAAGCGGTATTGAATAAAATGTGATCTCTTTTTTATTTTCCCGTGTTCACTTTGTAATTATTAGCAAGGCAGTAAATAACCCGACAAGGAGCAGCCTCATTAGCTCCCATTGAAATTATGCAAAAAAGAGAACTGAAAATTAACTGGAGAAGAAAACACTTTGGGAACTCCATCATAAGGTTACAGGACTCACATTCTCCCAAGACCATGCTTAACAGCAAGAAAATTTTAAAGTATGAATTAGTCTTAATCGCTATATTTTGCTCCTTCAGTTTTCAAGGGGTGGGGGGCGCTGGGCATCTAGAGAATAAATTATTTGCCTTTTCTATCTTAACTTTGAATTAAAGCAAGTGAGATTAATTTAAACCCCCCCCCCCCAAATTTTTTTTAAGTTTCAGTCACTGTTGGTCCTGAATGTGAAATCTGGGCCTGGACCCACTTTGCTGCCTGACACTTAGTTTCCTGGGTGGGCTAAAGGTGAGCTGGGATACAGCATGGTTTCATCCTTCAGTGTCTTCTGGGGCCAAGATGCACCTTAGTCCTATTTCTTCTACTATAAATACATCTGGAAAGAGAACCCTGAGCCAGTGGCCAAAGCCAGCCTACAGTGGGCTAGTTTTGATTCGGCAGCCTGTGAGCACCCAAAGACTCTGGACCTGGCCTGTGTATTACTGTCCCCTGGGAAATTCTAACAGGTGTTTACCCACCCACCTAAGCCTCTGCAGACCCTTAGGGAAAAGAAGCAGAAATGAGAGGAAAGATGTGGGGGGGGGGGGGAGTTCAAAAAAAACTCTCTTAGGAGAAACAAAAACTGAGGACATGAAACAATTGTCACTTAGGTCACGAAGAGTCTCTGTGTCCTGGATTCCCCTGTGTCCTGGACTGCCCTGGCTTCTTGCACAGTGCCTTGGGTGGTAAGGGGGGTGCGTATGTAGCTAACCCGTGCTACTCCAGAGCATTTGCTGCCTGCTGGGCCAGGCATGAAACGTAGCTGTAGGGGAATTACTGTGCTGGGGTTTCAATGTGGTATGTTGTAAACACATGGGACACCTATAAATCCCCGGCTGTCAGAAGTCATATGCCAGCAATCTGCTCGAACTCGAATTCGACCAGAAATCAAAACTTGTTGAGACCCATTCATTCAACTCAGATACCAGCATTTATGAGCAACGGGAACTCAATCCAGAACCCAGAAATGGGGAAGAGAGGGAAAGAGATCCACGGGCCCCTCTGCCTAAAAGCGTATCTTCTTCAGTAAACCTTGGGTGTTTCCAGTCCAGAACGCTTGTTGAAAGAACATTGAACCCGACACAATGAAACAATTTTAAACAAACAAACAAATCAAAAAAAAAAAAAAAAGACTAATAAATCTCCCTTGAGCTCCATTGGCCCCAAACACCTAGAGCTTTAAATAATAAAGGGTTTCCTTGCTAGTAGCACAGACCACCTGGACCATTGGGTTACTCGCCCCATAAATAACTTCTTTGGACTATTTTCCAATTCTTGTGTAATTAGGGAAGAGGGGGCCGTTTGGATCTGCCTCTCCCACAAGACAGCTACAGGCAGAGAATGTTGTTGTTGTTGTTGTTGTTGTTGTTGTTGTTGTTGTTGCTGTTGCTGTTGCTGTTGTTGTTTGTGTTGTTACTGCTGTTTTAAAGCTACCAATAGAGAGAAGGCATGCCCTGCAAAGAATCCTTCCTGACTTCCCCGAGGGGTGGGAGGGGGCGATCTGCAGCCCGCGGTGACCCCCCTCGTGCGCTCCCTCCCCCGACCAGGCTGTACACAGCGGTCACCCCGGCGCGGGTACCTGTAGAAGGCAGGAGGGCCGGTGTCGCGCACGGCGTAGGTGCTGGGCTCGTTCTCCAGGTAGTAGGGCACCTGCTGGCCGTGCGGGTGCAGGAAAGGAGACAGCTGCGGCGGCGGGTGCAGCAGCATCAGCGGGCTGGGCGACACGCTGTTGAGCTGGGGGAAAGCCCCTAGGCTGTTGGCACCGAAGGCGGCCGCCTCGGACCCGGGGCCGTAGGCGATGCCCGACTGGCCGTAGACCGGCGCCGAGGCGGCGGCGGCGGCGGCGGCGGCGTTGAACTCGTAGGCGGCGCCCTCGGGATAGTTGAACACAGCAGGCTTGCTGTTGTCCACGTATACCTCGCCCAGGGCCCTCTCCATAGGCATCTTGAGCTGCGGGCGGTTGAGGGGCTCCAGCTCGTTCCCTTGGATCTGGTGCAGCAAGGCCATTCCCGAGGCTTTGGTGTGAAGGGTCATGGTCATGGTAAGTGGCAGCCAGCGAGTTACAGACTGGCTTCCCGCGCACGCAGAGGGCTCAGCAGCAGATGGGCCACCTGAAAAAAGAGTAGATCCTGCGATTAGAGGAGTCACAGTGGCAGGTCCCCCTTGGCCTGAGTGCTGGCCCTGCCCCTGCCTCTGCCCCTGCCTAGGGGCAGAACTATCCTGCAGAACACAGGTGACCCAACTCCAGCGAGCGCACCCAGCCATTCCCGGGTTCTCCAACTTTACATACTGCTCTCCCCTGCTCTTAGACATCGCAAACCTACTGGAAGCCACTGGCCAGGGGCTGCAGCTTCCAGGCACTACTGAGAACAGCACACTGTGCGCGTACCCAAGGAATCGCTAGCTTCCTTGAACTTAACTTTCCAGGTCTTAGCAGCCGGATTTCGCTGCAGGGGGTGAAGGCAGCAAAGGGATCTCTGGCAGCCGCGCCCCCTACCCCAACCCCCCACCCCAAGGAAGAATAGGTTTGCAACAAATGCAGACTATGCCACAGGCCGTTTTCTTTTCTTTTTCTTTCTTTTCTTTTCTCTTTCTTTCTTTCTTTCTTTCTTTCTTTCTTTCTTTCTTTCTTTCTTTCTTTCTTTCTTTTCCTGATGTGTTGCCTGTGTGCCTGTGCCAAGCTCCAATGTGTCTCTGTTTTGTCTTCCTTTCTGTTTGATTCAGTCTTCTTGTTGGCTGGAAGTATGTAGTGTATGCATAGAATGACCCTGGAGGGATGGTAACTGTATCTGTAACTGAGATATGGCAAATAGGTTGGGGTGTGTGATTGCATATGCAGCCAGCCACAGACAGCTATATTTAGCACCAGTGGACACAGATAGAAGGCATCTAGGGCCAGCCGAGTGGAGATGGACTATGTATAGGAAGAGCTGCACTTGGAGTCAAGAGAAACCTGCAGTCTTTCGGCTTCCTCCTCTAAAAAAAGGGGGGGGGGGGTCCCCAAGGGGTCCTTTTCAGCACAGCCATGGCAGTTTTGCCCAGCCTAGCTTTTCTGTTTTTGTTGGACCCCAGTGCCAATTTTGCTTCCTTTAGAAATTCTCATGTGGATATGATTCAGAAAAGCCTTCGGTTAGGCACACTTGGGTGTCCCTGCTTTCCAAGGGTTATGCAACCAAAACTTGAGAAAACCATGCAAGGACTAAGACATTTTCCCATAAAATATCACCTGAGGTCCTTGACTAAAGCTCTGGCGATCCGGTAACCTTGTCTGTCTAACCAGAAACTTTTGAAAGGCTCTCCTACCTTTCAGTTCTTGAATTCTACAAATGGACCCTCTGGGTTCCCTTGTCGTAGGGTACACAGGAATCTAATACTCGAATGACAGAGAAGTTCAAATAAGTTTTTTATTCAGTATTGAATTAAATTCTGATTGAGCTCACACGCACCTGTTATTGCAAATTTAGAAGAAAAAAAAGATACAGCTTGGATAGTTTGTACTTTCTTAATAAACTGCATATGCCCAACCTAATATTCCCTAAAATAACCATTAGCATATGAGTTGAATTGCTAGCCCATAAACCCAGGAAGAGTACCTGACACATGTAAATGTCAAAGTTACTGTTACTAATAGTAACACTTTAAAAATATTTTCTACTAAGCACACTATTTATCTAATTCTTAGAAAAACAGATAATTTTGGATAAGCCACAGCTAAGCTGGCTTAAATCTAAAGACAAAGTTGAGTTTAGCACTCGTAAGTATCATTGACAGCAAAGGAAGGGTTAAAAATACGTTAGGTGAATCGCAGATATTTCTCTTTATGGCCAGCAACCATTACTTTCTAGAGCAATCTTTTCGCAGATGATTTAGTTTCCATAAATCACACTTTCAATTTTCAAATGCCTTTTTTAAAACACATGCAAAAGCAAGCACTTCAGATGAGACTTTTTAAAAATCTGAGCCTGCCAAATTATATATAAATGGCACAGAGACTCCTACAAGTCCAGAAAGCGGGAAAAGAAACAAACAAACAAACAAAAAGCCACACAGACCCCCCGCCAATAGAAAAACAGCACAGCCTCCTCCAGCCAGGAGACAGACACTAAGCAGAAAGGTAAGTTGCTTTCTCAAACCGCTCAAGCTACAGAGAAAGAGACAGAGAAATCAAAAGCCGATCCTACCCTGCTGGTTCAAAAGCGTCTTTCCAGAAATGTTCCATGGGTTTGTAGAAGTCAAGGGCTGAGACAGTAAGACGGAAGGAAGGAATGTGCTCGAATGATCGTGTGGCGCGGTGTGTGATCAAGGCAGAGCGTGTGTGGATGTGTTTGTATGTAGAGTGGCAGGGACTCTCGGGAAGCAGCCAGTAGGCAGGGCACTTGGCAGCCCCTCCCGGCAGACGCGGCAGCTGGGCTCCTGCACGACGCTGGATGAATGGCAGCGGGAGTCCGGGAGCCTTGCTGTCTGCTAAGGGACAGCAGTAGCCCAGCTAGAATCAGCATTCCTAGAAGAAACTCCAGCCCCCTTTGCTCCCTACCTGTGGAGCCAGAAATGTCCCGGTGCTTTCTGCTACAGAGAGGGAAACTGAGATGGCTGTAAACCACAGGCTCACAGATAAACTAGAATGCCAAAGTGTGCGGAGATCAAGTTTATAAACTATGCCAGGGGAGCTTCTTCCTAAACAATGTCATTTAACAAGAAAAGCCTTCTGGGTTACATGTGAGTCAAGCCCTCTAGCCCTACTGCCCCTCTGAGTAAGATTCTCAGTGACCATGCTACCAATAGCATACAGAAGTCAGACTTCACAATAAATATTTTTGGCATTCCAGGGATATGTTTCCAACTGAAATGTAAGACTCCCTCAGTTCATTAGTCAAACCTGCCAGCCTCTACCAATAGCCTACTGACTACTGTCTGTAAACACATACCAAAAGAAGCATTCTTTTAATCTTAAAGTTAGGTCCATAAAATAGCTTTGCTTTAAAGCAATTACACATTCACAGCTGTAGCTACCAGCATTGGTTGCAGACAGAAGTCTTGTACCTCCAGTGCCGTCCCATGGATACACCTGGTTCTCAGTATTTCTCTCCACCACAGTACAACACAGATTAACAAGGTTCTCTCTCTGACTGTGTCCTCACCCTGGGTCCCAGGACACAGGAGGCCTAAAGGAGCCTTTGTTGCCAAACATTAGTAACTACCTCAGGTATTAAGTGACTCTAATCACAAGGCCAGGAGTGGCCAGTCTCCAGCCCTAGGACCCTAGCAGTTACCAAGAGATTTATGAGTGGCACTATAGCCAGTACAAAGAAAGAAATAGAAAGAAAATACTAATGATATCATGCTGCAACTATACGTTTTTGTGCTTGAAAAGACTCAAGGTCATGATATTGGGACTTAGACAAGTTCCCTCAACAATCGGCAATGATCATAAATATCTAATATAAATAAATATTGAGAAGTTGTGGTTTGAGTAATGAACCATTTTCCTAGCATATGGGGAGTCGTGAGTTTGAGATCTAGCACTGCATAGATGAACAAACAAATAAACAAATATTGGGGGAAAACGATTGTGAACCCTTTGTTGGTAATAGTGTTGCCTCCTGATGACAGGGGCCCCTCCTGTAGGTCAACAGTGATGTCACACTCATCAAGCCAGTCCAATTAAACTGTGCAACAAAAGAAGGAGAGATGGTAGAAAAGAAACGAGTCAAGAAAAGTTGGTGTGTGTGTATATGTGTGTGTGTATGTGTGTGTGAGAGAGAGAGAGAGAGAGAGAGAGAGAAAGAGAAAGAGAGAAAGAGAGAAAGAGAGAGACAGAGAGACAGAGACAGAGAGAGACAGAGAGAGACAGAGACAGAGAGAGGGGGCATCTGGAGATCTGCATGGGAAGGGTATAAGAAGGCAGGCTATCATCTCAGGGGACTTTGGCCGTGGAGAAGTTTACAATTCCAGTTAGCCTGAGCTATCTCAAGATAGACATTTCCAGGAATAGCTTTCAGACTCCTCTTAGTAAACTCTGTCTCCCTGGGACAGGGGTTGTGGCAGGAAGCATGGCCGCCAACTTGGTTCCCCGACTCCCCACCCACCACTGCTACCCCAGCCACCTGCTTTTGCTTGGAGTCTCATCCCTCTCTTCTTGGAGTCTCATCCCTCTCTTCTTCCCTCTGAGTCCTTGCTGAGCACACTGTACTGCTTGCCCAAGTGAAGGGGAGAACATGGGATGCCTTGTTTTCCTGCCCAGTGCAGACTCTGAATCAAACACCCATCATCATTCTCCTCCCGACCTCAACACTTCTTTCTGGACACAGGACACAGCATCACTGTCTCTGGTCGGACACTCCTTTGCCTTCTATAGTTATCCAAGAAGCAACTCCCAACCCCGTAGTTTGCACGCTCCCTTCCCATGCATTGCCCATTTTCAGTGGCCTCTTACCTCACTTGTCTAAGTGCAGGCTCCCCTTCATCATTACCCCAAATCCCAGCTTCTCTAAGAGTAGAGTCCCTTCCTCTCTCTTGGTCCTGTCTTTGCTAGTCTGTCACCCCCAATACATTGCCTATGCCTCAACCTGATGAATGAAAATTTGTTGTTCCAAAGACCCCAAAGCTTTTCTCTTCTTGATTTTTTTTTCTGCTTAGACTATTCACTTTTCTAGCTTGGCAGAAAGCATCTGCTATCTTGAGGTTCGCAGCATATCCTCATGGTCATCCTCCAGTGCCTCCCCTCTTCTGAATCCCAGTTGTAGTTCTTAACCACTCATCCTCTCCCTCCCTGAACCCTCTTTACTTTTGTTGCCTCACCCACCGAGAAGCAACTCGAAGGCCTGACCCTGAGAATCGAATACGTAGCATCTTGTCTGCTCGTTAGGTCACCAAATATGGACGAATTTCCTATCTAGATACTTCAAAGGACAAAACAACACCCCAACCTGTCTGAACGACTCTTTCTAAAGACTAACTTTTCACATGACCATGACCATCAGGCACTTTCCAGACTGTGTTTTGCTAGGATGTTATCGTCCTATCTTCACAGCAACGGAAGCCATAAAATCAAACTTCAAGTCCATCTAATCCGAGGCAGAAGCCAGCAGTGCTTAGCAGAGTGATTCACAAGAAAGATTTCCATTTTAGTTCTTAACCAGACAGTACTAGGACCAGCCAGAGCTTCCTCTCCAGCTCCACTGAAAGTTTTTTACATTTACAAAAACATTATCTCTCTACAGAAACATGAAAGAGAAAATGGGGATGTTGGTGCATGATAACTTATGCTACTAACATGTTCCCTGCGCTGAGATGAGAAAAGTTTAACTCTGTGCAGTTTGAACATTACCATGATTATAAATGGTTTGTGTGTGTTCACGTGTGTATGTGTGTGTATATTCATGTGTGTATGTTTGTATATGTGAGTGTATATATACACATACATACATACATACATACATACATACATACATACATACATAGAAAAAGCACAAAGATAAGTCAAAAGTCCAATAGACCACCTAGGGTGGAGCCTTCCGACCTAGATGGCTCTATTTGTCATGTCAACTGCCCCGGCTCTTCTCCAAGACTCTGCTGCCTGCTGACAGGCCCTTGAGGCATTCGGAGACACACCCTGCAGATTGCCTACAGGCTGGCTCCAGGCACCAAGAATGGATTGGTGGGGGATGGGCCTCTCCTTTTTATAAGCACAGACTCTTAGTAAACTTTGGGGCCTTGAACAGAGAACTTTGTCTTGGCCTCCATTATTTCTCTCACCATTTACTCCCATACAGCTCCAGCCTCCCACTCAGGAACCCGGTTAGCGTAGGCAGAAGTTGGCTTACAGGCTTACACATGTGTGTGCATGTGTATGTATGTGTTCATATATGTGTGTGTATGTGTATATGTGTGTGAATGCATAAGTGCATGTATGTGTGTATGTGAGTTTATGTGTGTATGTATGTATGTATGTGTGTGTATGTGTGTGTATGTATGTGTTCTCTCTTTCCATTTTGTTCTTTCTTCTTTTCTTCTTCCTTTTTAAGAAAGTATCAAGTGAGTATATATATGTGTGTGTGCATGTGTATGTATGTGTTCATATATGTGTGTGTATGTGTGTATGTGTATATGTGTGTGAATGTATATGTGCATGTATGTGGGTATGTGAGTGTATGTGTATATGTATGTATGTGTGTGTGTGTGTGTGTATGTGTTCTCTCTTTCCATTTTGTTCTTTCTTTTCTTCTTCCTTTTTAAGAAAGTATCAACCTGAAGCTCAAGCTGTGCTGGAACTTACTATGTAGCCCAGACTGTGTTGGAACTCACTGTGTAGCCCAGGATGGCTCTAAACTCAGGACAAGCTGCTAGAATGCCAACATCTCATGAAACAGTGACTAGATCTGCTAAGAACCTGTGCTGAGTCCTGATTTAATGCTATTCTCCTCTACAGCAGAAGCAGGTTGAGTTTCCCTCTAAAGAGTTCTTCATTTTAAAGATAGTTTGAGTACTGATTTTTTTTTCTTTACTTGTCTCCTAGACTTTGGCTTTAGAGTATTGCTTTTCAAAGCAAAATTAATGTTCAACGTAATGTGCATATATTAAGTATACAACCTGACAAACATGGATCAATTTCACTATTAACAACCATGTTAAACAAAGTATACAGCATTTGACTATTTCAATCAACCCAGAAAGTCCCCTATACCCTTTCTAATCAATCCCCCACCTTTACAGGCTGATGTGTTCCCATAAAGGTTTTTCTACCTGACCTAGGTGCTCACTTAAACGTTGGAGCACATACAACACATTAGAAAGCCCATCCAGGCACTGGGCTTCCAGCATCTGCTTCCCTTGGCATCAGGGTGCAGAGTTGTAATTGCCTTATTCAGAGCCTACTGCCTGGGAAGGGGGTGCCCTGGAAGTCCCCTCAGTTTTACTAACATTCTTTCATTTGTAGACCTTTTCAGAACAGTAGATTTTTCACTTTAATTTGGTGATGGCAACCTGAGTTGACTAAGACAGTACCTGACCCTTCAGAGATGCTCTTGGTAGATATAGCAATCAATATTATTAAATATACTAATCAAAATCTAGTAATCAATACAAGCTTAACATGTTGAAATGTTAAGCTTGGAAGACCACAAGGATACATGGTAACCATACATAGTAACCGGCAGCCAATTGGAGCTGGAAGACCATAGGGATACACAGTAACCAGAAGCCAGTGGGAAACCTTACCACTTCACCCCTTTGCCAATACAAGGAAAGAATATTTGTAAACCAATAACTCATCCAAAGTCCCTTTACCAACCTTGTGACCTCAGATCTACTCTCTGTCTCCGAGATGATGACTTCAAGATAATTCCAATTCTCAGTTGCCAGGCATAACAGCTACTCTTTATTACAGATCAATGAGTGATTCAGAGGTAATGCTCAGCTTAATGGAATTAAGCTTTCATCTTATCTTTACTTGGAAATATTTTTTTCAAATACCTTGCAAACTTTTTGTACTGTTTACCTGCCTCGCATGTGGTAGAAGATAATTCAGAAAGGGCTTTTATGGCAAGTGCCGTGAGTAACACATGAGTTGTAATTATCCCAATTTATTGTCACACAGTGTCCCTTTCCTGCCTTTATCT
The DNA here is from genome assembly GCA_902729485.2 of Mus minutoides. Classification (NCBI taxonomy): domain Eukaryota; kingdom Metazoa; phylum Chordata; class Mammalia; order Rodentia; family Muridae; genus Mus; species Mus minutoides. Next base: position 1,480,861 of record LR753355.1, on the reverse strand, counting down.
ATTGTTTACTTGAAGAATCACATTGTCAGCTTAAGGGTGTTATTCCTTTGTGAAGAGTAATAACCAGTGGCTAAATACACTTAAATTCAGGAAGGTTCATATAGTGTTAGGAGAGTTTACACATACATGAATGGACAGATGCACACACACATACACACACATATACACACACACATTCTACGAAGAATTGTCTCTAATTTCAAAGCCAACCCCACCAATTTCTAAGAAGAAAAGCCAACAGATAGCAGAGTATTGGAATTTTGAGCCTTTGCTTAAGCCTTTCCTTGCATTTAGTCACAGTCATGGCTGCCTCCCACTCTCCCTAAGGATCCAGGACCCTGACGCAGGCTAGCAGATGCCCCTCCTCTCTCCCGCCCCCTGAGTGGCAATCATGCAGCTCTGAAGGAGTACTGCCTCTGTAATCATGCCAATGAGTGACTCATTCATTCACTTCACTGAAACAATATTGATTACTATATTTACCAAGAGCAACTCTGACGGGTCAGGTACCGTCTTAGTCAGCTCAGGCTGCCATCACCAAATGTCACAGGCAGGAAACTCAGAACAGCATGCATTTCCTTTCTCTTGGTTAGTAAAACTGCCATCTGAGAGCAGGATCCTCTTCCTACCCCGCAGGGAGCTAGCATGTGAGTGCCTTTGGCTCTTCATGGGTGAGAGCTGGAGGAGAGGGGAGATGAAGAGTTGGCACTCCCTCTTGATAAGGCTTAATAAGACATATGGCGTCCCTCCCTCAACCTTAACTTCCTCCTAATGTTCTTATATAGAGATACTCCCAAGGAGAGGATATGAATTCAAACTATGAGTTTAGGTGGAGACATGATTCAGTCAGTGTGAGTACCATGAAACAAATCAGGCAAGTTCCTGCCATCCAAGCCACCGAAAGCTTGGGGGGGCGGGTGTCTATTATCTTCTTCCAGTAGTATTCTTTTTCTGCTTATTGTTTTTACATTGTGTATACATGAATGTTATTTGATGTATATGCACTACTGCAAGTGAGGTTCATGGAAGCAGAGGCCAGAGGTAGACTTCAAATATCTTCCTCATCACTTTCTACCTTATTTTTTGAGACAGGTCCTCTTACTGAACATAGAACTTCCAGTTAGAGCAGGTTGGCTGTCCACAAAGCCCCAGGGATACCCAAGTCTCTGTCTCCCCAAACCTAGCACTGATGTCACCTTTACATGGGTATTAGGGATCAAACCCTAAGCTTACATAGAAGGCCCTTTTCTGACTGGGCCATCTCCACAGGCCTCTCTTACATTTGCCTATTTTCCTGTCACCTCTGGAAGTTCTGTATCTCTTAAGATAGGAAGTCAGTTTGGCATTATCTCAGAAAATTGAACATAGTACTACCAGAGGATCCAGCAATACCTCTCTTGGGCATATACCCAGAAGATGTTCCAATTGGTAAAAAGGACACATGCTCCACTATGTTCATAGCAGCATTATTTATAATAGCCAGAAGCTGGAAAGAACCCAGATATCCCTCAACAGAGGAATGGATATAGAAAATATGGTACATTTACACAATGGAGTACTATTCTGTTATTTAAAAAATGAATTTATGAAATTCTTGGGCAAATGGATGAATCTGGAGGACATAATCCTTAGTGAGGTAACCCAATTACAAAAGAAGTCATTGGATATGTGCTCACTGATAAATGGATATTAGCCCAGATACTTAGAACACCCAAGATACAATCTGCAAAACACATGAAAATCAAGAAGGAAGACCAACGTGTGGATACTTCATTCCTCCTTTGAATAGGAAACAAAATACCCATGAAAGGAGTTACAGAAACAAAGTTTAGAGCTAAGATGAAAGGATA
>LR753355.1:1320474-1478911 GCA_902729485.2 Mus minutoides | reverse complement strand
AGTCACTAAACTCAGACACTATTGCATAGGACAGCAAGTGTTTACTGAAGGGACCCTGATATAGCTGACTCCCACAGAAGTGGATGCTCACAGTCATCCATAAGAGGGAGCACAGGGCCCACATTGGAGAAGCTAGAGATAGAACCCCAGGAGCTGAAGGGGTCTGCAACCCTAGAAGAGGAACAACAATATGAACTAAACAGAACCCCCAGAACTCGTATCTCTAGCATCATATGTAACAGAAGATGGCCTGGTCAGCCATCATTTGGAGGAGAGGCCCCTTGGTACTGCAATCTTTATATGCCCCAATACAGGGGAACACCAGGGCCAAGAAGTGGGAGTGGGTGGGCAGGGGAGCAGAGAGGGGGGAGGGGGGAGGGGACTTTTGGAATAGCATTTGAAATGTAAATTAAGAAAATATCTATTAATAATAATAATAAAAGATAGTTACAGTGGCTGATAAATTCCAACATTAGTTTTGGAGATGGTACCCATCACCACTTCTACCCCAACTCTATTGGATTTCCTGTTCACTATTCTCTGCCCCACCACAGCCCATGAATGAAGAACAGGCTCCTGTGTGTTTTTCAAAGTCTCAGTGCATATTAGCTCAGTGTACAGTCAACCCTCAACAAATCTCATTTGAATAATAAGAGAAAGCTGATTACTCAGGAGGCAGAGGCAGGCAGATTTCTGAGTTCGAGGCCAGCCTGGTCTACAAAGTGAGTTCCAGGACAGCCAGGGCTAGACAGAGAAACCCTGTCTCGAAAAACCAAAAAAAAAAAAAAGAAAAAAAAAAAAGAGAAAGCTGATTCAAACCTATTTGCCTTGCTAACTGGAATCCTTCATGGCTTAACTCAGGAGTCATCTCAGCAGTTAAAACTCAGGGCCAGAGTTTGGAGGACGTTTTGGAAACAGAGTCACATTTTCTAGAACAACTCATGCTTATCATAGCGAGAATCATTACAGCTGATGTCACCTCTGCTCAACACTTTCAGAAGGGTGGGCTTGCTTTTGTAGGACTGAGGCTCAGAAAGCCCTGGGCAAAGCATTGGGCATAATTAATGTCACCTGAAGCACTGAGCTCAGGCTGGGCTTTCCCTTCCAGGCCTTGGGTCTGTAGCTCAGGCTGGGCTTTCCCTTCCAGGCCTTGCTTTCAGTAGCCCCCATGCTCATCACAAACTGAATCAAGGCATCAACTTGGTGGCTCTGTGTTCTATTCTTAGAGCCTTAGAAGTCCCCATCTTTTTGGAAAACACAGGAAGACTGTCTTCCCACATTCCCAAATCACCAGTCCCAGAGCAACTTGTGCTCAGAAGACCTTACAAGAACATGAAGATATGAGTAATCCAACTTCCATCCATTGCCCTTCAGATGACAGTTCACTGAGGTCTCCTTTTTTTAATCTCCATATAATTTGAATTGAACTTTCTTGCTACCGAACACATTTAAATCCTTCCTAAAGTCACTAAATTGTACAAATTTGCAAATGTAACACCTCTAACCAAATTCAAAACAAAACAAAACAAAGCTAATTGCTTGACTTGATGTGATATCTTTCCGTTATCCAGAGAATTTGAGAGATGCTCAGGCTCCTGTGGGAGTTGCTGTCACAGTGGTAAAGGCAGCCACTTCAGGATCACAGAGTGCTGGCCTTCCTAAAAGTCATCAGCCCACTAAAGGAACTGAAATGCTGTTTGGGAAGTACACAAACACATTATGGTTGGAGAACTCCCTGACAGACTCCTAGTAACCGTCAGCCTGACGATTTAGTGACATATGCCAGTAGCTTTTTTGGCTATAAAACCAGAGGGAAAAAATATTTATCTCCAGAAACCTTTTTACAAATGCTAGTAAATAGCTGTGTTGTACCAACTGTCTAATCCCCACGTCGTTCTTTCTACATTCTGTCCTTCTAGGCTTCCTGTTCCTCCCACAGGCCATCTTCTTTAATCATGTGGTCAATCCTGTCTATTCCCTGAGCTCTTTCCAGATAGACCGTGTCCACTCTATTCATCATGGGACATCTCATCATTCTCAGATTCTGACCAGATCACACAGCCAAAGAAAGTGTCTAATGGGCTGGGGTACGCTGTGTGATACTGGAGTGTGCAACATCCCTCCTTGACCCCCACCTTTCCACAGGTACAAGCCTTCTCTGCTTTTTCCTTCTGGTTTGTAAGCCACATCCGAGCGGTGTGACTTTGCAGCCTTTGAGCCCCATCTCATCAGCACTTCTGCTTGCTCAGACCCTCTGTTCAGCCAGCAATACCTTTCTAATTGGACTGGTTCCCAGGCCACCTTTCATGCACGAATTTGACTCTTATAGACAGAATTCTTTCTAAATCATGGCCACTCTAACTTAGTAGAACTGCAAAAATGTAGAACAACAAGCACCATGGGTCTTAGAGGAAACATTACTGAGGAAAGCATAGTCCTCACTTTCCTCTCTGAAGACATAAGATATCACAATGAAAACAAGCTGTGTTAAGCCTACCACCCCCAGCAAGACATCCAGAAAGATTCTTAAGAGCCAGGTTGTGGGGAGAAATGGCAGGAAGTGATATATTCTGGACACAGCATGGCCATTCCCACTCATGAGCTCACTACAGCTCTTGTTGCCTTCACAAGACCAAGTCAAGAAGGACAGGCAGTCCACATTCCAGCAGGCACCACCAATTGGACTCAATGGGTACCACCACTGTAATAGTCCAAGAAGAAAGCAACTTAGCAGATGCACAAGACAAGCACTATGAACAAGTAATTATAAATATGATTAAGGAACTTAAAGAGGATAAGGATAAATGCCTGAATGAAGACCTCCCCCCTCAAATAAACACAAACATATGAATGGGAATAATAAAAACATTCCAAAAATGTGAGAAAATAATTTAATAAAGAGATAGAACCCCTGAAGAAATGACAAAGAAAAATACCTAGAAATAAAAGAATTTCAGAATATAGAACAAAAGGCTCAGAGGAAATTCTCACTGACAGATTAGGTCAAGGGAAAGAGAGAATAGCATGTCTCAATGACAAAGTAGAAGAAATAGGACACATAAACATGCACATAAACACACACAGAGAGAGAAATACCAACAAGTTTTGAGGGAGTGATGTGTTGGAGCATGTTCAGAGGAAAAAGAAGTTGAGGTAGATCTAAACAAAATATGTATGTATTTTGATAAATACAGAATAAATAGAGGTATTCAGAAAAGAGGAGGTGGTAGCAACCATGTTAAACCATTCCATGGTTGTCCGAGGCAACTGATCTTTGTGTTTCAGTAAGGATGTATTCTGTCTGCCTTCACAGGGGTAGTCAAACACTACCTGTGGCCATGTTAGAAGACAATTCACCATCAGCTTAGGGAGCTTGATGAGTCAACCAGTGGAAAGTGAGCACATTTCTAACACTGAAAATGTGCTCTTTGGCTGCAGGCTATATATACAGAAATATTCGTAGCAATAAAGTCCTCCTTAAGAACGTGTATAAGATGCCCCAGAGTTTAAGTTGAATAGTCCAACCTGTACTCTGTTCACTTTCATAGGCGATCTTTGAACTCCTGAAACAATAACTCAACTTTTTCAGAATAGATACAAGATTGACTAAATTAAATATAGTTCTTGCTCAGTGAGCCTGGGCAGGATCTTTCCTGTATATAAATGTAAATTCATTCCAGCGAGAGTTTCCCAACCAGCAGCTATTCACTTTCACTCAGTCCTAAAGTCACCCCTTTACCCATCACCACCACTGCCCACTGGTGTCAGCAGACCCTTTCTGGGTAGTCAACAATACTTAAGGTTTCATTAATTTTTTTTTCATTTTGTTGAAGGGGAGCTTACTCCAAAGCCTTCTCAAGTCTTCTACTTCAATGCCTTACCGACCTCGCTGCAGGTTTTGCTTTCACTCCAATCTGGAAGATGAGAGAAAAGAAGTTGGACAAGGCAAGTAGACTGGAGTACTTTCTCTGTGAGCAGGTAATAGTGAGAGCCACTGCTTTTCCCTGATAACTACTGCAGTGTGAATGAGACCATCCCATTTCCCTGATAACTACTGCAGTGTGAATGAGACCATCCCATTTCCCTGATAACTACTGCAGTGTGAATGAGACCATCCCATTTCCCTGATAACTACTGCAGTGTGAATGAGACCATCCCATTTGGAGATCTTTTTTTTTTTCTTTCAAATACATTTGACCACTCAGGTGGGTTGAATATAAATGGCCTCCATAGGCCTACAGGGAGTGTCACTATTAGGAGGTGTGGCCTTGTTGGAAGAAGTACATCACTGTGGAGGTAGGAATTGAGGCCTCCTATGCTCAAGCTAGGCCTTTTGGCTCTCTCTGTCTTCCTGCTGCCTGCCTTCCAGATATAGAGCTCTCAGCAACTTCTCAGCACCATGTCTGCCTGGATGTCACCATACTTCCTGCCCAATGAAATGTTTGCCTTTATAAGAGTTGCTGTGGTCATGGTATCTCTTCATGGCAATAGAAATCCAAACTAAGACAACCACAAAACCTGTTACAGAGGTTTAGTCCATTATCATGGGCAGGAAATAATCAAACTCAGGGCTGAAATCAACCAAGTGGAAACAAAAAGAACTATTCAAAGAATCAACCAAAGCAGGAGCTGGTTCTTTGAGAAAATCAACAAGATAGATAAACCCTTAGCCAGACTCACTAGAAGGCACAGGGACAGCATGCTAATTAACAAAATCAGAAATGAAAAAAGAGACATAACAGAACCTGAGGAAAAGCAAAACACCATCAGATCCTACTACAAAAGGCTATACTCAACAAAATTGAAAAACCTGGATGAAATGGACAACTTCCTAGACAGATACCAGGTACCAAATTTAAATCAGGATCAGATTATCAATCTAAACAGTCCCATTTCCCCTAAAGAAACAGAAGCAGTTATCAATAGTCTCCCAACCAAAAAAAAGCCCAGGACCAGAAGGGTTTAGTGCAGAGTTCTATCAGACCTTCAAAAAGACCTAATCCCAACTCTCCTCAAACTATTCCACAAAATAGAAACAGAAGGTACTCTATCCAATTCATTCTATGAAGCCACAATTACTCTGATACCTAAACCACACAAAGATCCAACAAAGAAAGAGAACTTCAGACCAATTTCCCTCATGAATATCGATGCAAAAATACTCAATAAAATCCTCGCAAACCACATCCAAGAACACATCAAAACTATCATCCATCATGACCAAGTAGGCTTCATCTCAGGGATGCAAGGATGGTTTAATATAAGGAAATCCATCAGCGTAATTCACTATATAAACAAACTCAAAGACAAAAAAAACACATGATCATCTCATTAGATGCTGAGAAAGCATTTGACAAAATCCAACAACCATTCATGATAAAAGTCTTGGAAAGATCAGGAATTCAAGGCCCATACCTAAACATAATGAAAAGCAATATACACCAAACCAGTAGCCAACATCAAACTAAATGGAGAGAAATTCGAAGCAATCCCACTAAAATCAGGAACTAGACAAGGCTGGCCTCTTTCACCCTACCTATTCAATATAATACTTGAAGTCCTAGCCAGAGCAATTCGAAAACAAAAGGAGATCAAGGGGATACAAATTGGAAAGGAAGAAGTCAAAATATCACTATTTGCAGATGATATGATAGTATATATAAGTGGACCCTAAAAATTCCACCAGAGAACTCCTAAACCTGATAAACAGCTTCAGTGCAGTAGCTAAATATGAAATTAACTCAAATAAATCAATGGCCTTTTTCTACACAAAGGATAAGAGGGCTGAGAAAGAAATTAGGGAAACAACACCCTTCACAATAGTCACAAATAATATAAAATACCTTGGTGTGACTCTAACTAAGGAAATGAAAGATCTGTATGATACAAACTTCAAATCTCTGAAGAAAGAAATTGAAGAAGATCTCAGAAGATGGAAAGATCTTCCATGCTCATGGATTGGCAAGATTAATATAGTAAAAATGGCTATCCTTCCGAAAGCAATCTACAGATTCAATGCAATCACCATCAAAATTACAACTCAATTCTTCACTGAGTTAGAAAGGGCAATTTAAAAATTCATCTAGAATAATAAAAAACCTAGGATAGCAAAAACTCTTCTCAACAATAAAAGAACCTCTGGTGGAATCACCATGCCTGACACTAAGCTGTACTACAGAGCAATTGTGATAAAAAAAAAAAAAACAAAAAAACAAAAAAAACCTGAAAGCCGGGTGTGGTGGCACACGCCTTTAATCCCAGCACTTGGGAGGCAGAGGCAGGCAGATATCTGAGTTCGAGGCCAGCCTGGTCTACAGAGTGAGTTCCAGGACAGCCAGGGCTACACAGAGAAACCCTGTCTCGAAACACCCCCCCCCAAATACAAACAAACAAACAAAAAAACCAAAAAAAACACCAAAAAACTGCATGGTACTGGTACAGGGACAGACAGGTAGATCAATGGAATAGAATTGAAGACCCAGAAATGAATGCACAAACCTATGGTCAATTGATCTTTGACAAGGGAGCTAAAACCATCCAGTGGAAATAAAGACAGCATTTTCAACAAATGGTGCTGGCATAACTGGCAGTTATCATGTAGAAGAATGGGAATTGATCCATTCTTATCTCCTTGTACAAAGCTCAAGTCTAAGTGGATCAAAGAACTCCACATAAAACCAGAGACACTGAAATTTATAAAGGTGAAAGTGGGGAAAAGCCTTGAAGATATGGGCACTGGGGGAAAATTCCTAGACAGAACAGCAATGGCTTGTGCTGTAAGAACAAGAACTGACAAATGGGACCTCATGAAATTGCAAAGCTTCTGTAAGACAAAAGACACTGTCAATAAGACAAAAAGGCCACCAACGGATTGGGAAAGGATATTTACCAATACTAAATCTGAAAAGGGATTAATATCCAATATATACAAAGAGCTCAAGAAGCTGTACTCCAGAAATTCAAATAACCCCATTAAAAAATGGAGTATGAAACTAAACAAAGAATTCTCAACTGAGAAATACTGAAGGGCTGAGAAGCACCTGAAAAAATGTTCAATATCCTTAATCATCAGGGAAATGCAAATCAAAACAACCTTGAGATTCCACCTCATTCCAGTCAGAAGGGCTAAGATCAAAAATTCAGGTCACAGCAGATGCTGGGAAGGATATGGAGAAAGAGGAACACTCCTCCATTGCTGGTGGGATTGCAAGCTGGTACAACCACTCTGGAAATCAGTCTGGTGGTTCCTCAGAAAATTGTACATAGTACTACAGGAAGATCCAGCAATACTACTCCTGGGCATATACCCAGAAGATGTTCCAACTGGTAATAAGGACACATGCTCCACTATGTTCATAGCAGCCTTATTTATAATAGCCAGAAGCTGGAAAGAACCTAGATGTCCCTCAGCAGAGGAATGGATACAGAAAATGTGGTACATTTACACAATGGAGTACTACTCAGCTATTAAAAACAATGAATTTATAAAATTCTTGGGCAAATGGTATCTGGAGGATATCATCCTTAGTGAGGTAACCCAATCACAAAAGAAGTTACTTGATATACACTCACTGATAAGTAGATATTAGCCCAGAAACTTAGAATACCCAAGATACAATTTGCAAACCACAAGAAAATCAAGAAGAACAAAGGCCAAAGTGTGGATACTTCATTCCTCCTTAGAATAGGGAACAAAATACCCATGGAAGTAGTTACACAGACAAAGTTTGGAGGTAAAATGAAAGGATGGACCATCCAGAGACTACCCCACCCGGGGATCCATCCCATAATCAGCCACCAAACCATTGCATATGCCAGCAAGGTTTTGATGAAAGGACCCTGATATAGCTGTCTCATGTGAGGCTATGCAAGTGCCTGGCAAATACAGAAGTAGATGCTCACAGTCATCTATAGGATGGAACATAGGGCCCCCAATGGAGGAGCTAGAGAAAGTACCCAGGAGCCAAAAGGGTCTGCAACCATATAGGTAGAACAACAATATGAACTAACCAGTAGCACCAGAGCTCGTGTCTCTAGCTGCATATGTAGCAGAAGATGTCCTAGTCGGCCATCATTGGGAAGAGAGGCCCCTTGCTATTGCAAACTTTATATGCCCCAGTACAGGGGAATGCCAGGGCAAAGAAGTGGGAGTGGATGGGTAGGGGAGCAGGGCGGGGGAGGGGTATAGGGAACTTTCAGGATAGCATTTGAAATGTAAAAAAAAAATCTAATAAAAAAGGCAGAGAGAGAGAGAGAGAGAGAAAGAGAGAGATATGATCCCGGGGATAAGGGGAAACTGAGGGAGAGACTGGGCGGAATAAGTGGTAGGACTGGAGTTAGGGTAAAATGTATGAAGAATATAATAAAGCAAATTTTATACTATGTGAAAAAAAAAGAATCTATTGTTCAAAACTTGCTTATGACACCTCCAGCAGGATTGTTTGCTTAACATGAAGTCCTTCTGATACCGTGTAAATCAGGACTCTTTCTCTGGGGAGTAAAAGATTACCATGCATAATGGCATCTGAAACCAAGTATATAAACTGGTAAAGCAGAAACTCACTCACCACTGTTGTGTGGCTACGGAAATGAATTGTTGTCACTTCTTCCTATTAAACAGTGTCTACAGAGCCATTGAAAACCACCGTCCATCATCCCTGCAGGGATATGTTACAACATGAGCAAATGCCCATCACAAAATTTTAAACCTCTGCAACTAAGTGATAGATTGTGAGCAAAATCATCGCTGGCATGTTGAGAAAAAGATTGTGGCTGACACAAAGAGGAAGGAAATGTTCTGAAGTCACCTGTCAGTTTTAAGGGGAGATGCTTTTCTGTACAGCTAAGGCTCTCAGAACAGGAATGACAAAAGTCTCTAATATCACTGAGAATTCCTTTATGCACAGAATTACCAGTGAGGTAAAACCACACTTCATCCAATATTTCTTACGTTTTATCTTTCCATTCAAGTAATCAATGAACAGCTAGAACTGAAAGATCCAGAAACCCACTGAAGGCAATAAGAAAAATGATCATGACCTTTGTTTACTAGAAGAAAAGATTATATATTTGTGAGTGATTTCTATCTTTTCAAAAGAACCCAATGAGGTTTTTTTTTCATATTAAGGCAAAACCTACCTGTTTTGCATTTCTAATTTTTTTGTCCATATCAAGACATGAAGGGGGGTTTATACAATGACAGTTCTTCACAGTTGTATATACTCTATCCCAAATTTCCAGGACTTAATGATGAGGGAAATATCATCATACTCCCCTGGTATTTAAAAAAAATTTATATTGCCAGTAACCAACTAAGTAAATGTAATTTGTCTCCAGGGAAGTAGTTTGGTAACCTGCTATGCACAGGCCTCTTCTCTGTGAATTACATATACTTCATGTTGTGTTCCTCCCTCACTACATGTTGAGATCCTTGCAGCCAGTACCATACAAGCTAGCTTATATTTATTAGTCAGCAAGTATGATAGAAGCAAATGAATACATGAATACAGTCATCAAATTTGCTGTTTAGCTTGACAAAGAGGGTTTTAAAATGCGGTGCCTATTCCTCGGGGTCACAGATGTAGTGTCTGTTGCTGTCTGAAATATAGAATGATATGGACTTGCTAGGACCTATGGGCCAAGATGAGAAGCAATAGGCAACATGTCAGAATTATGTGTTTCCCAGCCCTGCCCTGTACTTGTGAGTCAACGAGTCAATGTTGGCTTTCCGGTGGTTGCCCTGAGTCTCCTAGCAGATTTTCAAGTCTAAGATCAGCCCACAACATTGATCTTGCACGTTAATGACCTAAAGAATTTCATAACAATGTGGCCCAATAATCAGACTTACCACACAAATGATAAAGATTGAACAAATCTAAGGTCCCCCTAAAATCTTACATCCAAGATGACTTTCAGGTTCTTCCTGTCTCTGGACCTGATCAGGTCAATTCTGCTCAGCGACCAACTCTTCAAGATCCTTCATAGTGTTTATTGCTTAGGTTTGATGCTCCTGGGGAAATGTGATATCCAGCTTTCTATCTTTTCCCAGGTCCTGAAAGTTCAGTTTTAGAACACTCTATCAAATGCAATCACAAAGCTCCTTGAAGGTGGAGACTTAGCCTGGAAATCCATTCAGATCTGTGCAGTGCCGAATGTTATGTATTAGGAAGACTAGCTTTCATCTGATTCTTTCAATTAACTGAATTAAGTAATTTGATTGTCAATAGATTACAAAAGCTGAACCACGTGTATGAGAACAAATGCATATTTATATGCAAAGTGTAATAATGGGGCCATTTATTTCTACTACTGTACTTAAATCTCTCAACATTCAATGGCATATTCAAAGTGAATTTTAAGGACACTGTTGGATTCTTAAACAACAAAAAAAAAGTTCGGGGGGGGGTTATCATTACTCCCTTTTGTTTTTTTAGGCTATTATGAAGAAGCATCAGGAACTGGGAAATGAGAAGAATTTTAAAGACCTTACTTCTAACAAATCTCTTCCACTTTAGATTAGAAAAGTAGACCGAATCCATCTCACCAAAGCCTAGGGAAAACGAGCTTAATTCAACCCCCAGATGAAGAATTCACAAACAGACATCAGGTATCTGACTCACTGACAAATCATAAGGACAAAGGAATTCTGACTCCTCTTCTGAGGGCAAGGGAGAAGGGCTCATACCAGGATTGGACACTTCTCAAAGTTTATAGAAGCCAAAGATAGAGCTGTTCCAGGTCATGTGCAAAGGGGGATAAGTATGTCTTTAAGAGGAGAATACCTGATAGGATTCAGAGGTAAAATGATGAATCATAAGCTGTCCCTGTGTGACAGAGTAGATAGAAAGAATCACACACACAAAAAAAATCTACTATGATGAATAGACAAGAATCAGAAATCACAATGTGGATGTTAAGACAACATTAAAAGTGTGGAGAAGAGGAAGCGTTGTCCAACTGAAAGAAGCCAATATCAAGCTGCTGTAGCTGTCCGGTTCCTCGGCCGGGGAGGGGGAGGGGTAGATGCCTCGTCTGTACAGGCTCATAGCTAGCAGACGGCCTTGAGTCTCAGAAGACTCTCTGGACTGGGGACTTTTGAACAGTCTTGGAACTGTTAACACTACAGGGAATCTTGAACTTGGACTGAACATAGTTTTCACCAGGGGATGGCCATGAGCCTATGGCAGCCAGGGGTTGCTACGGTTGAAATATAAAATGTCGCCCACGGGCTCATGTCTGTGAACATCTGGTCCCCATCTGGCGGTGCTGTTTGAGAAAGCTGAGGAATATCTGGGACATAGGGACTAGCTGGCAGTCATGGGGCTGTAGGAGTGAGGTCAGAGGACAATGACCCCAGTTCAGCCCTAGCCATGGATTTCCTGACTGCGACACACTCCTTTCATCAAGCCATGCCTTCCCTACCATGACAGACTATATCCCCTGAGCCATGAGTCATAATAAATATTCCCTCCCTTTAAAAGATTTTTGAGAGGTTTTTGTTTGTTTTGTGTGTTTGTTTGTTTGGTGGTTTGGTTAGCAAAATTCAGGGTCGCTGCAATTTGGATCCACCTCAAAAAGATAACAGACTCAACAGGAAGCACTCTCATGACTATGAAAGCTAACTCCTTAAGTCTATGCTTCAACAGCATGGCTGTACATGCACTGAGGTTTCCCACAGGTACCAAGACCCAGGGCTGGGGTACAAGAAAATGTACCCATAAAGTCTCCGAATGGACCCTTGAAAGGGGGACAGCTTCTAGCATATGCTAAAGATCCAGAAAACATGGCGCCAGCTCACACCAGTGTTCTCTGCTCCTGGAAAATCCTGCAGGGATCCGAAGTGTGGGCAGGCAGATGCACAATGATGAATAAATGTGAGGTAAGAGAAGAAGAAGACTAACTTCCCCTGACCACACTGTAGGCAGTAAGCAAGCTTGTCTGGGCTTAGACCTGGAAAGGTGAGGGGGTTGTGACAATACATGAAACTCACACTTGGATATTTACATTACCTGGTTGCATTAATTAGTAGCTAGAGGGCCTGTAATGCTTGAAAGTGACCAAAAATTCTAGAAGTTGCTTCAGGTTAACTTCATGGAAGGAAGCGACCCCATGAAACAAGAACAGAGGCACAGGAACATTCCACATTTATACTTCACACAGCCCACACCCTCAGAGTAAGGATCACACCAATAGTATCTCAAGGACTTAGGCCATTATCTGATCTTTCCCTCTAATATACTGAACAAGTGGACCTCACAGCTAACAGTTTACACCAATGGATCATGACCCCTTTGGGATCTTATAATAGATATCCTGCATATCAGATATTCACATTATGATTCATGACAGTAGCAAAGTTACAGCTATAAAGTAGCAACAAAATAATTTGATGGCTAGGGATCACCCTAATACAAGGAACTGTATTAAGGGGTCACAGCCTTAGGAAGGTTGAGAACCACTGGTATAGCCTAAACTGGAGTTAAGTTTGCTAAGCAAAGAAATTCAGTATATTGCCTACTGCAATTATTTCAATGGAAGACTTGATACCTACCAGAAAAATAATGTGGGAATAATCCTTCCTATGTAAAACTATAGACTTTTAAAATTAGTCAACAAATAATAGCCCAGAGTTTCATTTATTTTACCCTTGCATAAAGCCAAATGTCTTCTTCAACGACATTTGTGCGCATAAGTGGTCATCTGTTGCTGTTTAAAAACACTAAATTGGGAGTAAATTATCATGTTCATTCCTGGCTACTCTCTAAATCAAGTGCAGGGGGATGGGACAAAGAAAGTATATGTTTCACAGGTCTCCCAAGGAATGATCTAGAGAAAGTACCCAAGGAGCTGAAGGGGTCTTCAACCCTATAGGTGGAAGAATAACATGAACTAACTAGTACCCCCTGAGCTCATGTCTCTAGCTGCATATATAGAAGAAGATGGCCTAGTTGGCCATCATTGGGAAGAGAGGCCCCTTGGTCATGCAGACTTTATATGCCCCAGTACGGGGGGAATGCCAGTGCCAAGATGTGGGAGTGGGTGGGTAGGGGAGCAGGGGGGGGATGGGGGAGGGTATAGGGAACTTTCTGGATAACACTTGAAATGTAAATGAAGAAAATATCTAATAAAAATTGGAAAAAAAAAAAAAAAAGAAAGTATATGTTCAGTTACAAGAAGCCCAGACTACTCCTGGGTCAACCACTCTGGGAATGCAAGGCACCTGCTCTGCAACTCCCCTGAGCCCTGAGCTGAAACTAGAAAGAGAAAGCTCATGTTGGAGGGCGGAGGGAGGGCCTCAGCTTTTCCAAGCTGCAGCTATGGCCTAGAGCACTGTGACCTTCATGTTAAAATTATAGCACAGTGAGAAGTATTGTGAGCACCTTGTGACAAGTTTCTAGAAGACACCGGAGTTGAGGTGACAATGGTTGGACCCTAACTCATATGAAGGGCAAGGCTTTTAAGAGTTTGATGTGCAGCTAGCTAGAGAGGGTGAAGAGAACACAAGCAGAACCTCTCCACACACTCATGCATTCCTCGTTTATAGCAAGTTCTTAAATCATGCCTCCTGAGAAGTCTCTTCACCCAAGTGTATCATCAAAATGTAGTTTAGAATTAGTTATTCATTTCCACCTCTTTGAGCCAATGGGGAAACTGAGGAAAACAAGTTCATTGCCTTTCCCAGAGTGACAACCCAAAACTACGGTCTTGTCCCATTAAAATGGCTGGAATCTGTGTTCAGTGTCACCTCTGGCTGACTCATCTTCACACATGGCAACACTCTACTGCTACTTTCCTTCTGTGACTGTGCTTTTCCGACAAAGCTGTAGCACCCAGAGCCTTTGGTGGGAGGAGATAGCACTGAGAGGCCAACAGGCTCCCTTAGTCACTGTTCTATGGCTATGAAGAGACAGCATGACCACCGCAATTCTTACACAAGAAAGTGTTGAATTGGGGCTTAACTTACAGGTTCAGAGGGTCAGTGATTAAAATCACGGCAGGGAGCATGGCTGCGAGCCTGGCACTGGAGCAGGAGCTGAGAGCTAATCCTGATCCAGAAGCAGAGAGGCTCTGAAACCTCAAAGCCCACTCTCAGTGACACACTCCCTCCAATAAGGCCACACCTCCTAGTCCTTCTAATCCGTTCAAATGGTGCCACTCCCTGGTGACTAAACCTATGGAGGCCAGTCTTGTTCAAACCCCCACACAGACCTTCTGAGAATTACATTATTGTATAATGAAACAAGTATAGAAATAACCAGTGCTTCTTCAATTATTTCCCTGTAGAAAATGCACCAAGGTTATCTGGTAATTGTAGAAATGCCATACCTTGAAATAACTGGTCCCTTCTCTCCATTTTCAAGAACAGTATGTCTTAACTCTCTCAGCCACTCTGCCTGTGGCCCAACTGTACCCACCCTATCCTTCATCCCAGGCTCTTTCCCACGTTTCTATTCCTGGGTCTGGATCATAACATTTTTTTTAATGTTGGTCACTATGATAGTCATATTTGGTATTAGGTTTCCACTTGGTTAGGCTTGGTGTTACTGTAAATGTATCCTGTAGATATGGCTACGGTTTACACTTACTGCCTTCAGGTTCTCCTCTGGAACCTAGGTGGGCCTTATCCAGTCAGTTCAAATGGAAGTTTCTCAGGCTGCATTGTCAGCTACCTTACAAACATTGAACTTTCCATCTCCCAAAGTGGCATAAGTCCAAACACTACAAACGTATAGACAAAAATGTAGAGTTGAGTGCACGTATAGAGTATTTCAAAACAGGGAGCTCATAGATGTAATAAGTTCATTGGTGGGAAAGATATGTTAAAAGAATTCTTTTTTGTTTGTTTGTTTGTTTGTTTGTGTTTTTTTTTTGAGACAGGGTTTCTCTGTGTAGCCTTGGCTGTCCTGGAACTCACTTTGTAGACCAGCCTGGCCTTGAACTCAGAAATCCGCCTGCCTCTGCCTCCCGAGTGCTGGGATTAAAGGCGTGCGCCACCACGCAAATGAATGGCAGCAATCAGAACTCAAGGAGGGAGATCAGGAAGGTCAAAGTGAGAATACTCAGTGACCCACAGACAGCCATGGAGAGAGACTTGTCATCACCCTAGGATAGATGGCCACCACAGAGGTTTAGAATGGGGAATGGGAAGGCAAGTCTGTAACATTGAGTTGCATGTTGCATGACACAGCTTAAAAAATGTATCTCAGGATTTCCTTTCCTTTTTTTTTAACTCTTTCTGATCTTAACATAAAAAATAGACATACTAGTTCTTAAGTTATAGTCAATAGAAATCTACTCAATGGGTAAATAATATAAATGATACCCACCGAGGCAGACAGAACATTTACTGACTTCATTCTTTGGTACTGTGTGTGTGTGTGTGTGTGTGTGTGTGTGTGTGTGTGTGTATGTGTGTGTGTGTGTGTCTGTGTGTGTCTGTGTCTGTGTCTGTGTGTGTGTGTGTTTCCAAAGCCTGAACAATTTGAGTAACAAAGAAGCATTGTATTATATGCATAAGATAAATATTCATGGGTCTATACTGATATAGATGATTGAATAAAATAGGTGAATGTGGCCAAATAGACAAATCTCCCAGGCAGAATCCTGAATGACTCCCATAGGTGCTCTATTCTCATGGAGGAGGGAAGCAAGTCTTCTCTCTTTCAGTAAGGACTGCACACAGTGACTTCTAAGGAGACTGGGTATAGAGGGGCACAGCCCAGCCTGAAGTTACAATCAGTGTCACCATCCAAAGGCACACTGGTGGTGTGTGCACTTGATGTGGTGTTACAAGAATAACAACTTTCAATATTGCAGTCTCCCTCTAAAAGAGAGTCCTGTAGTCCCACTGTACTGAAAAAAACATCAGACAAGTCCCAGCAAAGGGCACAACCCATGCAATGCTTCCCTGATACTCACTAAAACTGTCATGACCATCCAAAACAAGAAAAGCCTAAGAAAACGTCACAGCCCAGAGAGATTTTTGGATTTGGCTTTCTGCCTCAGATCTTGGAATAGCAAAGAATCATCAGGTTGAAATTAAGAAAACTGGAAAGTAGTTACTAATAATGTGTCAATATTTGTTGATTAAATGTGGCATGCCATCCTACTATAGAGAAAGCAGTGTGGGCTACACCTGGAATCCCAATATCTGCCTGATTTTCCTGTAATTCTAAAACTGTTCAATTAAATTGTATTCAAATATGGAGGTATGTTGTGGCAGTTTGAATATGCTTGGCCCAGAGAGTAGCACTATT
The DNA here is from genome assembly GCA_902729485.2 of Mus minutoides. Lineage (NCBI taxonomy): Eukaryota > Metazoa > Chordata > Mammalia > Rodentia > Muridae > Mus > Mus minutoides. The sequence goes on along the minus strand of LR753355.1, from coordinate 1,462,655 downwards.
GGGAGGTGTGGCTTTGCTGGAGTAGGTGTGTCACTGTGGGCATAGGCCTTAGGACCCTCCTCTTAGCCATGTGGGAGCTAGTCTTCTCTTAATGACCTTCAGATGAAGATGTAGAACTCTCAGCTCCTCCTGCACCATGCCTGCCTAGACACTGCCATGTTCCCACCTTAATGATAATGGACTGAAACTCTGAACCTGTAAGCCAGCCCCAGTTAAATATTATCACTTATAAGAGTTGCCTTGGTTATGGTGTCTGTTCACAGCAGTAAAGCCCTAACTAAGACATATGCCTTCTATGAAGAGTGAAACTTAAAATTATTCTCCAAATAAGCACAGAGATGTTAACACTTACTGCCTACCAAATGCTGAAACTGAACCATTTCAGCCTCATTTGCCCCAGAAGCACAAGGCTTCTTTCTATAGCCCTAGAAATCCCTTCCTTTACTTTTCTTTTCTGGCACAGGCCAATGGCACATAACAAGTTGCCTGCCCATCTCAGTCATCAGAATAGTTGCATCTAAAAGGAAAAGTAGACATGGTGGGGCAGCTGGTGACCCTTTGGCATCTTGGTGACATGGCATGAAGAAGCCATGTCTCCCAACACCACAGTCCCCAAGCAACAGTGTTTTGGTTTGGAGAGCAGATCTGATGGGAACCAATCAGAAGCAGCTGAGTGAGTCACAATGCATGCGCATTGCACAGGACGCCAAGCAGGCTGGTTGCTACCGGTGCCATAGGAAGGCAGCGCTGCTGGAGGGAGGGGATGAGTCTGCATTACAGTAAATTCTCCTGAACAAACCCAAGTCAAACGTTCGTAGAACCATAATAAATATAGCTGATTTCAGCAATGGCATGGGATATTTGAAAAAAGAGATGAATTTCATATTGATTTGGATCTGCACTTAACCTCATTGATTCTCAGTGAGTACCAGCCTCGTGTGATCAGAACCTAACTGTTTGTCCACACATGCACTTCCTGTGTTTAAATGATTAGACTTCTAACAGAGAAACATAATCACAAGGTGACTTGATTTCCACGTGACAAAGAGTGCAAAGATAGCGTCTGTGTCAATGTTGTAGTGACCCAAAAGAACGTGAACAGAGTGATTTGCAAAGAGCAGAAACTTATTTCTATACAATTATGGAGGCAGAGAAATCCATGACCACAAGGATTCCTTGCAATCCAGGCTTCTCCTGTACCTCTCAGGGCAGAAGGTGAAAGGCAGAGGTGTGCACATTGCCTTTCCCTTCCCCCACAGCCTGAATGCCCAGTCTCCCAGTGTGTTACACTCTCCAGCCGTGCAATGACAAACCGCAGTGAGAACTTTAGGGGCAACTTTCAAACCTTAGAGTGAAAACCTCTACAATGATGCAGTGGGCTAAAGGCACGTAACAAGGGTAGAGCCACTGGCAGGGGGATATTCATGCACACATGGACAGCACTAACTGGACATGGTGAGTTATTTAACCTTTGTGAGGATGTAAAATTAGAGAGAGGGTGTGTCTGAAGTTATCTGTGGAGAGCTGCAGTGAAAATTTGGGGTACATATAATTGTATTTCATTGTATACACTATGAAATTCTTAAGGAATAAATAAAAAACAGGTAACTTGAGATCCTGCTAAATTAATCATTCATATATATATATATATATATGTGTGTGTGTGTGTGTGTGTGTGTGTGTGTGTGTGTGTGTATGCTGACTGCCTTATGGTTTTTAATGTTTTCTATATTTCCACAAAAACATAAGCTAGTGTCATGAATTACAAAATGAAAACTTAAGAAATTCTCCTCTGAAGAAATAATACCCCCAATAAAAGAGATGGAGAAGTAGATGTTTCAGCTCCAAGAGGTTGGGATGATGTCTCAGGCTGCCAATCCTACAGTGAAGGAAAGCTCCCTCTTTATGAACTCCATCTTTCATTATTATTGTTGTTGTTGTTGTTATCATTATTTTATCATCATCATCATCATCATCATTTAGATCTAGTTTTACTATGTGGCTCCAATTGTCCTGGAATGCACTATACACAGTGTAGCCTACAGACCAGGCTGGTTTGCCTCCCAAGTGCTAGGATTAAAACAGGCCTATCCCCCATGCTTGACCCCCAGGTCTTAGTTACCGCTCCCTCAGTACTATTGGCACAGTCATTCCACAGGGGTAGAAAATGAGGTATGTCAGCTGCACATAAAAACTTGATGTCCTGAACTAAAAACTGTTTGAGAAACTAGCCTTCGCTTAAACTTACCTTGGGCACAACAACTCTTTTCCAGACAAATATTTGTCACTGTTTCTCAGGACTGCATTCTACTCCATTTGATAAAATATTTGTATCACTCTGGCCTACCTGGTGTAAAGTTTAAAGCATGTCACAGTTAGCAAAGGTATAACAAAATAAATGAAGAAATAAAAGAAAGTATAGACACAAAGAAAAGATGGGAGGAGAGAGAAAGAACTGTAGGTACCTCAGGGTTTGGTCTCAAACTATCTATTTTTAAAGACTTGTATAAACTTCGGTAACATTAAATAAATCAGTCTCAAGTCTCTGCTTCCCATATACAACATTAAAGGGTTTCATTCAAATAAACTTCAAGGACACTCAATTATAAAATTCTACTTCAAAAAATATGACCTTAAAAGAAAAATTAAAACTTAGCTTCACCTGCCATTTGTGTTCTACATAAAAGAACCGAAACCCAGTCATTTACAAACTGCTTCTATTTAATAGCTCCACCACATTTTTATTAAAAAAAAAACAACCTAAATTTAAAAAAAATGAAACAACTTCTAGCTAGAAACTTCTACAACATTCAAATTATTTTCTTAAAAAAATACTGAAAACATTCTTTGACTGCAAAGGGCAAGCAGTTGTATGTCAGTGTTGATTCCAAATGTTCTCTTGGGATGTGTTCAATGGACAGAGCTTCAAAAACCGATGAATTTTGCCCTTAGAACATTTAAAAACCTAGTGGTTTCCAACCCTGTCTATGCTGTGGGGTCATGACCAAAGGTTTTAAAATTATATGCATTCCTAAGCTCCATCCCATACCAATAAAATCAGAAACTAGGAAGAATCAGCCACAGGTATTTTTTTTAAACTCCTTTGAGTAATTGCAAAATTCCACCAGGAAAGGACCAAAAGGTTGGAGCAGTAAAATGGCTCAGCTGCCAAAAGCTTGATCTGCTATTGCAGAGGACCGGACTGGATTCCCAGCACCCATGTCAGGTGGCTTACGACTGCCTGTACATGGGGCTCCAGGGAACCATGGCTTGTTGTATGGCTTCCTGGTCTCCCATAATCAACCTATTGTGCGCATAATAACAACAGTCACCCCTCTCCTCTGAGTTCATCATTCTGAACTATTCTCCACTGTGAATTCTACACACACACACACACACACACACACACACACACACACACACACACCTCCCATAGTCACACCCTTCTAGGCTTCCACATCCCCACAATCCCCCACTCAAATCTTTTCTAGCTACACACACTCCGCTCTGCTCTTTTGAGCATCAGTCCTCAGCGTACGTGTCCAGGAAAATTCTCAATTCACCTCTTCTTTCCAATCTCCAAAGCCATAATCCTAACCAATGCTCACATTTGAAACCTGTAAAGGAAGAAATAAAAACAAAAACAAAAACAAACAAACAAAAAACAAGCAGCAAAGCCTCATAGCTGGCCGGGCATGTCTCTGGGTTCCTCGTCCTCAGAGCTAGCCTCCACACAAGGCTGGATTTTACCTTTCTCAGAAGCCATTTATACCCAAATGCCATTTTGGATTGTACGAAGGTTGCATGAAACTTAAACATCCACCAACTAACCCATCAACTTTTCTCATGTATGAAAATCTCTTCTCCAACCAAAGCACATTTTTTCTCTGCATCCGTGTTCATAAAAACCACTTACTACTCCTGCAGGATAACAATTCTCTTTGCTGGACGAGCAATCCTGCCAGTCCTGGCCTGGTCTTGGGGAACGGAGAACAGCTGCTGCTCTACCATCTGTCTACATAACACACCTCAGGTTCCAATGCTGCTGGCTACGATCCTCTCCACACTGAACTCATGTGTGGGGGCCCATCTGCCTCTCAGTCCTGAGGTTTCTGATTGTTTCTCTTTCATCCCAGGCATCCCAGCCTATTATCTGTTCCTCTGTTGTGTCCTCTGCATAGGTGACAAAAGCTTCTGGCTCCTGTTGTTGGGGCCCTTCTTGCTTTGAACTTCTTGACTCTATTTTCCTAAGTCTTCCCAATCCTGACCCTTCATACTGGCAATCAGAATGGCCCAGTCACCCTGTCTCCCTTCTGGAATTTAAAGTGTTCTAACACCCACTCATATTTAACTGGCTTCCTGACCACACCACTGCCTATCCAGACCATACAAATCCAGAATATCTTCTGGCCAGACCAGACTTCTCTGGACCTGTCCTTTGGGGAGGTCATCTGAGTCCTGGCATGATCAGGCCTTCTGTACCATCTTAGCCCATCATCTTGTTCTCTACCCACTGCTCTAGACAGCAACCTGTAACTTGTTAGTCCCAACGCCCCTTGCCTCAACTAACCATGCAGTTATATCTCGATAAACCCACCCCCAGCTGAATATATCTGTTCTAATTGGAATTTATAAAGTGTCCTCTATGGAATCATCTTTCGAATGCTCTTCTCCCCAACTGCTGGCACTGTTTAAGATTCGGGAAATTTTAGAAAGCAGGACCCAGTAAAAGTAGGTCAGTCGCCAGGCGTGGTGGCACATGCCTTTAATCCCAGCACTTGAGAGGCAGAGGCAGGCGGATCTCTGAGATAGAGGCCAGCCTAGTCTACAAAGTGAGTTCCAGGATAGCCAGGGCTACACAGAGAAACTCTGTATAGAAAAACCAAAAAAAAAAAAAAAAAGGAAGAAGAAGAGGAAGAAGGAGGAGAAGAAGAAGAAGAAGAAGAAGAAGAAGAAGAAGAAGAAGAAGAAGAAGAAGAAGAAGAAGAAGAAGAAGAAGAAGAAGAAGAAGAAGGTGGTCAGTCAGGGTAGGCCTGAGGGGGTTGCTTTTCCCACGTCTCTCCTCTTTTTCACATCCCGACTCTTTGCCATGGGCTCCCACTGCCATGATAGTCTACCCAAACTCTCTGCCTTGACCCAGAATCAAGAGGCAGGATCATCCATTCTGTGCACTGGTAGCATAGGAAAAGACCAATATTCAAACGTGGAAGGAAAGCCTTCTCCCTATGGAACGTGTGTTATTTCTGCCATTGGAAAGTAGAAACAACATAGGCTGTATCAAAACAGTAAGACACGCCATCCGTATCTCTTGTGTTGTATGCTCATGTTCTTGCTGCTGCCTGGTCCACATCTCTTCCCTGAGGTAGATCCTTTCTTTCCTATCCATGTTTTGTTTTCCCAAGCCCCCTGTCCTTTACCTCTTCTGTTAACTGTAGCTTTTACCCTCTCTATCAGTTACTGTTGTGAACTGCGGACAATGCCTCACAGAAACTGTGTGTGTGGAGGGGGGGGGGGCTGATGCTGCTCGTATTCTAATGCTAACGTTGTTTCCTCAAGACCTGGTTAAGCCAGAGACAATAGAGTCCACAAGTAGACCCAGATGACACCATGTGACCTTGTCCCCAAGTTATTTCTGATTGGTGAATAAAGGTACTGACTGCCAATAGCTGGGTAGAAAAGACATAGACGGATGTTAGCTTTCCCAGCCCTGGAGGGGGTGGGTAGGTTCGAAGGAGAACCACGAGAAAAAGAGAAGAAGGGGAGGAGGAGAAAGAAGCCACCATGGGTTAGGTGGGTCGTGAAAACGGGACCCTAAAGGCTGGCCAATTGGAGTTAAGAACAGTCCAAGTGAAATAGTAACTAGTAACTTGGGGTTATTGATAGGAAAGTAGATTCTAATAGCATAGAGGATAGATATCTGCCCATCTTTAGTTCTGATTAAGACTTATTCTAAATATAAAGGTTCTGTGTGTCTGTGTCTTTTATCCAGAGACTGGAAGCTCAAGGCTGGGCAGAAACCCCAGATAGGTATTTAAATTTTCTATAACAAGAAACAGCCTGTGAGAGTATATTATCTTGGTTCCCGTTCTTAGGGAATTTCGACTCATGGCAGAGTCATGGTAGAAAATTGTCAGTGGCAGTGGTAGAGGCCGCTCGTGATGTGGTGGGTCAGGAAACAGAAAGTAGGGTTGGAACTATGGTCAGACTAGAACCCTCAAAGGTAGTTCTAATGACCCACTTAAGGCTCTACTTCTTAAAGTTTCCACGGCATCCCCAAACAGCACCACCAGCTGAAGGAAAGCGGTTTAAAACATGAGACTGTGAGGCACATTTAAGATCCAAAGCACAGCCTCCACTGATGTGATTTTCTGCCTAGACAGTTGTCAGTGAGGACTCTATCTGCTCCCACACCTAATCAGCTACTTCTATTAATACACCAGTGGGGATCTAGCAAGATCTGCTTCCTTCAGTTTTACCTGTAAATGTTCCACTGCATAGAGAAGGCTTTTCCTAAATATAGACCATCTGACTCATGTGTGTAAGCAATGTGCTCATCAAAGCCTTCTACATATACAAGCTGGCAGTACCACTGCACCCAGCACATGTGCAAAATCAAAGGACCCCTTATAGCTTCCTTCACTTTCAGCTAACACAGGAAGACCTCGTACAGGCCGAGCACCCATCCAAGAGGAATGAGTCTCTGACGATCCAGAAACCCCTACCAGTTCTTGGCATAGGATGCTTTGGCTGATGACGACAGGAAACTTCAAACAACATGACTTCAAACAAAATGTCAGTTATTCATTATCACAAAACAAGCACTTGTCCCTCACCTACCACCACCAACTCCATTGTGTTCCAAGACACCATACATTCCCAAATGGCACCGTTTCAAAGCACGTGTTTGGCAGTAAGTCCACAAGGGAAATGAGAGATATTCTCTACGACTGCCTGAGTAAATGAAACCAGGTGCCTCCAAATTCATTGCAGCGAGTCAAACAGAGCAGGCTGTTCCTGAAGGCTCCCTTCTGCACAGCGACAAAGATCCTTATACTGTCCCTGTTTGGTCAACTTTTTTTCCAGCTCTACGTATATCCACTTCACACAAAACATCACGTGCCAACCCACCCACCATCTTGCTAAAAACAAACAAACAAACAAACAAAATCCTCTTGGCCAAGAATGTGCCAAAATTGTCCTACATATCACTTTTCCAACTGAAACCCCCACAGCCTTGTCCATCAGCCAGTAGACAAGACAAGAGGTGACATTTTAAAGACAATTGAGCTCTATTTGAATGGTCTACAAGAATTAGCATTCTCTTCCACCTCCCATAAATAAGTAGGAGAGATGCTTCAGTTTCTACTTGCACAGAGATACGTGGGGTGAGGACACAACCCCGATTCCCTGAATCATTGGCTTGCTTGCCAAGAAGGCTATCCAATTCCACCCGGGGCCCTTCTTTCAACTGGGTCAAGGGTAAAGGCCTCCACTTGCCTCCACGAGGTTGCCTTCAGATTTACAGTTGTGCAGAAACATTCTCCATCACTAGACTTTCTGTTTCTAGGAAAGAATGTGTAAGGCTTGCTCTGAAGCAGTGGAACAAACGAGAGAAGATATTCGCTTCCTACAGCTGTGAGAAAAAGCAGCACAAATGTATTGTCTCACAGTCCCGGAAGCTGCTGTCCCAAGTCAAGGCATTTGGATGGCTGGTTCTTTCTGGGGCTGTGATGAAAACTCCTCTTCGTGCCTTTCTGTGGATCCTGAGTCTTTGCTGGCAGTCTTTGGTGTACCTTGATCTGTGGAACCATCACTCTGCCTCCCACCTTCATCTTCCGGTGACTTGCTTCCGGTGCATGCCTGTGTCACACATTTCCCTTTCTCGTCAACTTAGGCCAGCTCTTAATCCCTTACTTTCTCCCTGTTACTTCTGTGAAGATTTCTTCTCTTCCCCCACCCATGTACAATTTTATTAACATGCTCTTTGATACATAATAATTAGTTACATTGTGACATTTTCAAACATATTTTTAATATGCTTTGTCACATTAACTCTCCACCCGCACCACCTCTTATCTCCCTCCATGTCTTACATTAGCTCATTCTGTCTTCCCAGTTAGAATACTCTCTACCTTCATGGATTGTTTTATTTTCCTCCTCCTCCTCCTCCTCCTCCTCCTCCTCCTCCTCCTTCTTCTTCTTCTTCTTCTTCTTCTTCTTCTTTTCTGGCACCAGTGAGTTCAGTTAGGCTTGCTTATGAGAATATAGATGGAGAGTCCATCACAGGAATATGAACAACTTTCCAGTGGCCACACCACTGAAGAATCCATCTCCCAGTAACATTAACTACCTATAGGTCTTCAGGGAGAAGCAGATTCCTGCGGAGACCTTATCACTACATCAGGTCACATCTGTAATACTGGAAAATTCAGAGCTTCAACGTGTCTTTTTACTCTTCTTCAGAGAGACATAATTCCACGTAGGATGGAAATATCCTAAGATAATGGAGGAAGAAAATGGTGCTTCGGGGAAGAAATGGAGGCCAGGGGTAGATATGATCAAAACATGTTGTATGGAACTCTCAAAGAACTAATGAGAAATAAAATAGAGTTCACAGATACAGTTGATTAGAGCACAGAGAAAAGACAATGAGGATTGTTTTAGGAGCTGAGGAGAAACAGAACAAGCTTGGACAGAAATGAAATGTGTCTATTGACAACCACTCAGGGCTTTTATCCTTGGCGCCTCCCTGTTGAACAGTCTTTTAGCATTTACAAATATGTTTTTAAAGTAGAGCATCTGAAAAGAATTTCAAGTTTGATAATTGGTTTGTTAATCCTCATTGTCCCATGCAACAGAAATCAACTCTGAATTGCCTGCTGGCATGTAGCATCATGGGACAATCATAATCGCTGTCTCTTCTGTCTTTCTGGACCAAATTACTCTCAAGATCCCACTAAAAATGCCCCCCAATATAAATCCACCTTAATTCAAATACTGGTTTTAATTTTTATGATTTTTGATAAGTAGCTGAAGAATCCATCACTTCTATTTTCTTTCAAATCAAAACCAAGAGTATCTGAGTGTATACCCCCTTCCCTTTGGGCACATATCTATTGGAAAAAACAAGTGAAATCCACTCTTTATAATATGTTATAAAAGTCATTATAAAGATTATTGGCTAAAAGAAAAATGCACCTTACTGGTTTGTGGTATATTGGACAAAATTCAGAGAAGTTCTAGCTGGGGCTCATGCTGGAAGGCCGACTCCTTCATGACATCTGAGTGCCATGTCACAGTGCCCAGTACAACTGAGACCCCTCCTGGTACCTCATGCCTCTTGTTCCAAGCATCTGTACCTGCTTCAATTTGGTAAGTTGATGTTTATAAATGCATGGCTTCCACTGAGCTTGCCTGTTAAACACCCACAGTCCTGCATTTGCTATTAAGACTGCTATGCAACATTTATTGCTAACAAAACCAACCTGAGGCTTTTGGGCAGGAGGTGGGAAGGCTGAGTTGTTCATTTCATTAGAAACGTTTACCTTCCCATTGCAAAGCAACCTCCTGAGAAAGGCAGGGGAGTTTTGATTTAGCAAAAGAAAATAATAGCCAAGCCGCATATCAACAAATTAATTATTTAAACATTTTCCACTCCAAGTTATTTCTTACTCCCTGTCGTTATTTGTCAGTTGATTTTTTTTTAATTACATAATAACACTTGTTCATTTTAAAACTTTAGACAATACAGAGGGGATAAAGAATAATGTGCAAGCAAAAAACCTCAGTTCCTTTTTACTAACTTAACTCCAAGGGGATAATCACTGTTCTCCATTGAATATGGCAACATGCATATTTAAATGTGGCAATCACCTCTGCTTAGTCAGTAAGGAGGCTCCATTTGACACCTGCACTGTACGTTTCTTTGGTGCCTCCATAAGATGCTGAGAACATGGTTCTTACCACTCTCTGTTCCTTTGGGTGTATTTGGTTTGGTTTGGTTTGGTTTGGCTTGGTTTGGTTTTGGGGCTTTGGGCTTTGCGGTTTGCTTTGCTTTGGTTTTTTGTTTTGTTTTTTGTTTGTTTGTTTGTTGTTTGTTTGTTTTTTATGGCTGGTAAAGTAGCAAAGTATATCTCTGCAGACACCAGGTCTGCAGCAAGACATCCCTGAGTGTCTGGGGCTGGGCTCCATTTTCAACAGGTTGTCCTGGGAAAGTGGAAACTTTAGAACAAAGCTGACAGAACAGTATTTTCTGTGCCTTGGACAACGATGGGGGCTTTCATTATGTCCAAGTGCTCAATTTTTCTACTAAGAGAGGATAAACGCTTTCAATTATGTGAATTCCCGTCAGCGGAGCAACAATAGGCATGGATACAATTCTATAGCTCTTGAGAAATACAAAGTATGTCCAGGGATGGAAGGAAGGACAAAGAAAAACAGCTCTGCCTCGAAATAAAGTGCAAAGTGAGAGTCGTTTATCGGCAAAATGCTGCAAAAGTGCATTAACTGAAAATTTTAAGCAAATAAGTTGTACACTATTTCCCAGTGATTTTCCATCCTTCCCTGGACAGCTCTGGTGAATTCATACATATCTAGGGATTCTTACTCGCGGAGGATTTTCCTTAAGCTTTTGGCTGGTTCTGTTTTCCTCTTCCAGCCCTTTCTTTCTTTTTTTTTTCTTTCCACTCTGAATATTCACATCTTTTGTTGCTGTTCCCTTTTGCTTCAAACTAACCATCTCCAAGTGCAATTTGTAATGAAGATAGATCACTGCCTGTCATATGTCCAGGACCTATTATGATAGAATCTTTGATAAACATCAGACTCAACTAGAAAAATGATAACAAAATTAAACATGATCATTTATGCAAAATTAGTTATCTCAAAGGTATATTTGTTTAAGAGTCTTGACATTGAAGGCTGAAGAGACGATTCAATAGATAAATCACTTCTCACATAAAGCCGGTGACCTAAGTTTAATCCTCTATCTTCTTCGTCATTTAATATTCTTTTCTCCGGTTTCATATTTAGTGATAGTTAAATTAAGTATTAGTTACAGTTACATATCAATTATGTGCAATAACTGGAGTGTTATTAAAAAAACAGTGGAAATTACGCCTGGCTTCATTCATGTAACTATATTTATAATTACATATAATAAAAATTTCAAGAGTGCTTTACCCTAATTTAATAAATTTTTATAATAAAATCTCTCCCAACAGAATCGTTTTCCAATTTTAATTTCATTAACATTCTAAGTTCAGCTGTGAGAAATATAGCAAGTGTTCCATGATCATCTTATTTATAAATGAACAATTAAGAGTGCATTCATATCTATTAGACTGTCACGAAAAATCATCTCAGCTCATCACAGAAGCAAAGACTTCCTTGACAGACCTACATGCCACTGCCTGGCTCTAGTCTGTCCAGACAACACAACCTAAGTTCTCCCCAGAAATCTTATTTCTAAGTCCTCTCTAAGAAATATCCTTACATCTCACCACCATCTCTGATCCCTGTTCAAAGGACTCCAGATCTTGTTTTCTTGGCAGCACACTGACTGACAGGAATGTCGTCATGGGAATGCAACTCCCACTTGGACATCTTCATGGGGACATTTTATAACAACCTAAACTTAGCACCGCCCTGACTGAAAAGTCTTCAGATGGAGACTCTAATATATTCAGACCATTATTTGGTCCAGGGATGAGAACTTCACTTTAGCTGAATTCATCAGACCGAATGAGACTACTAACAACCATGCTTTTTGCAATTTAATCATGTCCTCTTGTGAATGTGAACCAAAACCATGTTTCTAGAGACTGTTGGAGACATCCTATAACAGTGTGGTGGCCCCACCTGGGGTACAATAGATACAGGGAGCACAGCAGAGTAGAAAGCTGAAAGCAACCCAGAGCTTTGATAGCATTAAGTCAACTATTCAATCAGCCAGAGATTCTAGCCTGCCACACCCCACATCTGGAACATCTGCTTTGTGAGATGACTCTCTAATTGTCAAAAGCAATTCGGCTTTATTGTGTGTATGCTGAAGTGCATACTAACTGATCGTTCTCTTATTAACAGTAGGCTATTGAGGAAGGGGTGGTACAAGATTTTGGGAGAGCACTGAGTATAATAACCAGTCTTTAAGGTTACCAAGAAGAAGGACTTCCCATTTGCAAATAAACTTAACCTTAAGTTTACTTGTGCTGAAAGAATTCTTCCTGTGAAAGTCATGGGGTGACAGAGTGAAAGATTGTGCATTTATTCCAGTTTCTTACTCTGCAAATGTTCCTCCACTGGGCTGGTACTTAAGAAGGCTATGTAAATTAAATAGAATCATCGGTTCTCTGAGAAACAAGACTATATCATGAAACTGTAACTTCAAAATATAAGCTCTCTCTGCTACTTCCATATATAGGCTTGGCGAAATCCAAATAAAGCTGGAGTGCCAGTGTTCAAAATGGTGGGGATTAGTATGTGTAAACCACCACAACTTGGCAAAGACATCATGGAAATAAGAAATTGTAATAATACACATACAAGTGTCTATCTCCTACCCATTGTGTACTGATTGTATGCATAGTTTTAGACACAGGGATCTTTGCTCTAGGAATCTTCTAAAAGCAAAACGCATGCAGAATCTTTGCAAAGAAGTGAAGACCTTACCTATGTGTTATTGAAAGAAAGAAAGGAAGGAAGGAAGGAAGGAAGGAAGGAAGGAAGGAAGGAAGGAAGGAAAAAGAAAGAAAGAAAGAAAGAAAGAAAGAAAGAAAGAAAGAAAGAAAGAAAGAAAGAAAATGCCAAGTTCTATCTTAAAAAACAAATGACTTGAATATCTTCCAGCACAAATTTCAGTGATTACATGTACATTGTATGTCATTGCACTGACTTAATGCTGAAGAGATACACTTAAAAGGATATATAAGGTAATCAAAAGTTGAGAAACGTAACTCAGAGTTGACAATATGGCTACTTGGTGAGTTAAGACACCTGCTGCCAGGCCTGAGGACCCAAGTCCAAGGCTCCAAAGATGCCACATGGTGGAACGAGAGAACGGACCCTTGCCAGTTGTCTTCTAACGCGTGCCATGCACACACAACATCAATAAATGAAAATGTAATTTTTTTCAGAAACTGATTTTTTTATTAGATATTTTCTTCATTTACATTTCAAATGCTATCCCAAAAGTCCCCTATACCCTCCCCAACCCTGCCTTGCTCACCTACCCACTCACTCCCACTTCTTGGCCCTGGCATATAAAGTTTGCTAGACCATGGGGCCTCTGTTCCCAATAATGGCCGACTAGGCCATCTTCTGCTACATATGCAGTTAGAGACATGAGCTCTGGGGGTACTGATTAGTTCATATTGTTGTTCCACCTATAGGGTTGCAGACCCTTTTGGCTGTTTGGTACTTTCTCTAGCTTCTCCATTGGGGGCCCTGTGTTCCATCCTATAGATGACTGTGACATGCACTTCTGTATTTGCCAGGCACTGACAAAGCCTCACACGAGACAGCTATATCAGGGCCCTTTCAGCAAAATCTTGCTGGTGTTTGCAGTAGTGACTCAGTTTGGTAATATTTTTATAAGCATAATAAATGATACACCGCATTGAAAACTATAAAACAACTCCATATAAAGAAATCAGGCAGAATCCTCATCAAAAGTCTTCAAGAGATAACTGTGAAGAGGATAGACTTGGCAAGAGCTTAATTTTTCCTTCCTTCTTTTTAAAACTAAAATTCTTGTGTTTCTATCAGATAGAATGAAGATGGATAGTCTCAACTAGATTCCATTTGTAGCCTTCTCTAATTTATCACAGTCCTTTGGTTTGGGAGCGCTTTTTGTCTACTTGTTTATGATGCTTGATTTCTAAGAAAGTTGACAGTTCCAATAAATTTGACATCCTGGGCCATTAATTAAAATATATGTGAAAACAATACCAACTGCTTTCCTCAATATATATCAAATTATAATTTAAACGTTCTAGAAACATCTACTTGACTTTAGCCTCCCCCTTTACCATCTTGCTAGTATGTGTTGGGAGAATCAGCTATATTAAAGATCTTAATTAAGGTTAATAGTAAGCCAATTTTTTTTTCTGAGATAGTATCTCATTATGTATCTCAAGCTAAACCCCAACTTTGTAATCCCCCTGCCTGAGTTTTCTGGATTGCAGCATAACAGATGCATAGCACTATATTCATCTCTAACTCAATAGTTCTAATAGTAGAAACAGACCACTAAATACAGAGTTGTTTCTTTATGAGAGAAATAAAAAAAGAATGTCCCTAATATCATCACTGTCATTTAATGTCATATCCTACCGGGTCTTTTCTGAAATGTTTGGGACCAGAAAGATTTGGGTTTTGTTTGTTTGTTTGTTTGTTTGTTTGTTTGTTTTTCAAAATTTAGAATGCTTTTATATGCATAACAGGATGCCTTTAGAATGGGAGCTAAGTCTAAACATAAAATTCATTTCTATTTCATCCAAACCATACACACATAGCCTGCAGGGAATTTTGTACAATATTCGTTGTGTGCCTGTGTTTGACTGCATTCCATCACAGGAGGTTGGATGTGGAATTTTCCACACAGGACAATTATGCTGATGTTCAAAAAGTTTCAGAGTTTCAAGCAAGTTTGATTGCTGAGTTTCAAAATTGATATGCCTCAATAGATCTTTGTCACTATTGAAGTGATGCTTTCAGAAATTCCCTTGGAAAAGCAGGCTCCCCAGTCCAGATATCCCAGGGAAGTTTTGACAAAGCCCACTGGATGGTGCCAGCATTTGAATTTATCTATAACACAGAAGGTGTTGTCATGATAACTCTCCAGAACGTGTGGGCTCTCTGTAAACTACCAGGTACCATCCATTCACTAATGCATAGATTGGCTATCACCACAAAACCTGACCAAAGCATGAAGCTCTGTGTCCTTCATGTGGTCTGGGAATGCATGGACTTATTCCAATGCTAGCTAGAATACCAACAAGAATCTGATTGTTACTAGCAGTCTTGGGGAAAGAGAAACCATAAGCACTGGAAAGTTTCCATCAACCTGTTTGTTTTTAAGAGTCAGGCTTAATTACCTTTAATGCCATACATTGTGGGGAATTGCAGGCTGGTAGAGGTCTGAACCCCAATGGTCATAATTCACCTTCATGACACGGTAGGCCTTCCCTCGTGCTCCTGGAACTCCGGCCCCTGCCTAAGTTACCACCCACCACAGTCCCCACAAGAGAAGCATGGTCAGTAGTCACATAAGCCCAAGCTTCTGACCTTTAGGCTAAACTCCTTCCCAGTTACCTAGCAACAGTGAAGACCATAAAAGGGGGTGCTCAGCCCCCCACCTCACTCTCTCACTCCTTTGTCCTCTTACCTCTCACTTCTCTCACTTCTCTCTCCTCTTCCCTTTCTCTTTGTCTTCTCCTCTCCTCTCTCTCTTTCTCTCTAGCCTTTCCGCCCCCTCACTCTCTTTTCTCTACCTTCTCTCTTTCCCCTGCATTTCTATAATAAAGCTCTTAAACCATAGAGTCTCTGCTCCTTCAAGTTCCGCTGCGCACTCTGGTCAGTGTTGGGAACCTCTTCCCCTATTTCCTCTCTCCTGCAACCCTGGGGTGCTAGCAAGGTAGCTCCGGTCCCAGTCGGGGGCCTCCCCTTTTCCATCCCCCCCCCCATAGGTCAGGCATGCTCACCGGGCCCTGTGGAAAAGTCCGGCATCCACCTGCCCAGAGCACAGGAGCTCCCCTACTCCTACTTTTCCTCCCCTACTTTTCCCCAGCCCCCCCCCCTTTATTTTGTTCCCAAAAACACGTAAAAGAAGCAAAAGCAAAAATAATGTCCCAATATGTTATACTTTGGTTCCTCTAACAGCATCTTTTGTTAGCCTTTCTTTCTTATCACATCGTCTGCTTTTTTTCTGAGACATTTGAAAACAAACTACACATATTGGTATGTATGTCCAAAAACAAGGACATTTTTTTTCTTACCTGAGTACAGTACCCTCACTAAATTAAGAAATTCAACTAGATACACCACTGTTTTCAAATTTATAGATTGGATCCAAATTTTGCCACTGCATTATGGAGACCTGTTTTCTGATCCAACATTTTCTGATACAGGATCATGCCAGAATTTGGCCAACACGTCTCTCCCCTTTATCTGGAATAATTCACTTTCTGTACAGTTTTGAAATGCATTTCCTTGTAACATGTCCCACAATGTGAGTTTTTTTTTTTTCAGTGCTCTTTTCAAGTTACAGATTCAGGAGGGACAGTACAGAAGTGATGTCATTTGTTCTGAATGCTTTAGGATAAGAAATATGAAGTATATTCTACTAATCTGTCCCTCCTGTGCCTGGATGAAGTGGGTATCCCTCAGATGTCTTCCTCCTGTCCCTGAGACTTTTGATGATATTTAATTCCAGTCAATTTGGCTTTACTAATCTCAGCATCTACAGAATCTTCTCCTTCAACAAGTTCTTCTCTATGTTCCCAGATGCTTTGCTTTCTCCTGGATGCATTGTTGAAATAGAGTTTTCCATCCTTTCAAGCCTAGGGACAATGATATGCTTAGTCCACTGGACTCTGATTGTAAGTGATATGCCTTAAAAGTCTCCAACTGAGGAATGCTGAATGGCTAAGAAGCACCTAAAGAACTCTTCAACATCCTTAATCAACAGGGAAATGCAAATCAAAACAACCCTGAGATTCCACCTCACACCAGTCAGAATGGTTAAAATAAAAAACTCAGGTGACAGCAGGTGCTGGCGAGGATGTAGAGAAAGAGGGAAACTCCTCCATTGCTGATGAGATTGCAAGCTGGTACAACCACTCTGGAAATCAATTTGGCAGTTCCTCAGAAAATTGAACATAGTACTCCTGAGGACCCAGCAATACCACTCCTGGGCATATACCCAGAAGATTCTCCAACTTATAATAAGGACACATGCTCCATTCTGTTCATAGCAGCCTTATTTATAACAGCCAGAAGCTGGAAAGAACCCAGATGTCCTTCAACAGAGGAATAGATACAGAAAATGTGGTACATTTACACAATACAATGAATTTATGAAATTCTTAGGCAAATAGATGGAACTAGAAAATATCCTGAGTGAGGTAACACAATAGCAAAAGAACACACATGGTATGCACTCACTGATCAGTGGATTTTAGCCCAGAAGCTCATAATACCCAAGATATAATTCACAGACCACATGAAACTCAAGAAGAAGGAAGACCAACGTGTATATACTTCAGTCCTTCTTAGAAGGGAGAACAAAATACCTATGGGAGGAGATACAGAGATAAAGTGTGGAATCTGAGACTGAAGGAAAGTCTGTCCAGAGAAGGCCTTACATGGGGATCCATCCTATACACAGTTATAAAACCCAGACACTATTGTGGATGCCAACAAGTGCTTGTTGACAGGGGCCTGATATAGCTGTCTCCTGAGAGGCTCTGCCAGTGCTTGACAAATACAGAGGTGGATGCTCTCAGCCAACCATTGGACTGAGCACAGAGTCCCCAATGGAGGAGCTAGAGAAAGGACCCAAGGAGCTGAAGGGGTTTGCAGCCCCATAGGAGGAACAACAATATAAACTAACCAGTACCCTCAGAGCTCCCAGGGACTAAATCACCAACCAAAGAAAACATATGGTGGGACTCATGGCTCTAGCTGCATATGTAGCAGAGGATGGACTAGNTAGCTGTCCTACCCTGATGAATGGAGAGAACAAAGTTGTAAAATTGAACACTGTAGGTATGGAAAGGTGAATATGATTATTAAGAATAAAGAGGAAAATGAAAGTGCAGTTTTGAGCGATTGCTACATTTTGGAGAGGAACACAGGTAAGACAGCGAAAGGACGAATGGCCCATTCGAATGACGCTCCGGAGATTGTGGAAATGCGACACACCGTAGTTTCTCTTCTCCAGTGCCTTCATAGACGACGAGTCCTTGTCAGGAAGGGCCACTGAAAGCAGGAGCCATCAAAGCACTACAGCAGAGTTTTCTCTGCAAATCTGTCATTTACAAGATGACAAGGATGGCTTTGCTCTTACTCCAGTTTCTTCATTTTAGAAAGTGCTCTGTGGTTTATAAAAGTTAATATAAGCAAATATACGGTAACAGTCCTAATAGAGCTCTCGGCATGTGCAAGCTTGGATGGGTGGCTTCCTTTCCCCATCTTTTCTCTCTGCTGTAAGCCATTAACAATCCATCTCATATGATCAAGTTTAAAAGAATTAAAGAATGTATTAAGAAAACATTGAATTTTTTTCCTTGAGTCAAAAGCATAGCACTTTAAACTCATTATACCAGGTACAGTACAATGTTGGCATGAAGCTAAACTAAGAAAAATTATGATTAAAATTCAAATAGAGCATTGAGGCTGTGCTGAGGGAACAGAATGAGGAAAAATTACCAAAAAGGGAACCTGTAATTTAAAACTGTCAGTCAAAGGGAATCAAGACGTCTGCAAACAGTTTGCTGGGTTCCACACAGGACTCGTGTGGTAAGCATGCATGTGTGCCAGTCCTAGGGAAGCCCAACTGAATTTCTCCATCTCTTTCCTTGGTGCTTTGTTCCTTACAAAATGGTCTCTTAATCTTATCACCAACGTGATGGGAAAGGTATTTCTAAATGCAAAGAAGCAAATTTTAAAAATATTATATTAGGTTCCCTTAATGGAATGCAATAACAGGGAAAACTCTGAAAAAACCCAGTTACAAAATCGAGTGGAAAGTGAAAATATAGGATAATATTGTCTCTGCATGAGAGACAGAAATGTCCTCTTGTCCATTCTGATCTCTGAGGGAGGGGTTGCCCAGGGGAGATCACGGGAATGCTAAGGGGTTTTAGGTTGAACCCCTGACTTCTCTTCTACCTCGCTCTACACCCAGCAAGCAGTGAGCACCTCTCCGGGGAGAAGGCAAACGGATTATTTCCTGAAGCAGTGGGCAGAACATCAATAAAACTGAGAATATTCCGACTTATGACTCCAAAGAATTTTCTAGAGAATATAATTCTTTCTATGAAAACTGCAGGAATCTAAAGGGAAAGGACTCATACCGTCAAGAAGAAAGTGCTGCCACCTACAGGAAAAAAACCAAACTAACGTCTGCAGGAAAGGGTGGGAGGTGGGGAGGGCAGCGAGAGGAAGTGGCAAGCCTCCGGAGGAGCTAAAACTGCCTTCAAAATCTTAAACCTAATGGATCCTATGTCCTTGCTATCCCATTTCACATACACCAACCACCTGTGGCCAGCAAGTGCTTAAAATATGGGTTGTCTGGCCAAGTCTGTGTTATTCTTAAGCCTAATAGTTTAGTTGGTTAGACCACTTTTCAACCCAATAATAAAGCCGCCATAGAATTTTTATTTGTTAAGTAAATCAAAACCATGATCAAGAGACTATGTTGACCTTTTCTGAGCACAGACTGTTTTCCTGTGATAAAAATTTAGCTTGGAATTGGTGTTCAATAATTAAAGGATGTCGGCTACCACGTTCCGGTTCAGATGTCAGAGCAGTACTATCGTGAGATCTATTGCAATGTCTTGCATTGCTACTCAAGGTACAAAACTGCTTATCAATATAGCAGAATTTGTAAGATTTTATCCAATTTTGTATCTGCTAATTGCCATAGCAAACATTTCAGATGTAAATAACACTTGATCAGATACGCATATAACCAGATATATATCTGACGTGTATATACATATTCAGATATACGGGCATATATATGTTGTGTGTATACATATTACATATGTATGTACATTATGTGTGTATATATATATGTGTGTGTATATATACTTATGAAGAGACACCTGCTGTGTTCTTCTTTCCATTAAACACTAATTACAAGACTTACAATACTCGGATACCTTGTTTCCTTCTGTGCCAACCCTTGAATAAGTCAGTATAAGTTTCTGTACATAACTCTTTAGGTTCTGCTATTAAAGTAAATTTGAGATTTCAAGCTGTTGTGCAAGATAATACTTAAAAACTAAAATATGCTTCTAATAATTCCAAAATATTAATTTACTTTTTCAAATTTCCTAACTTTAAAAATCTCCACTGAAGTCAGACATTTCTAATAAACACTTTGCATTTGACTTGGGAAACAGAATTACTGACAGTACAAAGCAAAAAAAAAGTGATATTCTCAATCATCTTATGATGACGAGTTAAAATTGTGATGCTTCAACTGTATCTTTTTGAGTAAAATATATTATAAAGATCAATTTATTAGTATCCCTCTTCTTTTTACTTTTATAAAATGTAGTCTCCAAGA
This sequence comes from Mus minutoides, assembly GCA_902729485.2. NCBI lineage: Eukaryota > Metazoa > Chordata > Mammalia > Rodentia > Muridae > Mus > Mus minutoides. Next base: position 1,442,359 of record LR753355.1, on the reverse strand, counting down.
CATCCGAAATGACATGTGGCTGACATATTTCTATTGCACAGTGATATTCTAATTTGAAGTCAGAGAAAGCGATAGGTAAAGTTTGTTTTGCTAGCACAGTCACTTCAAGCGACTGTGTCTACACACAGCCTTTGCTTTCAAAATGAACCTGCTTTTATTTTATTTTTATTTTTATTTTTATTTTATTTTATGGGCAGAGCCTCATTGGATAATACAGTCAAGGTTGAAACTCATGATCTTCTAGTCTCTGTGCTAGGTTGATAAGCATCTGTCACTACATCCTGTGTGCTAGGTGGATAAGCATCTGCCACTACACCCTGGAAGATTAATTGTTTTCTTCTAAGTCAGACTTTCCCATATCCCAGGCTTACTTCAAACTTTCTAGGTAGCTGAAGCTAAGCTTGAACTTTTGATCCTTCTAACTCCACCCCCGAATACTGAGATATCGGGTTTGTGCAATCATTCCCTAGAAAGAACATTAATTTTTAAAACATGCAGCAAGCAGTTTGAATAGGTTAATATAACACAATTTTTAGAGGAAATAACCTAATTCCATCTTCAGTGATTATCACTGTGACTAATGAATATCTTTAAATGGTAGGAAATTTAATTTTAATGAATTCAATCACATGATCATTTCTATCAGAATTAATGAACTGCTAACACCTTTTTATAGAAATTCAATTAAAGTTTTTTCCTGTTCCATTTTTTCCATAAATTTCCAACATTATTGCTCCAGATTGACACCTTCTATAGATCATAGCTATATCAATCATGAAGGTGATAGACAGATAAATGATAAATATACAGACACATAGATATAGATGGATGGAAAGATGGATAGATAGATAGATAGATAGATAGATAGATAGATAGATAGATACTATCTCTCACTGTACTTTATACTAGAGAACCTACTGTATGTTCTCCTGGGTCCTTTCCTGGTCCTCAATGTCTGAAGCCCTTTTCCACAGTATGAACATATCCATTACCAAATATGTCATTTTTCAGTCAACAACTGCCATGCTTCCCCTTCCTCCTTTTTCATATCCCATTGTTAACATGTTTGTCTGTTACCCAACAGGAAAATAAAACAAAACCAATCAGACAGGCCCTCGATTCAGCTGGCAGATCCCCACATAACGATACCATGTCTCGGTCCGTTTGCCCAAGACAGTCCATGTGTGAGTACTGAAAGTCTTACCTTCCAAGATCCTCCTCAGCCCTACACACAGCAAGACTGTTGGAAGCCCTTCCTGAGTCACTCAGTCGTGAACACAGAGTAGGACTTTAGATTCCTTCCTTGCCAGCCGGAAAGCAAATCAAGAGGGTGTTGGGTGTTGCAACCGCCACCGAGCAGTCTGTGTGCTGTCCTGCTGACCTTGCCCTCTGTCCTCTCACCCACATGGCTGTCCTTTTCTCGGTTGCCAAAATTCTAGTAATGTTCCAGGCCTCGGTGTCTCTCCAGGACCATGCTGGTTCCCTGAAGTTAAGCTAAATTGTACTTAGCACAGTGTATTTTAATCTTCTGTCTGATCCCCAAACCTCCCACCTTCATGTCTGACTATTCTTTGAGACTTTTTTTTTGCTACATTTATGGCAAATTTGTGAATTAATGAATGTTGTGTGTCTTGAAAAGCCACTGTACTCTTTTTAACTTCCTTGGCTTGGCTTTCTGCCAGCTAGTAGCCTTCCTCTTCTAGTGTGAAAAGCAACATCACGCTGACAAGCCAACATGTCTACATTTTTGCAGTACTGGTGAACCTTGCTCTGTTCTTAACCTGTCTAATGCAATGGGTAACACCACTACTGAGTCATTCAGTAAGCTAACATCTCTGTCAGGGCACAGAGACACACGTGATATGAACACTCAAAACACAACCGCAACAATAACATCCAGAGAAGCAAAACAAATACTCTCACTTTCCTTTTGTAGGCAGGTGGTGGTTTCTACCTGACATCTAACTTAAGAACACACGTGGAAGGAGAGAACCAACTCTACAAAGCTGTCCTGTGACTGCCACACAGGCACTGTGGCACGGACATGGGACCACATGCACACGTTCACACACATGACCAGAAGCATTTTAAAGAAACACAGTGCCAACCGATGAGCTGGGCCATTGTGTCTCGTGCAATGGAAATCTCGGGAATACTCTGTGTTTGGTTTCCCGCCCACACAGTGTATTTTGATGAGCCTGTCATCATTGTTGTTCTGGTGGCTGCTGCTGTTGCTTCCTGGTTTGTGGTAATTTTCATTTTCACTCTCTGACGACAAGAACACTCATGGGAAATGAGGAAAAGCAGCTTCAAATGTTTAACCCTGCCAGAAAATTAATGTGGGACTTGGATAAGTCACCACCCCTCTTCACCCCACTTTCCCCTTCTGGAGGGTAAGTGATTGGCATTCTCCAACATCCTCTGTAGCTCAAACACGCTACAATTTTCTGATTCTAAGCATGTCATTACTATTGCTTCTCTTGAATCATGGTAGAACACATTATTAAGAACAAATCGGTAGAAGGTTCTTAAATAAATGCATATAAAAGAACAGAGGTGACAGGCATATTTTTTAAGTAGTCCTGATAGAGAGAGACCCTGTGAGGCCTGGGTCATAAGAAAGCAGTTTGCATTTTAGCATGTTTGCTGGCTCTATTTAGGAACACCAAACAAGTCAGCCCATCCCTAACAAAATTGCATAGAAATCTCTACTAAATTTCTAACATGCATTTGTCTCTAACAAATGCTAAATAGTCAAGACACAAGATGATGAAGAGTTTAGATGCCACAAACATGCAATAATCTGGGGGACTCAGGAGAGCACAAAATTTGGCAGTTCTGAGGTCCCCAACAGGTGACGTAAATGTTTATAGACTGTCTCATTTGGGGATGCAGCTGAGGGCAAATGCTATCCAACATGGAGTCCTCAAAATGACCTCTATGTCTAAAAACACATTTAAACGGTCCTCAAGGTCAGCCCTTGCCTCGGTACTGGAAATGAGTTACATCATTCTTAGCATATCAGGTTTTCTGGAAAGCTACCTGCCATCCCAGTTCTCCACCCCTCACCCAGAGGCATTCCCTCCGCAGCACATGTTCTCAGGATCTAGACCTTCATCTTAGCCTCACTCTAGCTGGATGTGAGGAAAGAGATCTGGAAAAATACAAAGGAGAAAAGGGCCACATGAGACATCTGGGAAGAACAGCAGTTGGCGGGGGGTGGGGGGTTGGCTTGGTGATGACAAGCACCCATGTGCTGGCTCCTACACAGGGCAGTCATTTGGGCAGTGACTCTGATGTCAGGACCTGAGGACTGAGGCTAGCTCTGGCCCAGCCTTGTCTAATGCATTTCCTCCAGACTCACAGGGCCTTGCTTTGGACCCTTTGAAACCCAAGAAAGGAAGACGAGAAGAAAAGTAAGAGACGAAAGAGATGGAAACTTTTTAATATGTGCTTTTAAACTCTTTATAGAGATGAGTAATAAAATGACCAGGGCCAGCAAACACAGTCAACCTTTCCACATTTTCTCTAAACAGTTATAAAACTGAGAGTCTTGTAAGGTCAGAGTTAAAGAAATACAGTCTTGTTTTGTAATTTTAAATGGTTTTTGAAAGAATGATAAAATAGTCTCAGTACTAGAAAAAGATATGTTCAGGCAGACAGGCTTGATTGAGAAGGAATGATGGATCCCACTCTGGTGATCAGGAAGAATTGAGTTCAACTGAAGGCTAGGAAGGGCTTCTGCAAGCCACTAACTCCCCCTCCCTTGCACACACATATCCCTTCCTTCTCCTTGAGTCAAATGATAATTAATTATGACATTTAATTTATGGTAAGGAAGTATCATGTATTGTTCTCAAAATATTCAGAAAACAAAACATAAATTGAATGCCTTCTATGTGCCAGCATCTGTCCTAAATATTAGCAACATAGAATTGGACAAAACAGAATTCTGCTCTTATAGTTGTTCCATTCCACTTTAGGGTAATGGATAAGTTTTTATATTTTTTTTTTTAAAAAAAAGTGCGATTTAGGTGACCAAAATATATAAATAAATAAATAAATAAATAAATAAATAAATAAACAAACAAACAAACAAACAAACAGTGAATTATTAAGTGAGTTTGGGGGATACAGAGAAAGTTTCCACTTTGGATAAAATCATCAAGGTGAAACTGGAATCATTACCTTATGGAGAGAGAGGAACAAGGGATGTGTTTGAGGAGACAGCAAGTGAAAAAGTTCTGGACCAGAGGTACATCCATTTCATTCAAACAGCAGCCAAAGAGACCAGTACCCTGAAGCAGAGAGAGCACAAATCAGTAAGGAGTCCAAGAGAAGCCGGATGTGGTGGCACACAACTGGGACCCCTGTGTGTGGGAGGCCACCATGAGTTTGAGGCTAGCCTGAGCTATAAAGGAAGACCCTGTCAGAAGGAAGGAAATAAGAAAGAAAAAAAGAAAGAAAGAAAGAAAGAAAGAAAGAAAGAAAGAAAGAAAGAAAGAAAGAAAGAAAGAAGTGAGTCAGTTGGAGGGACGGAGGGAGGGAAGAAGACAGACAGGAAAAAAGAAGAGGAGAAGAAGGAGAAGGAGGAGGAGGAGGCAGGTAAAGGGGGAAGAAAGAAGGAAGATAAAACAAATGGAACAGTCCAAAGCACGAGGATGAGATGGTGGTAGTTTGCTTCGTGTGAACTTAGAGGTAACCTGGAAACACTGAGTAGTCCCTATACCACCCGGCTTCTATCTCCACATGATAGAGATGACTATTTTCTGACAGAAAAGAAAGGTAAAGGAAGCAGATTCAAGATGGCACAATGCTCCAAACAGGGAACAATGAAATCTGAAATAAGACTGAAGGATACCTGTCATAGGCTTCATTCTAGATGCATTCTTATAAGACCAGCAGAATTCTATGCTCTCTGGGTAACCAGTGTGGATTAGAGAAGCCAAGAATTATCCCCACATGTTAGACTGTGCCTGAAAGGATCTTCTACAAATCAAAGTGAGATCCACTATAGATCCCAAGAGAGACTAGGGATCTATTTTATACACATATCATGCAAGAAAGCTTTAGAAAAACTGGGAAAGATGTCAAGAGGACAGTTGGATGGGCAGGTCTAGTATCCTGAGCCATGGCTGTTTCTTTAAAGCAGGTGCAAAAGATACAGGGAGAGAAGAGAAAGGACTGGGCCCCAGGGAGTCCCATTCTTAAAGGCCCCTGCTTTGGAGACTCATGCTCAGGGCTGGGGCTGGGGCTAGGGTGAGGGAGTGGGCAAGGGTTAAGATATAACCAAGAAGAATGGAAGGAAGAACGGTCTCTTGGTGGCAAGAGTGAACCAGTGTCTAATTTAGATTAAGTAAGAAGGACTTCATCAGAGTTAGCACCTGTCACAGTTAACATCCAAGAAGACCAACAGCCTACATGGCAACCAACTTTCAAGAAATAAATCAAACAATTCCAGACAAATAATTTTAGATTATAGAGGAAAGATTATTATCTTCAGTTACTCTTCATCTTTTAAATCTTTTCTCTCAGTCCAAAAGCTGGATAGAAGCATCATTCTCTTTTGAACTCTTACCAATGGGAAAAACTAATAAAAGATGAATACGTCGAAATTTTTACATTCTTTTCAATGAGTGACTTAATACCAAATCTCTTAGCTAATGGTAGGAAGTTTTACATATGATGTACAGCTATATTTTTTCCTATAATCTGAAAGTTACAGGTGGCTTTATTTTTATTTATTATTGATAAATTTAACTTTCTTTTCCAGATTATAAGTCTGAGGCACAAATTTATTTCCATGTACTTTCCTGATGTTTTTTTTTTTTCTCAAATTGCTTGCACGTCCCTGAAGATTCTCAATGACTATGTGAATGTTTTCAATTCCCCAACTCTGACTCTCCCCACATCTGCCTTCTGCGCTGCCCTAAACAATTTGATCAGGGTTAGAACATTTCACTCATTCCACAGAGCAGATCCACATCATGGAGGGACTGTAATGGATTCTGACAGTGTGCTGGAAGGAGGGACGGTGGGCAGGTGTGAACCCTAATAAGAAGAGACGAGAGAAGCTGCCATTCGGAAACTTAACCTTGGGCTTCCATAATTTCACACGTAAGCCAGGAGTGGCACAATCAAGAAATCTCATACAGACAGTCTTGCCAGACTTTCAGCACAACTAGATAACCTCATGCTAAGTCAACAAGCACCTTTGGCAACATCTATGCACCCAAACTGGTAGAAGCTGACCCATTAGAAATCAGACAGAGAACCCAATTTTGAGAAGAGCTTGCAATCTGCATAATTTTCCCCAACTTTTTTTTTTTTTTTTTTGGTTTTTCGAGACAGGGTTTCTCTGTGTAGCCCTGGCTGTCCTGGAACTCACTCTGTAGACCAGGCTGGCCTCGAACTCAGAAATCTGCCTGCCGCTGCCTCCCAAGTGCTAGGATTAAAGGCGTGCATCACCACTGCCAGGCAACTCTTTTCTATATAAAAAGGATTATCTGGTTCTCTATGGTTAGCACTACAAACCAATGTGGTTTGGATCTTTTCAATGGGAGGTCATAATCTGAGAATCACAGCATCTCAACAGCTGAAGAAGCCACACCCCAACCGACTATGATATTAGTGGACTGAGCACATTAAAAACTTGAGACTGTAATATCTCAGGAGGGGGAATCCTAGAGCTGTGATGAGCAAATGGTGAAGGGTCTACATTAGAGTTGATCGATTACTCCAGTACCAGCACCAAGGGCACAATGCTATTGGCTGTCTTCTTCCAGAGCCACATCTACAAAATTTGCCAACCAAAATAGGGATCCAACTCCATTGCTCAAACATATAGGGAGAAGATTTCTTAAGGATGTCACTGGAAGAAAATGCAGGCATATTTCAGTCTGAGTGGCTTGGGTATAGTAGTAGACCTTTACAGGATACTGCTTGAAACCGTGTACAATGTGGAGCTGCCTACAAAATGAAAAGCCATTAGCCTATTCTTTGTTACCTTCATGCCAGGGCACCAACCAGCTGGTGCACTGCAATTCTGGAAAAATACTGTGAACCTCATGTCAACAACTGTGTTTCTGTAGAATGCTTGTTCTGAGAAGGGTAAAGTTTTACTTTAAATTGGATCGAGTTTTATTAGTTAAATATCCTGGCTTGGATATCAACTTCTCTGTTGGAGTGTTTTGGTTGGTTGGTTGGTTTTTCTCTTGGTGTTCCTAAATTTGCAGCTTCATTCTAAGAAGAAGAAGAAAGAAAGAAAGAAAGAAAGAAAGAAAAGAAAGAAAGAAAGAAAGAAAGAAAGAAAGAAAGAAAGATTGATTTCATGAACCATTTAGGATCCAACAATACTTTTCCAGAAACCTCATTGGTCTCATTCATTTCCCAAGATTCTTAGCTACACGTGTTGTGCTATGACTAAACTATTAGAAAGAAGTTACTGAGAATAAGTGGGGAGGGAAAAATCCAAAACTGGCATCACTAAAGTGACTCCACTTTTCACCCAAAAGGGAAAGTAAGTCGTTCCCTTCCCCAGAATTAAGGACAAGACATATGTAAATATTATGCAAATGAGCATATATTCACTCTTTCCTGGCTGTGGCATATCATAGCCTGCAGGAGCCCTAACAGATAGCCTTTCCCTAAAGAAATCTACACCACATATTTTAGGCAGGCTTATCTAGGCTTATCTAAGCTCATATGGCAAAGCTGAGTTCAGCCACAGCTTGAGCCCACTCAGGCTGAACGTGAATACAACTTAAATACCTAAGTCATCTCCCAAATGCCGGCCTGAGTGTCTGATATGAGTGCGGAAGCCAGTGAAGCATCAGGTCTCTGAGTAGAAGTCTACACTGTAGCTCCCACGGAAGCAGTTTCCTGGGTTTCTGTCTTCAATGGTTTGGGTTTTGTATTCTTTTCCTTACTTGGGTTAGCTTTGCAGGTTTCTCCTCAAATCAACCCCCAGCTCTTAGAACAAATGTTTACCAAGCCAGAGAGAATGCCCTGCACCCGGCTGGACCTTTGTTTCCCTCATTGAGACAGTGTGTTGTTGTTTTTGTTTTCTTCTTTTCTTTTAATCACAGCCACAAAATTAGGCCTGATTTCCAGAACAAAGCCAACCTGATTGGCACAGACTTCTCAAATCTTGTCTCTTGGGAAATTACACACTTAGAGCAAAACAAAATCTGCCTGGAAAGGTCTTATTTTAGGGTCAGCATTAGAAAGAGGCCTCAACTTCAGGAAAATCAGAGGATTGTTTCTCACCTCAAAGGCAAACCACTTTTGAAAGCCTGAGAAAATTATACCTAGTCATTTTAAATTGTCATTGAAAAGCTAGGAAATGGCTTCACTCCAGTATGTCTCCCTGGTGTTTCTGAAAGAAAGCCATAGGAGTTTCTTTAAAATCCCTAGAGAAGGGCTGACAAAATGGCTAAGCAGTTAAAGATCCTTGCAGCCAAGGCACCCATTCAGAGTTCAGTCCCCAGGAACCTACTATTACTGTTCTGCTAAATGGACACTGTGTTAAAGCATCTCCTGATGACTTATCATTACACCCATAGCTTAGGGCCTCTCTTAACCCTCACTAGAGAAGCTTCTGTTTGCAGTAGATGGCAATTAACACAGACTGGTCAAGGTGCAGAGAATAAGAGACTATGGAATGTTCAACCTTAAACAGGACACCTACATTACATCCAGTCCTCCCATGGCTCAGTGATCATTGAGGAAGATGAGGGGATAAAGCTTGTAAGAACCAGAGACAGTGAATAACTACAAGGAAGCAGTGGGTTTTCCAGACACAGAAGTACAGTTGCACGTATGAACTCATGGTGCTTGGGCTTAGTGTGCGCCAGACCTGCACACACTGGAGCCCAGACCCAGCATGGGGGTTGGGACATGGGCACAAAGTCTCATCCCTGGCTGAGGAGCTATTCACAATTGATAGTTGCTGGGAGAGTCCATTCTCTTCAAGTGTGTGTGGCCCCAGAGGGTGCTCGTACATCTAAGAGTATATGGGCAACACAAATTAGACTTGATGGTTCAGAGAGAGAGAGAGAGAGAGAGAGAGAGAGAGAGAGAGAACAGGAAGCTGTGCAGATACAGAAGGGCATGTAGATTTGGGAGAAGATGAGACAGGGAAGTGACTACAGTCAAAACCCATTGTACAAAATTATCAAAAAACTTATTAACAAAGGAAAATGCAGAATCTGTTTATACATTAGCTCTTACTTGATAATAAAAAACAAAGGCTGATCTATCCCGACGAATAAAGGGCCCTTGAAAACATCATGGTATGCAGAACAAGACAGACTAAAAGGCCATAGAGTATATTGCTCCATTTCACAGAAAAGTTCAAACCAGGAATCCACAGAAACAAAAAGAGATGCTCTGAATTAGAGTCTCATGGTGGCTGCACAGCTCTGAGCTTTTTGCACACTCCATGGGTGGACTTTAAGTCACCTGAAATGTGTCTTGACAAAACTGAACAATAGCGTTTAGAAGTATTATCCACCATGACTGCACATCCTCTTCACACTCATCCCTTGAAAACACAAAGGTGACAAGCCAGTGGTTGAAAAGGAAAAGAAGTAACAGTGGCTACTTTTAAATTCATAAATATCCACCATCCCGAAGGAAATGGCAGCTGAGCATTGCTCTCTCTGAGACAACTCTGTAATAAGGGAAATAATGTATCCAGGGCTTGCTTCCCACAGCTCATTGGCCTGCTTAGTGGTTCATTCATTAAATACCCTTGCTGCCTCCTAGAACCTATCTGGTGTGTGCGCATGTGTGCATGTGTGCACACTGACTCTCCTAGACTTCCCTGAGCACCCACCATCTAGAGCATTCAAGATATAGAACATTTGCCTATCACTCTTTCCATCCATTGACCACTAAAAGACTGGAAGGAAAAAAAAACACCTTTGATTTGTTCACATTGAAAATCGAAGCATCCAGTAAAGAAAAGACAAATGTAGATAACCAGAGTAATGTGAAAATGGTACAACCAGCCTATGACGTCCTGGCTGGTCCTAGAAAATCAAAAGCAACGCCTCTCTTTAGCCCCTTCTTAGTATTTGACATTGCTGTGGCAAGTTAAGTATATTCTTTTAAATTTGGTATTGATTGCCAAACTGATTGCATCTGAAATCAATTAAGAACCTCTGGGTAGGTCCGTAAAGACATTTCCATGAAGGAGTAGCTGAGGGGAGAAGCCCCTCTCCGGTGTGGGCAGCGCCTACCCCAGATCTAAAGAGATGTGAGGGCAAGGTTTTTCCTGCTCTAACTTTGCTCCTTTCTGATAAGCTTGCCTACACTGCGGTCACTGCAGCTGCCGCCTCTGCCACCACTGCCGCCACCGCCACCATCACCACCCCACCGCCGCCGTGCTTTTCGAGGTTTTGAGCCCAGCTTCCTCAGCCTTCCAACACAAACTAAAAATCAGTCACTCTTCAAGAATCCTCCAGGCCTTCAGCACCAAATTTGGTACAGTTGAAGCATCCAGCTTTGTGAACGGGTCCCTAGCCTTGCTGGAATGCAGACAGCCTTTGGTACAGTTGCCAGTACTTCCTCCATAAGCCAATCTAGTAAACCTCTTTCCATATTCATTCTATTCATTCTCTCGACTCTGGGCACAGTGACCACCCTGACTACACAGCAACCCGATATTAGCTGTGTTTGCAGATAAGACCTCTAAATCTATTGAAAACAATAACAAAAACAAACAAACAAACAAACAAAAAACTTGTCCAGAGCTACCCAGTCAGTAAGAACAAAGCCAGGACTAGGAGCAAAAACCTTTAGTCCAGAATCTAGAATTTGTGCTCTTAAGCCCACTCTCCTCCCTTCCCTTCCCTTAGTCCCAGTTTGTCATTAAGATTCTGTGTGTGTGTGTGTGTGTGTGTGTGTGTGTGTGTGTGTGTGTGTGTGCCATTTGATATGATACAAAAGGAGTCAGATCCCTGAAGAGTTACAGCTGGTTGTGAGCTGTCCAATGTGGGTGCTGGGAACCAAACATGATTCCTTGGGAAGAGCTGAATCTGTTCTTAATCACTGACCCATTTCTCCCTAATATTTTTTTTTTAGCCCAAGTTAAAATGAAGTTCATACAGTCACCTAATGTGTACCTTTCTTCACTGAAGACTTGTGAACAGACTTGGAAAGAATGGCCTGCCTGCTGTGTACACACATCTATTTCTTACCACATCAGATAAAATCACAATCCCTACAGCACGAGGTGACTTTCATAGGCATCTGTACCCTGTGCTTTGATATAAAATAGCCCTAAGGAATTAAAAGCTGACTTTTGCACTAAAACACATAAACTGCTACAAACAAAAAATATAAACAAACCTTTAGAGAAAATTATTGAAAACCCATACAGGAAATTTTTAATTATTGACACAGAGACAATTTAATCATTCTCTTGATTAGCTATGTCTAACATTATAAACAAAATACAAATCTAAGACTAAAATAAACATTTAAGTTAATCCAATGTTTCTTTGCTTTAAATGGTTCTTTTTAAATACCAAAAAATAAGGGTGTGTGTTTGTGTGTGTGTGTGTGTGTGTGTGTGTGTGTGTGTGTGTGTGTGTGCATGTTTCTGTGTTGCTCACGCTTAAAGTCAGGGCTTCATGAACACCAGGCAAACACTGAGGTCCACCCCCAGGTCCATTGTTCCCTGGTAACGGGTCTGATACATTTTTCCCTGAATTGACCAATATTTCCCTGGAGCGGTATAAAATTATTCAATAACACAACAGCTATTGATCTCCTATTTTTTTTAGGTCTGCAACATTCACTAACAGACAGCACTCTGTTTATAAAGAAATTAGAGGCTGGTAGAATTCATGCAGGGATCTGTCTGAGGTTACCACAAGAAGGACGTCTGGAAAAAATACAAAGTATTGAGTTAGAAAGGGTCGGCAAACAGTGAAAACGATAAATTGGCAAGTAGACGCCATTAGCTAAAAATTTCTCTATTATTTAGTGAATTGAGGAAAGTGCTCTCAGCCAACCTGGAAAGAAAGAGGAAGAAAGGAAGGGAGGGAGGGAGGGAGGGAGGGAGGGAGGGAGGGAGGGAGGGAGGGAGGGGGAAGGGAAACGGGGAGAGGGAGGGAGAGAGAGGAGAGAGGAGAGAGGGGGGAGCTCAATCTCTTTCCACATGACTGGTTTCAAACAGCATTACTTTTGCTGCTGTGATAAAATACCATGGCTAAAAGCAGCCTATAGACGAAAATGTTTGTTTTCGCTTACACTTTCTGGAACTTAGAGCCCATAGTGTCAGGGATGGCATGGCATCCATCCTGTGAGCAGAGCTGGAAGCAGGGAGATAATGTCTCCAACCACAAGCAGAAAACAGAGAGAGGACAGGAAGTGGTGCTATGAACTCTCAAATGCCATACCCCGTTATGTATCTCCTCTATATTCTAAAGGTTCCATAACCTTTCCCAAACAGTACTATCAACAGAGGACCCAGTTTTCAAACACATGAGTCTACGAGGGGCATATCGCTCATTCAAGCCACCAGAATATCTCTCACTGAACCTGGAGCGCCCCCGCAAGGCAAGACTGGCTGTCCAGAACATTCTATGAATCCAAGTGTCTCCATCTCTCCGGCATGGGGTTTACTGACTTGCTCCACGCTCAAGCCCTCCTGCCGGCCTGGCTCTTTTCTGACAAAACCATTTCTGCGGCACCTTAAGCAGAATTTAATTAACATCTTATCTTTGTTTTCTGTTCCCAACCAGTGAGATCTGAAGACAGAAATCACTCATTTCTTTGTATCTTTGACATCTAGCGCTGTCATTCTTTCATTCATTCACTCGTTCGTTCATTCATTCATTCACTCACTCACTCATTCATTGACGTAATACTATTGAACACATCTATACGCAGTGTTGTCTTCTAGGAGCAACTACCATTAGTGAAAAAAAATACATTTACTCTATAAGTGACTGGCTATCCTGATTGTGATTTTAATATGCTGAATTCAGTGTATACACAAAATATTGCTTAAGCCTCATAATTATGACCCCCTATGCTATAAAGGAAAAAAAAAACTGGGGCAGAGAAAGTTTAAGCAACATTTTTTAAGAAACAGAAGGGACAAGACATCAAAGTGAGAGGCCAGTTCTTGAAATAGAGTTCATACCCAGTCTTCTGTGCATGCTATCACACACACACTGTCCATAGGAATAACTACCTGCCTAGTACCAAAAGGCAAGATGGGAGTAATAGCAACAATACAGACATCAGAGAATTCTCTCTATTCTTTGTAAGCATGAGGTTGGTACATCACAGGAAAACTAACATGGAAGTCCCTCACACCATTAAAAATGAGACTCAGAGTCTGGGGAGATGGCTTAGTCCATGAAGTGCTTGATGCACGGTCATAAGGACCTGAGTTTGGATCGGCAGCACCCAGACAAAAAGCAAGAAATGTCAGCCTAGCCTTGCTATCCCAGCCTCAAGAAGGCAGAGACAGCATCGTTCAATCTCGGATCATCATCATACAGGTTATTAGTTGCAAAATACCTAACAAGACACCTTTATCCATTTTGTGATTATAGTAGTGTAAAATATAAAATGTATACTTGCAAAAAAAAGAAAAAAAAAGAAAGGAATGAAGAAAGAAAGAGAGAGAGGAAGGAAGGAAGGAAGGAAGGAAGGAAGGAAGGAAGGAAGGAAGGAAGGAAGGAGAGACGGAAGGATCTCCGGAGCTTCCTGGCAACCTAGTCTAGCTGAATTCGTTGTGAACTCCTCATACAGTATGAGACCTTGCTCCCAAAATAATAAGGTGGAGATCTATAAAGACACCTGATGTCAATTTCTGGCCTATATATACACACTGCACACTCACAAACACACTAAAAAATGGTTTAAAATGAAAATCAGTCTTAGTGGCACATGACTATAATCCATGCACCTGGAAAGTGGAGGCAGGAGGGTCAGGAATTGGAAGTCAGCCTCAGTTATATGTCAAATTTGTGGGAAGCTTTGGCAGAAGGAGGAGGAGAAGGAGGAGGAGGAGGAGAAGGAGAAAATCATTTCCCATGCTAAAAAATTAATAATATCATGCTGTGAGCCTGTATTAGGTCACAGGTGGTGAGAGAACTAGAAAACAAATGAGAAATACTATGCCAAAAAGATAAGCAGAAGAGTGCAGAAAAGGACTTGATTAGTTCTATTTTTAAATGAGAAAGCTGTAGGATGAGAAACTTCTATGCCTTGTAAAGGAGATGGAGGAGAAAGGGGAAGAGGCAAGAAGGCAGGAGGAGGACTAGGAAGACAGGGAGATGGCGACAACTGGGGTGTGCGGAAGATGATATAGGCAGAGGATGGGAGTGGACGTTGCTGTGGATCACCAGGAAAATGAACGTTCGCAGGTCAGAAGCAGGAGCCAGCCCCAGCCACCCCGCCCCCTAAGGGATCCTGCTGGCTGGGAGGCTGACTTTGGCCACCCGCTGCAGTCCTATCTGCTCTGACAGCTGTCACAGGTGGCCACAGACAGTAGCGCTATGAAAGGCTGCCTCTAAAACATGGGTGGTCTCCAGGCCAGACAACAGCCTTGGCATTGTTTTTAGTAAAAGCCTGGAGGTCAAGGGGACAAGTTCAAATGCTAAAAATGTATCTAAGTAGAAATGTTGTATTTTCTGTGAATTAAACATAAAATGGAGCATTGTAGTTAGCACAAACATGCACACATAGACAAAGACATGTCAGAAACACGTCCTCAACGATTGCTTAGTTTAAAAAAAATTACAGAAAATAGAGTTACCAAAAATAACTGAGGAAGGGCTAAAAAGGCGCCTCCATCAGTAAACTGTCTTTCACACAAGCATGAAGTCCTAAGTTCAGATTGCCAACATTCATGTAAAATGTGGAGTAATGTGCCTCTCAGTAATCAGCACAGAGGGACAAGGAGAGAGAGCTGGATCCCGGAGCTGGCTGGCTAACCAATCTAGCCAATCGGTGAGATCCTGCCTCTACGAGAAACCTTGTCTCAAAAATAAAGTGGGGAATAATGGAGGAAGTAATCAATATCTGGTCTCCATGTGTAAACACACACACACATATACACATACACACACACATATATACATATACACACATACACACATACACACACACACACATATATACACATACACACACATACACACATATACACATGCACATGTACACATACACACACACATATATACACATACACACATACACATACACACACATACTTATACACACACATATACACACATACATACACACACTCATAGACACATATACAGTCATATCTATATATATACACACAGGCACACATTCATATACATGCATGCACACACATACACACACATACTTATACACATACATACTCATAGACACACACTCATACACATACACATACACACACTCATATATACACATATATACATACACTCATATATGTATATATATATATATATATATATATATACACACACTCATATACACACACATATACACTCATATACACACACATATACACACATATACACATACACTCATATATGTACATGTATATATATATACACACACTCATATACACACATATACACACTCATACATACACACTCGCACAAACTCATACATACAAAATTTAAGTGGAGAGAATAAAAGGAGACTCTCAGACAGACATGGAGAGATTCCAGTGAGACTCTGAGGTAGACACTGGAAGGAGCCACCGAGGACACAGACAGAAGAGACAGGCGGGGGTGTAAACCAGCAGGTAGCTGAACTAAGAAGAGAGTACAGAGGAGATCTGCCCTGGACTTGGAAGCCGGTGCTGTGGAGAGGTGACTAACCATGTGGAAGACAAAGAATCATTTGAATGGGTTAAATAAATTACTAGCTAGTCAGGGAAGGGGCCAAAGCTATGGCCTAGGCATTTAATAATAAATAATTAGAAAGGCTGGGAGGAAAAATCGGACCTAATTAATTTTTTTATATGAATTAGACTTAGCATCTCTTCATGTTAATAGAAAGAAGGGAAGGAGGGAGAGGGAAGAAGGGGAGAGAGGGGGAGAAAGGGAGGGAGGAGAGGGAGAGAGGGAGGTCCACAGAGAAGAGGAACAAAACATATCCAGGACCCAGTACTAGTAAAAGCCTCCTTATAAGGAACCCACAGCAGGGCTTCCCACTTTTATCCAGGGCATCTAGAATAATAAACCAAATCTGAATGACCTCAAGAGCCACCACAGACACTACCCTCATCAATGGCAGGTGCAATTGCTTGGCACTTCCATGAGAAAGCCACTGCTGCCTGCTCCCCTTTGTTCCTCAAGCCTCGGTGAGGAAGGCACCTAGGCTATTATATCTCTCGGTGCCACCTCTGTTTCAAATATTAGAAATCACTTTACCATCTTTAAATTTCAGTCTCCTAAGTGGATAAAATATACCATGTGTATTCAACCCCTCTTCCCTTCTCTCGTCTCCTCCCACTCCTCCAGATCCCTTCTTCATCCCAAGTATCCCGTCTACATGCGTGCTGTTCACTTGTTTATTTTGGTTTGTTTTGTGGATCTATCATGTGTGCAGAATAGCACTGGACAGATGATATCCAGAAATCAGTGATACACAGAACTCCTCCTGATCTTCCAGTTCTGACCAGCTTTCTGCCCCCCTCTTGCACAATGTGCCCTGAGCCTTGGAGGGGGTGATACAGTTGTCCTGATTATTATGGTAGGCCCTCAATAGTCACTTCTCAGCCACTTAGGAAGGTATTTGCCCCTAATCTCCTAGTTCTCAAGATAGTATAATCTCATGATTACAAGTGCACCATTGCCTTCAGAGACTAGAAATTACACGCTAGGTGCTAAGCATATAGCTCATTTTTAAGTCAGTAGGAACAGAGGTAAACAAAGTTTCCATAATTCCTTCTTTACCCAACATTTAGCCACCAACACCCAAATCCATATAAAGCCAATCAGATACTTCATCTTAATCAACTCCAATTCACAAACCACCTACGTGGACAACAGGCATTGAATTGACAGCCACATCCATTAGAAATTAGCTCAAAAATAAAGCATATGCAAAATGGAACTGATTAATACACAGCAAATCTCCCAAAGACAAGGCTTCATGTTTTATGACATCTTTCTAGGATGTATGAAGTACGATGAGTATTCAAAATGCTACATTTAAAGTAACTTACCTTCTCATCCAATAGGATGTGCTATTCTCAAAAAAAAGAAAGAGAGAAAAGACTATTGAGCTGGTGAGATGGCTTAGTAGGCAATGGCACTTGGCACCAGGTCTAATGATCGGCGTTCAATCACCAGGAACCACGTGGCAGAAGGAGAGACCCAGATCTTCCAGATTCTCCTCAGACCTCCATATGTGTGTGTGGCATGCACTCCCAACTTATACTTCAACACCAAAAATAAGGAAGCATAGGTAATAAAGTATAGAAAATCTCAGGTATTGGGGGGGGGGGACTGGAAGCTTTCTACCATGTTGATCAGTTTTTAAGGTGGTGAAATTTCTACGGAAAACAGTAGAGTGACCCCTCAAAACATGAAATGTGGGTGAGATTATCCAGCAACCCTCCTCCTGTGTACATGACCAAAAGAAAAGAACTGAAAGCTAGACCTCAACAAGGTAATTTCATACACAAGAGTCCTGCACACAACAGCTAGTTTCTGTGACAAAAAAAAAAGTAAGCAAGAAAACAATGGTAGCACTTAATCATTAAAAAAAAAAAAGTCAATCACAAACTAAACCAAGAGAAAGAAAGAAAGAAAGAAAGAAAGAAAGAAAGGAAGGAAGGAAGGAAGGAAGGAAGGAAGGAAGGAAGAAAGAAAGAAAGAAAGAAAGAAAGAAAGAAAGAAAGAAAGAAAGAAAGAAAGAAAGAAAGAGAAAAAGGATAGATTTGATATAAAGCTTATCTGTGTCCACATAAAAAAACAAGATAATGGCAAAAAACAAAAACAAAACAACAACAACAAAAAAAACCCCAACAGGAAAGGAATAACAATGAACTGTGAAAATAAATTGGTATAATTCAACCCAAATGGTTTTATCATTTTTATAGCAAAGATCACAAATAATCACAAATAACAACTAAAACCACAATGCATAAATAAATAAATAAATAAATAGAATCAAAGAAAACTAGTAGGCAGTTCCAAAGAAAGGTATGCCTCCAGCCAATAAACATGTGACTATCTGTAGCAGCCATTACTTTACAAAACAATTTTGTGGCAGTATTATTTTTTTTCTTATAAAGGACAACATTTAATTAGGGCTGGCTTACAAGTGATGTGGCTCAGTCCATTATCATCAAGGACATGGCAGCGTCCAGGCAGGCATGGCACAGGCGGAGCTGAGAGTTCTATATCTTCATCTGAAGGCTGCTGACAGAATGGCGCTTGTGCCAGTATTAAAATAAGAAAATTCATTGTGTACAAGCCTAGAACAGTCACTAGGAAATACCGGTACGTGGAGAGCGCAAGAACAAAGCAAGGCATATCTTTGTTTCAGGTCGTGTTATTAAAACTACTGAGAGTCACCCACAGGTGACGAATCCACATCACACCTACAGGAAAGCTAGGCTGTAAGAGGCCGAGGCCATAATAAGAGCCTGAGGTCAGAGGAGACAAAGTGAGAGAGGGAAGATATGGGAGGAACTGGGTGAACATGCTCGAAGCACATACTAAATTCTCAAAGAATTAATAAAGACATTTTCTTAAAAGGCCGAAAATAAGTGGCCATGGGTACCCGGCCATTGACCAGACATTCATATCACACACACAGCCAATGCCCAGGGACCACGGTAGAAGATGAGAAGATGCTGTGGAAAAGACGCAAGGGCTAGAGGATGGGAAGAGTGCCCTGAGATGCTATTCACTGCATGGGCCCTGCTGCTGCTGCTGCTGCTGCTGCTGATGATGATGATGATGATGATGATGATGATGATGATGATGATGATGCGCGCATGTGCAGGTAGCTGTGGCCTCCTGCACAAGATGGAGCCTGTCAAACATTCCAACACGGATGGAGCAGGGCTCCAGATGCAGCTGATGGCTGCTGGGGATAGGACCGTCACTTCTCTTTAGGCAAGGTTGCTAAATTGCTCGAGTCCCAAGAGAGGATCTCACATGAGGTACATATCTGTTGGACTCCGTGGGTTACTTAAAATAAAAACTGTGAGAAGAAGGGGTCCACGAACAGTTGGAGGGAGGGAGTAAGAGGTAGATATAATCAAGATACATTGCGTATATGTATGAAAATTTCAAAAAAAAAGCTACACATGCATTTTTCATGTATGCATGTCTTTGTGTCTTCCCACTTATGGAAGCTACTCAAGAAAATGCTAATAGAGGTTGCTCCTGAAAGGGTACAGATGGGTGTAGTAATTATTCTTTTCACATTTTTAACTTACGTACATATGTTTAGTCAAGAGATAGTTAAGTTTTGAACTTTTAAATCAAGAAATTACACATAAAATGTTTTTCTTTCTTTTTCTCTCTTTCTTTCTTTCTTTTTTTTTTTTTAACAAATAGAGCAGGAAGAATAATGACCCCCAGGTATCCAATATCCAGAAAAAAATGAGCGCCTTTGTTAACTACTGTTGTTAAAGAAAATTGAGATGGTCATTCCGGAGGGCAGCTGACAAGAGGAAGAGAGAGACCTAAAATGAGCGTATCCTTCGCCTGACCTCCATCACCCACACAGGACTCTGAGAACCTACTGTAAGGAAATAAGCAAGCTTACACCTAAGAACAAGATGCAGTCATTTCCTGGAGACATGTCAATACCACGAGCATCTTTTAACCAGAATCTGATGATGGAAAGAAACTGTGTACCTCAGTGCAGTGGAACACTGAGTTAATGAGATGCAGGGAGAGAAGGAGCCTTGGGTCTGCAAAGCACCAAACACTGTCCAAAGTAAAGGACGGGCCTCTTTTATGTTTGCACATTCATGACACTTGGAAAGTACATTGGTGAGGTTTGGTTTGTTGCCATATATTGTAACGCTAAATACTGGCCCCCAAGATCCTTAGCGAGGAGGAGGTCCTCAAGTACCCCAAGTGAGGCTATGTAACCTTGCTTCTTACTTTAAAACTATTGGTTGAATAAAGATGAACACAGCTAGTAGCTGGGCAGAAGAGAGGTAGGTGGGTCTTCAGTTCCCAGGCTTGGGCGTCTGAGGCAGAGGCCAAGAAGAGAGGAGAGAGGAGAAAGAAGACGCCAATGGGTAGGTGGGTTCTGAGATCGCGGCCATGAGGCCTGGTCAGTTGAAGTAGGAGGGGCCCGGGTAGAACATGGCAAAAAGTTTTAGGAATTATTGACAGGGATGTAGACAAAATAGCATAGAGGGTGGCTATCTGCCCAGCCCTAGTGCTTTTAAGGCTTATTATAAATATAAAGGTTTTGTGTCTTTGATTTGGGAACTGAATGATCTAAGGTGGGGTAGAAAACCCCCAATTAATGCTTACTATAACAATACAGATAGCAATATAGCAGAAGTATCAGATGTTGCCTTTTAACAAATATCTTTGAGTGATATAAAGATTGAAGTTACTTCCCCTCATTTTTTATGATCTTGATATTAAACAAATAGAAAGTGCAATTTGAGGTGAATGGAACCAGAAGCCAGATTACCAGGAACCAAATACCTACACTGCTACTTGTCACAGTGGGATGTGTTACACCGCCTCTCTCAAGATCTACCACTGTTCCTCTCTCCTACACATAAGAAAGGGACAGTAACTGTTTCTACCCAGAACATTAAAGTGACTTCAGTGAACTGACAGAGACACAGCCCTTAGAAAAGGTTCTAGAATGTAAGGTAGTTGTTGCACATGTGGCACACATCACACACATCACACACACGCTCACACATCTCTGTCTTATTTAAGAATTTTTTAAAAAGCAAATATATTTAGGAGACAGTGAATGAAAATAAATGCAATTGACAGAGACCATTTAAGCCAAAACTAGTCAAAATGTAGAAAGTGGAGGGCCTGCCCCCCAGTTGATACATCTGTAACAACCCATACACCTAAAGCTCAGGGGACATCACATGCCGGGAGCAGGCAAGGATGGAAAGATTGTAATAGCCAAAGGCGTATCTGCTGTAAGATTGCACTGTCTGTATATGACAGAAAAACCGGACCATGAAATATCAATAATATGGTTTCCTAGACAAGACCTAAGAACTGACAAGGAGGGAAACCTCACAGGAAAGAACCACAGATAATTAATGACTGCAGAGAGAAAGAGAGAGAGAGAGAGAGAGAGAGAAAGAGAGAGAGAGAGAGACTCAGTATTCCCTGGGTATGAGCCCACTAACTGGGGGCTAATACAAAGTGATCAGCCCTACATGTATACACACAAAGAACATTAAACAGAATCAGAAAATTGTTATTGTGTGTTGATTTTTTAATACACACATCCATATATGTAATAATAACATTTAGAGAGAGAGATAGACAGAGAGAGAGAGAGAGAGACCATGAATTTGAGAGGAAAGAAATCACAAGACAGTCTGGAAAGAGGAGGACTGATATAAACATATTATACATTTATAAAAATCATTTCATTAAAAATATACATACTTAGCAGATTCAGATAATGAAATTGGCTACAAGTGATTTAATCTTCTCATAGTGATAGCTTAATGTAAAATCAACAATACAAAGAAAAACCTAGAAAATCCAAACACAGGACCTCCCCACAGAGAAGACTTTGAATCTTACCTTCCAGGAGGGAGACATTCTGTTTGGACATCTGATTTAAAATCAAAAATCAAGGCACATTTTTCTACTAAATTGGGGAAAAAACAGGTACTACAAAAAAAAAATCTCTAGAGATATTCCGTGGTTGACAAGAGCAAAAGTTTTACCAAGCTGTGGGAGCCTGGTGATCAGGCCCGTCCCTCTGAAATGAGAGATCTGTTGCTAGGATTCCAGTGCCTCCAAAATCTGCAGGACAACAGGCAACTGATGAGACTGGCTTGGCAAGAGAGAATCGCAGACCCAGAGGGCCACAACAATGCATTATGCTAAGAAACCCAGTCCAGAACTGTGAAAAAAATAACCTGTTGGTGTTAGATGGCTCCTATTAGCCATCAGCTATGCCCAATTAACAAAGCCATGAAGACAGTCTTGTTTGAATGAAAAAAATAGCCAAGTAGGATACACTCTGTATGTTCACAGTTGGCTATAAGATATTTTATTTTTAAAAATCTTTGTTAAATCATCTAATAAACCATTAAGTCCTAGTTTGCCTTTTGTCTGATACTTTTTTTAGTTGTTTGGAGCTTATGTTTGTTTGTGTGTGTGTGTGTGTGTGTTGTGTGTTGTGTGTGTGTGTGTGTTGTGTGTCTGTCTGTCTGTCTGTGTATGTATATGTATATGTATATATATATGTATATGTATATGTATATGTATATGTATATGTATATGTATGTATGGAAAAGCAAGCTGCCAAAAAAATTGTAGTAAGTGACCTCTAACCTTCCCACTGGGTGGCAGTGATCCTCTTCCCCTGCAAGGCAAAGCAACAAGGTGGGTCCCCATCCAGAGTAGCTGCAAGTGTAGTCTTGTCCATTGGAAGATAGCCAGGTCCTTTGAAAGGTATCATAAACTAGTCTTGGTAGAATAGCTGAGGTGGCAGAACCTCCAAAGACAGCTCAAGAAAATGCCTTGCTGTGACCCTCAGCTCCCAGCTACCAGGTGGCCTTGGCATGTGTGTGGCAAAGATGGTGGGACCTGAAATTGGACTGTGCCCATTCCTTTCTCTGTGCCTCTCTCATATTGAGAACTCCTACACCTTTTCTCACAAGCTAGTGACTGTCTAAGGACACCCAGGGAGAAACTTCATTATTTAAAGACAATTTTATCTTTCTTAAAGTAACCCTGTATCCCAAAAATAACTTCTCAATCATCTGGCAAATTAAAATCCCCACTGCTGAGGTCAGTGGTGTTTCTCAGTGATAGAGAAATAGGTTATGCTCTAGGTTCAATGCCCAGCCCTGGAGGGTAAATCAACACTCCCATTTCTGTACTGACATGAGCTGAGATGTTACAGACAAAGAAACCTGCCTCAGGAGCTGCATACAAAGCCAGAATGGACTGGATTGTCCCATCGTTCTAAAAGGAGGGAGAGCACAGTCCAATGATCTCAAGTGAGTATATAATCCATGGGAGTCATTGAAGGAAGTCACTGAGCAGAGAGCAGGACCACCTGAAGAAGGACAGAAGTCCCATGGCCCTTAAGAGAGAGCTCTGCACATGATCTGAGCACCCAGAGAGTCTAGCAGGGAGAAGGAGGAATCCTAACTCAGAACACAGAATTCATCTCATCATCCCTCTATTCGTTTTCTGTCCCTCTTTGTCTTTTCAGTGTGAGGCAGAATCCTGAGCCTGGCCCAAGCTAGTTAAGCACTTTATTACTTTAGTTAAGCACTTTACTACTGAGCTATATCCCTGGTTCATGGTTTATATTTTCCCTTGATAAAGTGAGCATGGGATGGTTTATGGTGCTAATGATGAAGAGTTCAGGGACCAAAGAAAGAGGAATAATAGTCTCAATCTACTACTCCTATGTGCAGGATCTTTGCAACTGTAACATGAGAACAATATCAATCTAATGAGAATGCCGAGAGAATTGAATCTAATATGAGTGATGTTCTTGACACATAAATGTGCCTACCATGTAGAAGCTGATGGCAAAGACAACAACGATTAACAGGTACAGACCACACACATGTGTAGTCCCAAGTGACAGAGACTCAACATGTCCCTCCCTCATTAAAGTGACGACCAGTTAAGCAGAGACACGAAGAGCCATGGCACCAGCAACAGTGAGCTGACTAAGAACATGGAGTTTGAGGTTCTACTGCCTAAAGTCAAACCTCGGCTTCCCTACTCACTAACTGGCTGGAATTGGACAAGTTGTTTAACTCTTAGCACCACAGTGTACTCAGCCCCAAAGCCAGGCATAAGTAGGACCCATTGGTCTTGTCTGTTAATGTTATCTGGGATTTCCATGGGTCTAGAAAGTAAGAATTCCAGGTTGAAGGAAAAAGGCAGTGGGAGGTAGGGGGTGGGGTGGGGGAGAATGGGACAAGGTATGTGTGGCCAGGCGACCCTAGTAGAGGTATCCAGTAGATGCCCAAAGCCAAAATTGTTAAGTCACTTCTTGTTCAGAAGATAGCCATACTCTCAATTAAATACTGTGGCTTGAACTGCTTACCCTTCATGGGTCATGATGACAGCAGCTACATACACCAAACAGCTGAACAAAAACGTCTGCTCCAAAGTGCAGCCCTGGGAGCCTAGGTGAGAATCCTAATGGCTTTGTGCTGATGGGTTGGTTAATTCTTGACTAATACATTGCACCCAAAGATTTTTCCATTTTCAAGATTCATTTTTATTTCACATACGCATGGATGCAGATGCTCACGACTGCCAGAATCATCTAGATTTAGAGGTATTAACTCTGCCTAACAAGGGTGCTGAGAACTGATCTCCGTTCCTTTTTAAGAGCAGTATGTTCTTTTAACCACAGACCTATTTCTCCAGACCCAAATGTTATCTTAAAATGCAATTGATGAAGTGACAAACACTCCTAAAATGAATTATCATAAAAACATTAAGCATAAAAGCATGAGATAGCTAAACCTCATAAAAACATACACAAACACACACACACACACACACACACATACACACACACACCAAACCTGGTTACCAAAACACAAATCCCGAGAGAAAAAAAACTCCTTTCTTTCTCTAATCAAAGACATAGTGTTTCTTACTCATAAACAAAATAACTCTAATTAGCAAATAAATCTAAGTCTATAATAACCCTTCAGAATTACACAGAAGAGGTCACTAAATCACTTTCCATCTTCCTGACAAAGTGGATCACAGGCAGTATCCAACAACAAGCTGTCACTTACTTTTTTATTTCGGTTAAATGACTCATACATTTTTTGCAATGTAAATTAACTACCTGATGAGACTAATACCCTATGAACTCAGTCGACTATTTATAGTGGTCTTTTTGTAATTGAAATCAAACTGTTATCCTAGAAAAAAAGAAAGCAGTGTGACTTTCAAAAACTCTATTATAAAAAGTCACCAACCATAACTTTCCAGGGTTTATTTCCCGAGGTTGGGGTTGGGGCGGGAGTGGGGGTGGGGGGAGAATTATAGGAAGACTTTCAGAGTAAACCAGCCAGTTAATGAAGGTGACCTGAGGGACAGACTAACAAGGGTGATTCTAGCATTTTCTGACTTAGCACACAATTCCACACACCCAGTCTGTTCCTGCCTTCCACTTACAGAGCACCCATTTCACGATGGCTAGTGATTTCTCTCTGACTGAGAGGATAACGGTGTTTCTGCCTGCTCTGGAATCCTGACACACTCTATCAAGAATGAGTATGGATCTGCCTCCCACTTTCCCTTGCATAACACAAATGGATATGGAAACATCTTATTTCCTTCCCCAACGAGAGGCACATGAAGATTCTGAAAGCTGGTAGCAACCAAAGATTGTGCAACTAAGATCTCAGCAGGATCACGTGGCTGTATTCTGTGCGACGCAGATTAAACCTGGTCTGTCGTAGATAAGCTATGGCTGAGGCACTAGGTTAGTGTAATCTGAGGATTTAGAGGAGTCCGATTCAAGTCTGGAATTGGCCTGGCAAGAAGCAGCAGGCTTCAACGCTTCCTCTCACCTCTTTGCAACCATGTGGCCTCAGAACAGTTACTCCATTACCACCACACTTCTCTGGCTGCCCAGCCAGCCAAGTCCAGTTCTTTCTAAGTTTAATAACAAAACAGGGCAAAAGAAACCTTCTCTGCACCTACAATTCTGTGTGCTAATCAAATTTCCTGGAGCAAAACAGTAAGGCTGCAAAGAATAGTTGTGCCTTTCACCCTTGGGCAACAAGGGCAATTCCAGAGAAAAGAGACAAGTAAAATGTCTTCATTACGATGAATTTTATACAAAGACCCTGCTAACTGCAGTTTGGCTAGACAGAGAAAATTGGACCTATTTAATTTAATGATCTATTAAAACTTGCGTGAAAGTGGCCTCAGAGATAAGAGGAAAAAATTACGGTGGAAATGTCACCAGGGAGAGACTACCAGGAACATCTCCAGTGCTGTGCTTAGATCTGGCAACTTCAGCACATTACAGAATCTAGCCCAGGGTGTGCAGTTCCTCGTAGTGATGGGAAGACGCTGAGCATGAGTGTGGCTTCCTCGTTATCTACTGGACCAAACTCAAGCACGCAAACTGGAAGGAATCCATTGCTAACACACAGACTGATCTGCTAGTGTTTGCTACATCAGAGCCAACATTAATGTGACACAGAAAATGACAAAAGTGAGCAAGTGCTAAAGTCACAGGGGGATAGCAAGGGTATGGGTTGGCATTGGCAGTGGTCTTGCTGGATCTGGACTGGCTACTTTGAGAAAAACTGAGACCAACTGAGAGAGGAGGGGCTGGAGCAGACCAGATGTTCAGGCAGCACCGGACCAAAGCATGAGACAACAGGCAGAGGCAGGGAGTTATAGAAAGTAATGGGAAAGTAGGGTTCAAGGTGAAGGATGGGAAATCAGGCAGAATGCAGAAACAGAGCAAGATGATGGCCAGCACCGGGGTCTAAGGACACAGAAAGAAGCCAGAGCCCAAAGATGGAGACCAAGAGGCCTGCAAGCTGTCTGGCTTTAGAAGGAAAACACTGTCAAGCAGCGATCGGATCACTGCAGCTTCAGACACTCAGAATTGGTTTCCCTAGGGAACAGGACCCTGGGAAACACATCCAATACTGTAGCCACGAAGAAAAGAGTTACCAGACCCTGGTACGCACAATTCCAAGTAGGGATCAGAGCTAGGCTAGGGCAATGCCATTCCAGGAAGATCTGACTAAAAGCAGACCTTTACCACCTCCAACCTCACCACTAAGACTTCTATAATCTTGGGTAAATTATTTAACCTCTCGCAGTCTCAGTTTCCTGCCTACAAATGGACTCCTAGAACCTCCCTCATAGGCTTGCTGAGTGATTTGAATGAGATGTGTAGCAGGCAGGGAAGCGGATGGCGTCCCACAGGGATACACAGCGCACAGATGGCGTCCTTCCCTTTGCTCTCTATCTCTCTCCGTGCACTCCCCACACTGTTGGTTAAGGGTGTTTCTGAGCATATATACACCTATATTTTTGTATTTATATATAAGTATATATATATATATATATATATATATATATATATATATATATATATACTTATATATAATGCTGAAGGCCACTGAACAGTTCAAATATTAAAAAATGATTTAGAAAACTATTCAAGGTTTTGAATCAAGGCAAAACATCAAACAACTTGGTGTTTTCTACTAATGAAAACTTTTTATGATGAATAAATATAAAACTTTTCACCATCCAGTGAACTTTTGCTTCACAGGACTGACCTTTCTATTCTTTCTGTATTCATTAATAGCAAAAATGTGAGTGCAAGTTATCATTTTCTATACTCTTGCAGTGATCTGTGTACTTTGTTGTGCTGAATAATTTAATCTTAGGATAAATCTGAGGTAGACATAGCATCGTCCTCAACTAAATAGAACATTGTACTGACATTATTATTTAGCATTTTTATTATTAATTTTTATGTTTGTTTTGTCTTGTTATCAAATACCTGAGAGATACCATGTCAAGTACAAAAGATGTGTCTGGGCCCATGGTTCCAGAGGTGTCAGTCCATGGCTACTTGACTTTATGGATTTTAGGCCTGTGGCAGGGCCAGAATCCTCACAGACATTGGGTATGAACGATGCTCACAATATGGCAGTCAGGAAACAGAAGTAACAAGAAGGGACCAGGGCAAAGACACCTATAACACACTTTCTCCAAAAAGGCCTCACCATCCCCCATACCTCCCAATCATCCATGAGGCTTTCGAATTGATCAATGGAGTAAAGCATCATTTAGGACAGAGCCATAACCCAGACCTGATCTGATGGAGTAACATGCTCACAGATAATCCCAGAGATACACTGTACTAGTCGTCCAGGTTTTTCTCAATTCAACCAACTTGACAGTCAAGGTCAAGCACCAGGGATACTTAGAGTTAACGTCACACTCCACGTAAGATCAAGATGTATTTAAAATGAATGGGTCCAAATTTGGAATCCCAGCTTTTAACAGCAAACTATGCTGCCTCCCCTCAAAGGAGACCATCCCGGTTCAGCTGGGGAGGGGCGCTCCTCCCCTCCTGGACACTCCCCTCCCATGGCTGCCATCTTGGCCTGTTTTCCTGAGTCTGATTTGCTAGCTTCTTCTCTGACAAAAGCTAACACATAACAAGCAGATTGCATTTAGGTTGGAGATGAAAGATGTTTTTGAAAATCAATTATTACAATTCACCATACTTAATAAGAGACAATATTCATTGGATCTTCTCAATGGATGCAGTAAAGTGGTACATTTACATTAACATGAATAATAATATGTTAAATAATTTATTTTGTATTAATTTATTATTTAAAACAAACCTTAACCAACTACTTAGGGTGAACTTCTATAGACTGAAAAAAACTCCCAGTTTTGAAGAAAGTCACTTCAAAAGTCTACAAAGCTAGGCATGATGACACATGTCTGTAATCCCAGAATTTGAAAAGTGGATGCAGGAAAATCACATTTAAGCCAAAACATTAATCCTTGGCTACATAGTGAGT
This sequence comes from Mus minutoides, assembly GCA_902729485.2. Classification (NCBI taxonomy): domain Eukaryota; kingdom Metazoa; phylum Chordata; class Mammalia; order Rodentia; family Muridae; genus Mus; species Mus minutoides. The sequence continues at coordinate 1,413,612 of LR753355.1, read as the reverse complement.
TTGAGGTCAACTTAGGCTATATAAGACCCTGTCTCAAAAGAACAAGCCAGATATGGTGGCATATGCAGCTACCCAGAATTTGGGAGGCAAAGGCAGAGTCAGCCAGATCTCTATGAGTTCAAGGCCAACCTGATATACAGAGTAAACTCCAGGACAGCCTAGATTACATACTGAAACTCTCTTTTAAAACAAACAAATACTAATTTTTTTTTTTTGCTTTGAAAGCAGTTGCTTACAAGATAGAGAACCTAGAGTTCTCATGAGCCTCAAATACAGTAGAAAGTGTTGGTACACGGCGATACATGTAATAATAATAGATTTTTTAAAAAATCAGAGTGTTCTCAAATAAATAACTTAATGATGCACCTCAAGTTCTTAGAAAAATAAGAGCACTCCAAACCCCAAACCAGTTGAGAGGAAGAAAATAATAAAGACAACAAGAGCTAAGAAACCAATAACTTACGTGTCCATCAACTGATAACTGGATAAAATAGGATCTATATATACTGCAGAATACTATTTAGCTGTAAAGAAAAGTGACATCATGAACCTTAAAGGTGAATGGATGGAACTAGAAAAGATCATATTGAGTGAGATGACCCAGATGTGGAGAGACAAAGGTCACATGGTCTCTTCCATGAGAAGTTCTCTACTCCAAATGTGAATAAATATCCTGGAGTAATTGCAGAAACCAACAAAGGGAAAAGGGACCATTACTTGGGTGTGAGGGTGGGGAGCAATAAAAGATGTCCAGAAAAGGTGTAATGTTCATAATATTAACTATCTACCTAAAAAATCTATAATATGTGAGTCTCTACTTATGGGCTGACAATGCTTCCTCTGAGAGCCAAAAATCACCTACTAAGAACGCTAACATTAGGCATAAGAATCCTTTGACTTGTTGGTCAAGGTAGTCTAAGAGCTTCCCAAAATACTATAGACTATTGCTATTTCCCTTGGTTCCCCCACAACACCAAAAACGGAAAGTAAGTTTCTGTTGTTGCAGACAGCATAGACATCAGACCCAGGGTCCAGACGCCCCTGAGATGCAACTTAACTGAATACCTCCTCCCCAAGGAATAATTTTCATGGTACCAGAAGGGAAACAACTAAAAGTCCTACCTAGCTATGATAACTATGAACTACATCAATAACTGTCCAACATAGCACAATAATCCTAAAGGCACAGTAGTGGCATGCATATCTTGGCAGTAACTACCAGCTCTCTAGTTGGACTTAAGACCTGCTCAACAAGGAGGAAACCATGTTTAATATTATAAATATAACCAACTACCTGGGGCTAGTAAGGTCATGGATCTTGTAGAAGACCCTACAACTACCACGTTTACATTATTCATGGTTATCTAAATGAACAGACCTGATAGAATGAGTGTGTGTGTGTGTGTGTGTGTGTGTGTGTGTGGTGTTGAGGATATGCTGGAATCCCAAAAAAGTGGGATTTAATGTCAGTGAAGGAGTAGACTTGCAAGTTTCCCTCTTCCACACAGCAGAAGATGTGACCCAGATTAAAGATGGATCTTCTCACCTCAAAGGATCTGGGTTAGCAATGGGTCCTCCCACATCAAATGATTTAATTAAGACAAAAAAAAAAAAAAAAAAAGATTGGGTATAGAACCAAACCAAGATTTGACAAACAAGGAATCTCGAATGACTGAGAAGCACCTAAAGAAATGCTCAAAGTCCTTAGTGATCAGAGAAATGCAAATCAAATTAACCCTGAGATTCCACCTTATACCAGTCAGAATGGCTAAGATCAAAACCACAGGTGACAACACATGTTGAAGAGGATGTGGAGAAAGAGGAACACTCCTCCATTTGTGGTGGGATTGCAAACTGGTACAACCACTCTGGAAATCAATCTGGAGGTTCCTCAGAAAACTAGAAATAGATCTACCTGAAGACTCAGCTATACCACTCTTGGGAATATACCCAAAAGATTCCCCACCATGCCACAGGGGCACATGTTCCACTATGTTCATAGCAGCCTTATTTGTGATAGCCAGAAGCTGGAAACTCATCCTGAGTTTTTCAGGCAGATGGACAGAACTAGAAAATATCATCCTGAGGTAACTCAGACCCAAAAGGACATTCATGGTATGTACTAAGTGGATGTTAGCCAAAAAGAGAGAGAGAGAGAGAGAGAGAGAGAGAGAGAGAGAGAGAGAGAGAGAGAGGAAGGAAGGAAGGAAGGAAGGAAGGAAGGAAGGAAGAAAGAAAGAAAGAAAGAAAGAAAGAAAGAAAGAAAGAAAGAAAGAAAGAAAAGTACAGAATACCCAAGATACAGTCCACAGAACTTAAAAGGTCAACAAGCTGAAGTGCCCAAAGAGGACACCTCAGTCCTACTTGGGAGGGAGAAGAAAGCAATCACAAGGGGAGGGGGAGTGATCTGGGAAGGAAAGTGGATGGGATGAGGGGGTAGGCGAACCTGAACTGGTATTGGGTGAGGGAAAAGGACTGAAGCTCTGAGGGACAGCAGAAAGAATGGAAACAGGCAACTTCAGAAGGTAGGAGGTTGGGGGGAACCTCCCAGAATGCACCAGAGACCTATGAGGTGAGACACTCTCAGGACTCAAAGGGAGGGACCTTAGATGAAATGCCCGACAGTAGGGAGAGAGAACTTATATATTCCATTTCCAGCAGGAAGACAGGACATGAAATAAGGGAGAGGGGGGCCATCCCACAGTCACAACTCTGACTCATAATTGTTCCTGTCTGAAAGAATTACAGGGATGGAAATGAAGAGGAGCCTGAGGAAAAGAAGGGATCCAGCAACAGGCCCAAAGTGGGATCCAGCTCAAGGGGAGGTCCAAGGCCTGACACTATTACTAAGGCTAAGGAGTACTCACAAAAAGGAACCCAAAAAGGGATCTAGCATGACCGCACTCCAGAAGACCCAACAAGTAGCTGAAAGAGTCAGATGCAGATATTTGCACCCAAGCAATGGACAGAAGCAGCTGACCCCTGTTGTTGAATTAGTGGAGGCTGAAAGAGGCTGAGGAGAGGGCAATCCTGTAGGAGAACCAGCAGTCTCAATGGATCTAAACCCCTGAGATCTCTCACTGGACCACCAAACAGGCAGCATACACCAGCTGATATGAGGCCCCCAACACACATACAGTAGAGGACTTCTGGATCTGTGTTCATTCAGAGATGAAGCACCTAACCCTCAAGAGACTGGAGGCCCCAGGGAGTATAAAGGTCAGGTGGGGTGGGGGGTGAGGACATCCACATGGAGATAGGGGGTGGGGAGGAGATATGGGATGTGGAACAGTCAGAGGATGGACAAGAGGGGGAATAAAATATTTAGTGTAAAAAGTTTAATTAATTAATTAATTAATTAATAAAAGAAGAAAGGAAAAAGGAAAAAATCTCGCAGGTGTACCCAGTCACTTTGGTTTTAGTTCATTCCAGATGTAGTCAAGTTGAAAACCAAGAATAGTCATCACAAATAACATTTCTAACTACATTCTAAATATTTATTGGAGCTGAAGAGATGACTCAGCAGTTAAAACCACTAGCTACTCTTCCAGAGGTCCTGAGTTACATTTCCAAAAACTACACGGCAGCTCATAACCATCTACAAGGTGATCCAATGCCCTTTTCTGGCATTCAGACAGACAGACAGTGCATATTTATATAAAATATATCAATCAATCAATAAATCTTTGTATAGACACACAGGTAAATGTAGTCCACACCTTTCATTGAGGAACTGTCTCTTTGCAACAGATGGAGACCATTACATAAAACCACAGCCGATCAAAATGCAGAATTGTGGAACCCAGAACCAATGAATACATCTACAGAACAATTCCAGTAACTAAGGCTTGGAGACATAGCAGAAGAAGAGACAGAAAGATCATAAGACTCAAAGGACCAGGGAGTTTGCTGTGAGATTGTCCCTAAAAATGTTTCCAGTGTCACCTTTGATTTCAAGATTTCCTTTCTTTCTAACTGCTCAAATCTACTCATCCAACAAGATTCTCCGCTGGTTTTCTATCTGTCTGTCTGTCTGTCTGTCTGTTTGCTTGTCTAAGGATCTTGAGTTGATTTCTTTTGTGTTGTTGTTGTTGTTGCTTTATCTTGTCTCTTTGTTTGGCTTTTGTTTTTATACCTTCACCCTATGTGGCTCCGTTTAGATTCACGTCTCTTGCCCTGAATTCTGTAATAATATTTGGCCTCTAACTGTCTCAACATCTGTCCACTTATAGAACATCTGCTTTAAGTTCTTGTTATTTCACCTTGCATAGCTCATCTCTTCTATGAAAATATTCTCTCTAAGGGGACAAGATTCAGAATACAGATATTCCTTTGAGATCTGCAGAATTCCTTTTCTTTAGGAAAAAAAATCAACTTCACTTTTACAAACAAACTTGGGAGGCTCGTTGCCACAGTTGCTAGATAATGATTTTCATGCTTCTAGGCCAAGTGTGAGTATAGACTACAATCTTCAAAGTTTATTTGGCTTGTTCCTTATTAATTAGAAGAACATGACAAGCTGGACAGTGGTGGTGCACACCTTTAATCCCAGCACTCGGGAGGCAGAAGCAGGAGGATTTCTGAGTTCGAGGCCAGCCTGGTCTACAGAGTGAGTTCCAGGACAGCCAGGGCTACACAGAGAAACCCTGTCTCGGAAAANAAAAAGAAGAAGAAGAAGAAGAAGAAGAAGAAGAAGAAGAAGAAGAAGAAGAAGAAGAAAGAAAGAAAGAAAGAAAGAAAGAAAGAAAGAAGAAGAAGAAGAAGAAGAAGAAGAAGAAGAAGAAGAAGAAGACGTTTACAATTCCCAAAGAATCAGAGACCTTTCACACAAACTCTCTAATCCCAACTCAACGAAGTTAGCTTTAAACAAACAAACAAAACAAAACCATGAGATTCTTTTAGGTGAGGTTTATGTTCTTGGAGTTTAACAGTGCTAGTGGGACACAATTAACTTACCACCCCTACACAAGTTCAGAACACTCCAACTGTGGTTCACCAAACACAAGAGCTAAGCTCTGATCAAAAAACTAAGAGTAGTCCAGCTGCCCGAGGAGAGAGATGGATTTAATGAGTTGTCATGGAAAAGTCTGCAATTCCTTAATGAGAGATCAGAGGTGGAAAATCTTTAAAAGTTTATAGTAGAAGACCTTTCACAGGATCACACACAAAATAAAAGGTGTTGGATTCTCCAAATTTGAAAGACTACTCAAAATACACAGGATGGCAGCACATGTATTCCCTGTTTTGTTTGTTGATAATCTGGAATAAAGTACTTGACATTCAGAAACTCATCTCTTCAAATGACCAAGTAGTAGCATATTTATTTCATAGAATTTCTAAGGTTCCTGGAAGATGAATCTTGGAAACAGAGCCACAGCTTTGTAACCGGTATTATTAAACATAACCTGTAATAACCACGGGCTTCTGTCTGAAAATGAGTCAGTAGGGATAGAGACCATGATGAGACCATGCAAACCGTAAGCAGATTTCTCTGCCTTTCTGTCTTCTGGGGGGTGTTGTCTTGATCAAGAATACATGCAAGCATTCCTTTTGGCAAACAGTAACTGAGAAAAGATACAAGATGCTCCTCATCCAATGTAACTCTGCAGTTTCTCCAACAGAACTGCATGATAAGGATTGAAAGATATCTGCCTTTCTTATTAGCAGCATCCCATGGCAATGCATGATAATCACATGGTGAATCATCATTCATGGTTGTCCAATCACAGTTTTCTGTGCCCATCTCCAGGGTGAGAGGGCATGAGTCTTCCTTCAGTGTTGGACTCAGAAGGTCCTTCTTCTACAGTGATTATCATGCTCAGAAATGCTCCTTTAAGCCCCTTTCTAGGTGTGTAGCACAAGGTTCAGTCTTGAGGCAGGAGAGGCTGGGCAGGATGCGCTCTCCACATCTGCCATGGTGCCTTCCTTTACCACATTTGTTTTCTGGAAGGCACCTACCACTCTGCACTAAATTGGGGGTTGTCTAGGAATTGGACAGGTACCTCATCTCTTAGAAAAGCAATCACAATTGACTAATTCCATGCCTGAGAACTCACTCTGAAGACAAACAGAAAACAACAAACAAGGATCTCCTTGGCTTGTATACTAAACTCCTTGAGAACAAGCTGCAAATGTCATTCCATGTGCGTTTTCTTAATTATTAAATAAATTAAGTATTTACTAAAGCTTAGTAAATACTTGTTGGATGCATGACTTAGGTTTGAATATATATATATATATATTCAAATATTATATATATATATATACTGCATATCAGATATTTACATTATGATTCATAACAGTAACAAAATTACTGTTACAAAGTAGCAACCAAACAATGTTATAGCTGAGGTTCCACCCCATGAGGAGCTGTATGAAAGAGTCACTGTGCTAAGAAGGCTGAGAAGCGCTGCTTTAAGTGGTTATATCAAATGCTCATGTGCTAAGAAGGCTGAGAACTGCTGCTTTAGGTGTTTATATCAAATGCTCATGATTGTACATGAACCAGTCAACTACATTAAATTTCAGCAAGAGGACTGAACCTTTCCAGCAGCCCACACAGTCTTAATTCCCAGCCCAGGTGCCCTACCTTTAAGGCCCAGAAACTCTATGCATAGGAGCCAGGAGCCAGGCAAATGAGGAAAGTCCTTAACATTCTCTTTTATCATTCTGCTCCAAAAACTTTTAAAGACTTAGAAAGGCTCTCCTGACTTTTTTCTACCGTGTGTGTGTGTGTGTGTGTGTGTGTGTGTGTGTGTGTGTGTGTGTGTGTGTGTGTGTTTTAAACATAAGCAGTCACAGGAGACATATGGAGACAAAGTGTGGAGCAGAGACTGAAGGAAAGGCCATCCAGAGACTGCCCCACCTGGGGATCCATCCCATATACAGTCACCAAACCCAGATGCTGTTGTGGATACTGGGAAGTGCTTGCTGACAGGAGCCCGATATGACTGTCTACTTAGAGACTCTGCCAGTGCCTGACATATACAGAGGCGGATACTCACAGCCAACACAGGGTCCCTGATGGAGGAGTTGGAGAAGCGACTGAAGTAGCTGAGGGGTTTTGCAGCCCCATGGGGGAAGAAACAATGTCAACTACTGGCCAGACTCCCCCCACCCCTGCCGAGCTCCCAGGGACGGGACCACCAACCAAAGAGTACACGTGGAGGGACCCAAGACTCTGGTCACATATGTGACAGAAGATGGCCTTGTTGGACATCAGTGGGAGGAGAAGCCCTGTGGCCTGAGGGTGTTCGATGCCCCAGTGTAGGGGAATGCCAGGGCGGGAAGATGGGAGTGGGGGGTGGGGGAGCAGGGAGATACAGGGGGAGAGGGAATAGGATAGGGAGTTTCCGAAGGGGAGAACCGGAAAGGGGAAAACAATTGAAATGTAAATAAAGAAAATATCCAGTGGTGGCACAGGCCTTTAATCCCAGCACTGAGAAGGCAGAGGCAGGCGGATTTCTGAGTTCGAGGCCAGCCTGGTCTACAAAGTGAGTTCCAGGACAGCTAGGGCTACACAGAGAAACTCTGTCTCGAAAAACAAACAAAACAAAAACAATAAACAAACAAACAAACAGAAGCAGATGTACGATGCAGTGTCCCAGTATATCCTCCAGATTCTTCCCCCACCCATGATCCATCAAGTTCATCATTTCAACCAAGGTGCCCTTTCTAGGTCTTGGTAGCCTGCCAAGTCTGACCAAGGCCCTACCCCTCTATGGAACCCTGCATTCCAGCCTTCCTGGATCAATGCCAAGGGCCTAAATGTGTGAAATCCTAGCCTATCACCTGGATACAGTTCTCATGGCCTCCTTCTTTACCACTTACTCCCAGTATATTGCCCTGGTCCTCCCTTAAGAATAATAAATATCTGTCCCTCCTTTAAGATCTAGCTCAAACATCCTCTCCCCTTGGAGGTGGCTCTGGAGCAGAGCTAAGCTCCTGTTACTTTGCTTCAGAGCACATAACTGACGTTACAAACTTGGTGCTTATTTCAACTTTATACATTGTTTATTATTGTCTCTTATTATAACATGAGCCCATTTAAATAGGATGTGGGTGTGAGGGGTGTTTATATGTTATCTTCGTATTGTCAGCACCCAATTGACGATGGTTCAATTAAGTAAATACTTTCTCTCTTTAAAAAAAATACTTATGTATGTGAGTACACTGTAGTGTCTTCAGACACGCAGAAGAGGCCATCGGGTCCCATTACAGATGGCTGTGAGCCACCATGTGGTTGCTGGGAATGGAACTCAGGACTTCTGGAAGAGCAGTCAGTGCTCTTAACCACTGAGCCATCTCTCCAGCTTCCAAGTAAATACTTTCTCTAAAGTGACATAAAATTCAGAAGAAAATAAAAAGAAATTGAAAAAGTATTAATCTGTGTCAGATCATCAAAAATTAAAATCAATGTCCTTCTCCAAAATGCGGCCATGCTCAAGAGTTCTACTGTGTGACACGTCCAAAGATGCCTTTTCACAGAACTCTTTCCCAAGTATTTCCCAAAGAACATTTAAAAGCTATTATATTACCTTTTTTAGAGTTTACATGATTAAAAAAGAAATATTTGGGAAAGTTGGAATAAATAAGTTAATTTTATTTTCTTGCTATAACCCCCCAAAGGCCTTTATATGCTAATTGGCATTGTAAAACCTTTTTATGAAAAACAAGGAATTTGCAATATATTTTTTAAATCATATATTAGCCACTTTAATATAAAATGTGAATGAAATTTAATTGCTACCGTTTTAAAGAAAACAACAGTGACGTACAACTTCAAGTTATGAAATCTGGAACTAGTATTTTTTTTTTTAAGCCAAATATTTAATTTCAGTCTGGATTTATACTTTAGTTTTTTGTTTTTGTTTTGGTTTTTTGTTTTTGTTTTTGTTTTTGTTTTTGTTTTACAACTAAACTAAAAGCTACTACGGTTGATGCGCAACAAGCCAGTAAGATTCGCAAACCCAAATATAAAGTTAATCGCTGTGGTAAGGGGCATGGCTAAGGAGGACCCAGAACCTCTCATAAGTATGGAAGAAACCCTGTCTTCTGAGGACAGAGGAAAAATGTCTGAATACTTCCACTGCAAGAAACTTGCAGAATATTTCTAAACTCACATAAACAAGACACTGGGCCTGGAACTCCTGTGGAGCTCGTCTGGAAAACGCGACCGTCTAAATTGCCTTTTTAAAAAAACGGGGCAGAGTTGGGTTAATAAAAATATTTTGTGAGTAGGGCCTAGGCCACTCAAAAGAAAGGGTCACAAGTAAAATTTAAATAATTTTTAAAAGTCAGACATCATCGACGTCACAATAGCCATATATGTGACTGGGGGAGGTGTTAGGGTCACCTCCGAGGGGTGAGGAAGGAACACATGTGAGATCACTGGGGATGATGGTGGCCGTGGCTGACTCCTTGACAGGGGTTATACCCGTCAGATCAAGTTTGGCTCACAGGGATTCAGGAAGGTGTTCCTGTCAGACGGGACTGGGGTTCCCTTTGGTGGGCTCTTAGTCCCATTGATAAAATAATTTTAAAAATGGATTCAGAGGGAAACTTGAAGACAATTGTTGTTAGAGTTTGAGATAAAAATGAGAGAACAGGCAGGCTGACAACCAGTCCATCCTGAAAGCTGGAAGGAGAGCAGGGGGTGGGGGTGGGGGGGAGAGAAAACCAAGCCTTTTTAAGTTTAAGCATAGAGGCCCACATGCAGCTGGGAGGAGATAAAAACAGGAGAAAACAAAAAACAAACAAAAAAAAAAAAAAACGTGTCAGGGAAAGCATTCTCTGGCCGTGGGCCGATGTCCAAGGGAGAGATAGGGAGGGAGAAGAGGAAGCTATATGTTTTTAATTAGAACTCAGCAAAGCAGTCTCAGCAGCAAAGAGTCAAAGGCATTTTCAAAGACACACCGCTTTTCAAGGATAAATCTCTCAATGTGCTGTGAGACTTAATCAGGGCGTAAGGTAAGTGCACAGGGAAAGAGAAGATATTGAAGTGCGTTTGCCAAGTCCATACATGATCCTAAACTTCAGAACTTATCTTCCTGAACCTCGTTTTTCTTCCCTTACAATCACGGAGCCAACACAGAAGGTTGCGTGGTATACGTGCTATGAGGGGGGAAAACCGCCCAGAATATTGCCAGGAATAGGATGAGGCAAAGATACACAGAAAGAAGGGCACTAGCCACATTGCTTACCTAGTCCTCATATGCTGACCTAAAAGCCAACTGATTGCCCAAATGAAACCTCTGCCCTTTTCTTTGTTATCATCAGCCGCTGAGTTTTGACCTTGCATTCTCTCTGAAAGCTCTTTAATCGTGTAACTCACAGACTCTCCTTTCTAAACAATACTGTGCTCTGGGCTGAGCACTTTTCTACATTAAAAAGAAACATAACCAAGGCAGTAACTGAAATGCTTTTCTGCCTCAGTAGCTCAGGGAGAGATTTGATGATAATTTCTGTGGCTTCTTTGTAACTGTTGGTGAATGAAAGAAGAGATGTTTATGAACAAAATTTCCTTAGAGTTCCTAGAGCTGTCTGCTTGCCAACCACGTTTTTACATGAAAGTAATTACGTAGAAGATATTAAAAATATAGTAAAGCCGCCATTTACATTTACCCATACAATTACTCTTTAATTAATGTTTTTTTTTAAAGGCAGTACATAGCTTTCCTAACCCTTTCTCCCAGACTGGGCTCCAAACACACTACCCTCCGATGATTCTCCCGTCTCCCATGTGCTTCTGCCTCAAGACTTAGCACCGTTTCTTCCTTTGCCTGGAAACTTCTGTTCACTCCCTCCTTTCTGTCTCTCTCCTCCCACCTCTCCACATCACACCGAAAGGGTGAAAGGGAGCAGGAGGAAACCTGCCTAACATTGGTCTGCGCCCTCTCTCTTCTCTCTCTCTCTCTCTCTCTCACCACTGAGCACCCTCTGCCATCCACAACTGCCTGTTGAGTGTGTTGTTGATCCTCTGATTGCTTATTTCCCCTCCCGGGCCCTCACCTCCAGTGAGACCTGTTTCTGCACTGTTCACTGAAGGAGCTTAATGAACGAGGAGAGGAGGTAGAAAAGAAGACCGAGCTAGAAGGAGGGCTTTACTCACCCCACCCCAGCCCATTCACTGCAGATTCAGGCTGTCTCTCTGATCCTAAACCTTGCAAAGAAAAAGAAAAGCTTCAGTAAGAGAGGGGAGCAAAATAAGATGGAAAGGAAAAGAGGAAAACCCGTGAAGGGCACATATGTGACAGAGGGAGAATAAAGTTTTAACCTTCCAACTGGCCTTTCACATCCCTGCACCCTCCTTTCACCATTGCCGAAAGTGAAACTAACTGGGGTATACTTGTCAGGCCCAATAAAAACCGCATGATTTAAACAGACATTACTAATTGTCAGCAAGCAACCAGGACCCACTGGGGCACCATAACCTGTGTCTCGGTCATATGCGTAGTAAAACCACCTCATCGCCTGTTTCCAGACCATTGGAAGTGACAGATGCAATCTTTCCCCCAACCCTTGCCTATTTTTTCTCACAAATACAAGCATGTTCATAGTAGGAAAAAGAAAAAAGAAAAGAAAAGAAGAAAGAAAGAATGAGAGAAAGAAAGAAAGAAAGAAAGAGAGAGAGAGAGAGAGAGAGAGAGGAAGGAAGGAAGGAAGGAAGGAAGGAAGGAAGGAAGGAAGGAAGGAAGGAAGGAAGAAAGAAAGAAAGAAAGGGATTTCATCCAGGCTTCCAAAACAAGATGCCCAAGGCTTCGGTCTTCTTCCAAAATGGATCTACTACCAACTAATTCCCAGTACTCCTCAAAGGCTTCTTAACGTTTGTTTCTAAGCTCAACTACTATGGCAATCTGAGATGGCTCTTGACTATAGCAGAGCACACTAGCGAGCATTCTCTGTGTCAGTAGACACATTTCATGCTCTGTCTCCAGGTAGAATTTTCTGGAGAGAATTGACTTCCTCAGAATCATTTCGTTGTGGAAGAGAAGAAATATATTTCTTGTATAAACTCAACGCCATAGAAGATACTACCACTTAATTTTATTTTCCCATGTGTTGTTGCAAAAAGAAATGGTTTGTTTTCCAGATGCACAATTTACAACATTTTGTTATGTGTTATGACATCCATCAGTTCATTCATTTATTCAAGTATTCACTGAGTACTATTAGATGCTAACTAGGAAGGAAAAAAAACAGAAGGAAATGCTGACATGATATATACATCCATTTTTACTGGATAGTTTTGTGTCATCTGAGAGAAGGGAATCTCAATTAAGAAAACTCCTCCATAACATCAGGCAATGGGCAACCCTATAGGGCATTTTTTTTAATTGATTGATGAGGGAAGGTCCAGCCCACTGTAGGTGGAGCCATCCCTAGACTAAGGTCTTGAGTAAGAAAGCAAGCCGAGCAAGCCAGTAAGAAGCACTCCTCCATGGCCTCTGCATCAACTCCTGCCTCTGGGCTCCTGCCCTCTTTGCGTTCCTGCCCTGACTTCCTTCAGTGTCGAACAGTGACTTGGGAAAGTACACCAAACAAACCCTTTTCTCTCCCAAGTTACCTTGGTCATGGTGTTTCATCTCAGCAATGGTAGCCCTGACTAGGACACCCGACACAGACTCCTCCCCATTCTCAGCACCTGATAGTCACTGACATAGTGAGAGCAGAGAAATATTTTGTAATACTATTGTCTTAGTTCTTTTCCTGTCGCTGTGACAAAAATACAACAGCAACTTAAGGGACAGGGGCTTATTCTGACTCACAGTCCAAGGGTGCAGTCTGTCATGCTGGCAAAGGCAACAGGAGCTTGGAACCAGCTGCTCACTCCACCCCTACAGTCAGAAAGCAGAATGATGACTGTGGCGAGCACCTTCTCTTCACCTTTATTCAGTCCAAGATCCCAGCCAGGGAACAGTGCAATCTACAGTAGATGGGTCTTCTCATCTCAACTAACATAATCAAGATAACCCCCCCACCAGGCATGGATGGTCAGAGGCATGCCTTCCAGATGATTCCAGACTCTGTCCAGTCCATAAGAGCACTAACCATCACGATTACTGTACATGTGATTTCCCACCCATTTAAAAAGGCCAAGGTAATGATTTCTTACAAAAAGAATATATGATCAACATTAAATAAATCATGATACAAAAGAAGTGAAAATTCAAAACCAACATGACCAATGTCAGTCCATGTTCATAGCTTAATACAGTTCCTCTAAGTGTGAACCTTCCTACTGACATATTCTTACTCTAAACATAAACAGCATGAAAGATAGTTGTAGAGAATAACCTAAAAATCTAAACAACATAAAGACAGACTAAGTCTTGGATAAGGGGTTCATAACACAAAGCCACCAAACCATTCAAAGTTGGGACAAATATTTATGCTTATTACAGTCATAAATCAAATAGTCTGAACCAAAAGTATCAATAGTTATCACAAATGTAGGTATCAGATTCAATAGATGTGAGCTAGAGGTAGGTAGTTTAGAAGCAAGATAGTGTGCTTGCTGGTGTTCTTGAGATTCTGGATTCAATGCCCCTATGCAAAATAAAATCAAAACCTTAAAAAAGGAAAGAGCAAGAAAAAAAGAAAAAAAGAAAAAGCAATATATTCCAAGCCTGACAAGAGAAAAATAGATAAATGACTAGAGAAAAGAATGTGAAAACAAATACCTATGCATGTTAATTCTTCAGAGTAAAGGTGCAATGTTTTGTATGTGATGTTTAAATATACTATTCATATAGAGGGAGGAAAAGGTTGACTCTTCCAGTTTTAAATAGAAATTAAATCCATGTATAAAAATATACTAAAATGTTATGAATTAGGAAAAGAGAAAAGTATTCTAAAATGTTCAGATTAGGAAAAGAGAAAGTAGAAACTTTAGGGTTTTGTTTTGTTTTGTTTTAATGAAAACAGAATTTTTCAAAGTAGGACAAGGCACAGAATCCACAGGTACAAAGACAGATTTATAAATGAGGTTTTTAGCACTGGGGTTATCAATCAGTGCTACAGCACTTCCCTGGCATGTATGTGAGTCTGGGTCCATTTCCCAAAATAAAAATACCATAACACTAAAAAATAAAATAAAATTTCTTTTTGTTGTATATAATATAAGAAGGCAAAATATAAATTATTGACATAGAAAGATAAATAGCAACTAATGTGAAAACATCTACAGAAAATTTGTTTTAGCACATTCCCAGCAAGGAAATGGAAATGAAAACTTCATGATATAATCATGGCTCAGACTTCTCAGAATATCTCTTATCAGAAAGAAAACACACAATGTGTTGAACTCTGATAATAAGAATATAAATAAGAATAAGTCTTACAGAAAACAATGGAAAGTTGCCCCAAAGTTAAAAGTAGAATTACTTTTATACTTATGCCTAGCAATTACACAACTGGGTATTTGTAAAAAGAAAATCAAGTCAACATGTCAAAGAAATATTTGCACCCCTGTGTTGGTTGAGGCATTCCCACACACGCAAATTCAATCTTTTTAAAAGTCTACCAATAGATGAGTAGATAGAGGAAATTTCACTTATGTATCCAATAGAATACTATTCAGCCTTAAAGAAAGCAGTCTTGCCATTTCTAAAGATGAAGATGAGCTTAGACATCTAAGAGAAGTAAGCCAAACATAGACACATATGGATCTAAAAATGTTGACCTCGGAGATAAAGGGACTAAATCCTCAGTGATTATCACCAGGTGAGAAAGTGAGAGGGTGAAGAGGTGTAGGGAATGCTGGGAAATAATGCAAACTTTCACTTAGGGAAAACAAGTGCAGGAGACCCATCTCACACACTAGGGACTGTAGTGATTTATTAACGTTAGTCTTGGACCAGGGAGAAGAATCGGCAGTTCAGAGCATTAATGGAGGCCAGAAGAGGGCGTCAGACCCTCTGCAGCTAAAATCATAGGCAGTTGTGGGCAGTTTAGGAAGCAAAGCGGGTCCTCTGAAAGAGCAGTACGTGCTCTGACCTCTGAGTAGCACCTGGAATTTTTTTTTTCTTTAGTGACTCTCTGCAGTATGATAACTTTCTGAAAGTGAAGAAAAAAAATGTCTAGCAATATCCCAGATAATTGCTTTTCTAAAGTTTCCTTTTTGATATTATATTTTTGCTTTTAAGGATTGCTTTCAAGAAATAAGATAGAGATGTAGAGAGTCAGGCTTGTGAAAATACATAAGCAACCAAACAAATTCTACTGTGAGGTAAGTTTACAAAATACAACATAATCTCAGTGTGCACAATATGGCCCTGTGTCTGCGTGTATTCATATTACAGACATGTTATACAGTTGTATGTTTTCTATGTTGCGTGTAAAATTAAAATCATGCTGTATCTTGGATTTTCATTAACTTATTTTATTAACACATTGTCTAAACATGAGAGCGTTATTATGTTAGTCAGTATTCACATGTAAATATACACCTATCTATATGTATTATGAAGAAAGGGCTAACATAAAATATACTAATGTGTTTGTGATTGTTTTTGGCTGATAAGAATATAGGCAAATTTTATTCTCTTCTGTAAACTGGCTCCACGTAACCGGTATCCTACAATCAGAAAAGCACGATGATCGTTTCTAAATGGAAGTCTGAGAAAAGGCAATGATTTCATTGGTCAGAGGCACCACCTTCCTCTGATGCTCCTTCAACCTGAGAGAATGAATGGCACATTGCCTCTGGGTCCCTTGTGCTCTGTCCCTCAGGCCACTGCACACAGGTGGAAGAAGCCCGTCGCTCCTCTGGCCGCAGCTCTCAGAGGGGCCACGCATGCATCCATCGCTGTGACCTAAAAACAGCAACGCCTTTTCTCATCATTTATCCGATTTCCAGTGCCACAAATTCTTAGTGTGAGGGCTCTGCCACATCCCTCTAGTGGTACCTCCTGAGTTGGAAGGTCTCTAGCAGAAGCATAGACAAAGTGACAGTGTGGGAAGGTAAACAAGCCTTTGGAAGGGACCCTGCGTGCTCTTGGGACAACCTGTAAACCCTGGCTCTTATCCCAGCAAATCTACCTGGACATGACGACGCCAGTGAGGTAAACAACAGCAGCTCCGCCAGGCCTGCACCTCCCTCCCACCCTTCCCTCCCTCAGAAGGACCTTGCTTTCTTGGTTGATTCAATAAAAGGATTTTTGCCACATTTCT
The DNA here is from genome assembly GCA_902729485.2 of Mus minutoides. Lineage (NCBI taxonomy): Eukaryota > Metazoa > Chordata > Mammalia > Rodentia > Muridae > Mus > Mus minutoides. The sequence continues at coordinate 1,397,439 of LR753355.1, read as the reverse complement.
GCACTACCCAGTAAAATTTAAAAGAGAACACCACAAACACAGGCACTACTTTAAGGTGCAGCTGGCAGCCTCCTGTTACTGGAGTGACTTGAAGACATGTGTTCTGTGTGAATGACATCACACAGAACACATCAGTACACTATTTTGTAGAGACTTGAAATTCTCAAGTAGAAGCAAAAGGTCATTAACACTTTGGTAGACAAGAGCACACTGTGGTTTAAATGGAGATGAAGACAGTGGCTGGAGGCAGTAGCAAGAAGACAAAAGAGACAGAGCAATACCCAGGCATGTCCTTAACAGATCCAACACAGAGCGTCTGACTTTTTCTGGCATCATGGTATTCAAAGTTCCAGATGGCTAAGACCTCCATTTATATACATAGAGCTCCAGACCAGACAGAGCATTCTGGCCTATCATATTTATGACTACATGTCAAGTCAACAAAGAAGAAAGCCAGTATACTCAACTGTATGGTGCTGTTGCCTGGGCCTGAATAAATTACATAAACTAATGTCAGTCTTTAGTTCAATCAGCCATCATCAAAGTGCCCTTTGGCTCCCTGCTAGTGACAAGTTAACAAAAGAAGCCTCTTGTCCTTGCCACCAGACATACAGGCAGGGCCCACAGGAACCATTCCAGGAATACATTGTCTGCGTTGCAGTTCACTCAGGGACAAGATTGGAGCCCGGGGCGGGGGGAGGCAAAAATCACAGCAAATAGGCACCAATAAGAATAGACGTGTGTCCCAAATGGAGAATTAGGAGTCAGAGGTGGCTTGCTCGTTAGTGGAGAGGGACACCCATATTAACGCCCCAGTCGGTTCTTGCCTCTTGGTGTTTCCCAATGCTGTGGGTCATCCTTCTCTCTGCAGTACAGCTGAGTCATCTCCATCTTCAAGTCCTATGTTTCCAGAACTCCCCCAAATAACCCATATCAGAGGTCACTAGGAAGCAAAGCTGAGGTATGGTCACGGTTTACTGGTCAAAGGGTCCCTCGGCTTCTCAGGTGTGAGACTAAATTCTGGGATACGTTTTCACCAAAGTGAGGGAAGCCGATGTGGAATTTAATAGTGAAAGAAGATTCCGGGCAGTAGTCTCCTGCCAAGTAAAATGGGTAGATAATAGATGATGCTAGATAGATAGATAGATAGATAGATAGATAGATAGATAGATAGATAGATAGATACAGAAATAGCATGTATGTCAACTCAATTAAGTATTTCCTGTAGATAGGAAACTGTACTCAGAATGATGACCTGGAATAAAGCCACATAAAGAAAGCTGAGACTTAGCGCCCAAGTGGACAAGATCTAAAGCAGGAGAGGAAATCACAGAACTCTGCCTCACAGCAGAGAGACGGGAACGCTACTTCACAGTGAAATCCAAGCTCCTCCTTTTAGATCCACTATAAGTACTTCTGCACTGATAGCCCAAAACCCAGATTTACAATGGCCAAGATCCTGCAGTTTCTTCCCAAGTTCAAGTCTTATCATGTACTTCATTCACAACAAGGTATCTGCAGGAAATCACACGATCTCTCTGAAGCGAGGGTTACTATGCTAGTAAGGGGGGTTGGGGATACCCTGCTGCTTATCTGAGAGTTGTGCAAAAGAAAAAAATGGCCAAATGAGCTGCTGTCTGCAAAGCACAGAACTGTGGTTTGGATATGAAGTACCCATCCAGGGCTCATGGTTTAAAGGCTTGTTCCCCAGCTGTAGCACTAGATAGAGGTGGCTCTGTCCTCACTAATGGACTAATCTCTTGCTAGAGGCACAGTTTAATGGTTTCTGGGAACTGGTGGGATTAGGAGGTTGAATCCATTTGGAGGAAGTTGGATGTATGCCTTGGAAGGATAAAGTTTGTCCCCAGCACTTTCCTGCCTTCCTGTATCTCTTCCTCAGCTGCCTTGGGGCCACAAGATGAGCATTTCTGCTCAATCTTACCTTCTTCTTCTTCTTCTTCTTCTTCTTCTTCTTCTTCTTCTTCTTCTTCTTCTTCTTCTTCTTCTTCTTCTTCTTCTTCTTCTTCTTCTTCTCCTTCTTCTCCTTCTTCTCCCTCCTCCTCCCTCCTCCTCCTCCTCCTTCTTCTTCTTCTTCTTCTTCTTCTTCTTCTTCTTCTTCTTCTTCTTCTTCTTCTTCTTCTTCTTCTTCTTCCTCTCTCTCTCTCTCTCTCTCTCTCTTTCTCTCTCTTTGCCTCAACACCGCCATCCCACAACAGGACAGAAGACTGAAATGTTTGAAACCGTGATCCACACTGAAGTTTCCCTTCTTTAAAATAATTTTCTTTCAGGGTATTTGTCACTGTAATAAAAGCCTGATTCTGGCGTTAACTATTTGACAAATCACATCTAGCAAAGAAAAAAACAGGACTTTAAAGAACTGCCTTGTACCTATAGGAAGCTGGCTTTAAAAGAGTAGGGAGGAAGCAGCCCCGCATGTGGGCTCTATGCTAATCTATTGACATACACTTCAAGTGTTATTTTTCAGCCCTTTAGAGTTTCTACTTAAGAATAGAATTTAGCATTAAGAGTTAAATGAACTCAAGAGTGAGAGAGAGAAGCTCTGGGTTATTTTTTAGCCCCCAACAAACACGAAGAGGGGTGATTCTGGTGACAGAACAGTTACTCAGGGAGATGAGTTCAATGGTATCCCAAGTCCTGGTGGGGTGGGTTGGTTGGTTGGTTCGTTGGTTGGTTGGTTGGTTGGTTTTCAGACCAGCACTTGGGAGGCAAGGCAGGCGGATTTCTGAGTTTGAGGCCAGCCTGGTCTACAGAGTGAGTTCTAGGACAGCCAGGACTACACAGAGAAACCCTGTCTCGAAAAAACACAAAAGAAAAAAAGAAAAATCCTAGCAACAGCCCCACTTTCTGGAATTAATCAATTTTGAATCCAGGACTTCAAAAGTAGAAGAAAAGTTAGAAGAAAAATAGAAGGCATTGCAGAGACTGTCAGGTGCATAAAAACACACAACTACAGAGCAGGGAAGATGGCTTTGCGGCTAAAGGCCTTGTCACACGGGACATGAGTTCCCATCTCCAGCACCCACAAAGGATGTGTGCAGAGTCTGAAATCCCAGCACTAAGAGGCAGAGATGGCCTGACCCCTGGAGCCCATTGGTCAGTCATCCTAACCATTACAGTGAGGTCCATATTCAGTGAGAGACTAAGATGACCTCCTCATGCATAGGGATGGTACTGACACACTTAACCATACAGACATGTTCATTGACTACACACACACACACACACACACACACACACACACACAAGAGGAAGGGAGGGAGGGAGGGAGGGAGGGAGGGAGGGAGAGGGGAGAAAGGAGGAAGAGAGAGGAAAGGGAGAGAGAAAGAGAGGAGAGGGAGGGACAGAGAGGATAAAGAGGGGAGAAGACAAGAGGAGGAAAGGGAGAGAGGGAGAAACAGGGAGGGATATGGGGAGGAGAAGGGGGAGGGAGGGAACTATATTGGAAACAGTATGGCTGGCAACCTACTTTGCACATCCCCATCAAGATGAAGGACACGTTGTTTGCCAAGCCCTCCCCTTTGCCTTTTCTTCATCATGCTGTTCTTGCTATCCACAAGAGGAATCAAACCAGCTGCCAACACAGAGTTGGCAAATAGCTGCAGGCACTGTCTTCCTGGAAACGCCAACCGGCAGCCATCCCCACAACGCCACAGAGGTTCTCAGGAGGGCAGACTCACCACTGCTCGGACTCCTCATAGCGGGATTAGAACCTTAACTGTCTAAACTAATAAACCAGAGGAGCTGGAGGTATGGGGAGTGGTTATGTGCTCCTGGGGTCGGCCACGTCCTTTGCAGGCAGGGGCCCAGAAGGTCCCTTGTGCCAGAGGACGGTTGATCAGATAGACCTTCTGAAGACTTGCCGGACGAGTCCCACAGCACTTCTGAGGATAGTGACTAAGCTCCAGCTTAGCAAAATTATCTAATATTTTGATTAGTCACTGAGTAAAAGCTTTGCTAGAACCCTTCATTTCCTACACAGTTGGACAGACACGATCTCAACGGAAGATTTCCTGAAAGTGCTTCCACTGAACTGCCCAGTTCAGCAAATAGGAAGTCAGCAAGCTGACCGAAGCCTGCCAGCCTGGCTCTCAGTGGGATCAGGTTTAGTTCACTGGCAGCACAGATTGGCAGGCAGGCCTGGGTCCACGCCCCGCCCCTCCCTTGCAGTTCAGGCAGGTTCTATAAAAATAAACTTACATACTATTCTGTTGACATATATTTCCTGTGCTTTCGAACGCTTTGAAGGTTAACATGATATTTACAAGCCAGAGGACGTTCGATATTTTATATCACATGGTCTGCTACTGGAGAAAACTGCAAACGAACACAGCTGGTAGGGCAGACAATGTGGACATTTGTAGTAACAGAGACCTGGCTTTCCAAGAGGACTGTGAGCTGGTTCAAAACGCTCTATGGAGGAAGTGAGAAATGGATTTGGAAGTCAGTCAGTAAGACATTTTCAGTTCTAACTTTTAAGTAAAACATGTTATGATTGGTGTCCACAATAAATGGCTTTTCGCCTACTTACATGGCATACATTCTTTTACAAAGCTTCCACTGTCCCTTTGAATAATTACATTCAGATCAGAAGAGAAGGCTTTTAATTACTGAAAGGTCATTATTAAGTAGCAATCGGAAATACATAAGTCTGTTCCCCATTTTAGGGTTAAACATAAATTCACATGTTGCTCTTTATCAACATCATTCAATTAGCAGTAGAAGAAAAGGGTCATAATGTCAAAGAAGGGGGTGTTTTTTGCTTATTAACAGCTATTGCAAAGCTGTGAGAGAGAAAAATACAATTTAAAAGCTTTAAAAAACATTGAGGGTAGGGATCTCTATTTAGGGCAGGCAGTCTGTATTGTAAGCAAGTCGGTGAGTCTGCCTGATAGCAGGTAAAGATGCTGCAGCCTGGAGAGGGGCATGGCTCTGTGGCCGAGCAACCTCCATCAGGATGCCAGACCCTGGATTTGATATACATCTGGGAAGAAAAATTGTAGAGGAAGGGGTGGGAAGAAGAGAGAGAACAGAAGGAAGAGGGGGAGTGAGGGGAAGAAGGAGGAAGGGGAAGAGAGTAAAAAGGAGAAGAGGGGGAGGGAAAGGGGGAGGGGAATGGCCCTAGGTTCTTTTTTTTTTAAGTGTTATGTCAAGGTGAAAATGTACAAGTAATGTCCATCTGTCTAAAATGTTGAGATATCTTTATTTTTAATTATAAGAAACAGTGGGTCTTTTTTACAAACTTTTTCTCAAAAGAAAGGAGAACACATGAGATGGGTGGTAGTGATGGTGCACGACTTTAATCAAACTGCTCAGGAGTCTAAGACAGTCAGATTTCTGTGAGTTCAAGGCCAGTCTGGTCTACAGGGTGAGTTCCAAAAGAGCTTGGGCTACACAGAGAAACCCTGTCTTGAGAAACCAAAGAGGGACAGGGAGAGGGAAAGGGGGAGAGGGAGAGGAGGAGGGGGAGAGGGAGAAAGTCTACTAGAAAATGAATTCACACTGACAGGTTTACAATGAACAAGGGGTTGATGGCTGTAATTTTGAGTTGGGAAACACCTGCTCAAATTAAGTAGTTTGTGGTTTCCGTATCCAACAGAAGAGAAAAATACCACATTGATTCTGCCACTGTGTGTGTGTGTGTGTGTGTGTGTGTGTGTGTGTGTTAACTAAAGTAATTCAAACCCCATCCTGTAGGCTGATATACTTCATTCTTGTGTCCTACTAAAATTAAGATGATACAGACATATAAACTTGATGAATCCCAAGTGATAGAAAGCATTAGCTTTTCAGCATTAGCTTTTCAGTCTACACTGGAGAGGAAAAAAATGAAAGAAACCTTTCCCAGGTGTTACCTCAGATGGTACAGGTTTCCTCCAGCACTTCTGCCCATGCCTGTAAGAGAGTGAAATCCACTCCCTGGAGATACTCAGAATTAGACACAATCACAGATGATATTGATATGGAGAACATTTGCATGAGGGTGCAACCACCTTGGTAATAAACTTTATTTCTGCCCTAGTGTTTTAGACTGGTTCTAAATAACTACACGAAGCAAGTGATTGGCTGCTGTTCAGCAGAACTGGACTGTGGACATTAACAAGTTGCCCGGCATTCTTTCCCCAACTTCAGTCCGCATTTTTTTTCCCCCTCCACAGCCACTCTCTAGTTACACATTATCAGGTTTGGCCGTCTCTCCGAGCTCAGCCCTCTGCTTGGCTTGTTGCTGGGTAGGCCTGACCTAAGAGAGTACATGAGGAAAGAGCCAGAACTTTCCTTTGATGTCTTAGAACTCAGGATTCCATTATATAATCTACCATAAATCCTGGCAGTCAGGACTGACACCAGCTTCCAAAGTTACCAGAATACGACACTCCCTACTTGATTCATTGTAGATTCTGACATGTCTTAATTACTATGAACTCAGGGCCTCAGCTTGCCAGCGATAAGAGACTTTTCTGATTTGCCTTCTTCATAGCTTTAAGGGTTTTCTTCTTCTGAAATCTAAACCTCGCATGCTAAATGTTCTGACTGGCTCAGGTTTGACCTCACAGATGTTTCCTTGTGGTCACAGAAAATACCTCTCCTCTGAGAATAGGTTTGATAATATTTTAAGGAGGGGGGCAATAAATTTTGAACAGAACTGGATGAAGAAGTCAAGTGCAGGCTGTTAGCCACACGTTTTTTACTTCTACAACCTGCTTGGTGTGTTCAAGTCTCAAATATAAACATTGGTAGATGATAGCATTCCCTATGAACAAATTAAGGCCTTGAACCTCCCCCCAAGCCTTCTTCCCTGTAACAATATAAATCTCTCTCCTTGCTCAACATATGAGTGAGGCTTCCCACAGGGAGAAAACTGGCACATTTAAATGTCCTTTCTACTCTCAATGCTGAAGAAGGAGTGAGATGGACCAAGTCCAAACGGTGAGAAGGAAGGAGATTGAGGGCCTGTCTAATCGGAACACAAATAATTTGTGAACTGTTCTCAGTGATTACTATTCTGCACTTGAACCCTGCTTATGCAACAGGAGCATTACAGTGAGCTGACTCTTGGTTTCTGGTTTTTGCCTTTCCTAGAAAACATTTTTCTATGAATCTTTTTTGTTTTGTTTTGTTTTGGTTTGGTTTGGTTTGGTTTGGTTTGGTTTGGTTTGGTTTGGTTTGGTTGCACATTAGATTTGAAGCAACCCTTTGCTCGATTGGTGAAGTCTGAAAATGGACTAGAGAGAAGGACACCAAAGCAAGATGAGCAATGTCCCTCCAGATGAGTGATACCCTGTTACCCTCTTCCTGTCCCTCTCTGCTCAAAACAGGAAAGCCAGGCATCAGCTGCCCAGGGACACTCTCAGCAGCCTTTGAGAGTCCTTGTAACCTAAATTAGATTCCTGAATTGCTTAGTGTTTTCTCACATTCTCACAACCTTTGTCACCTGCCTGGTTTTCTTACATAGCTGTCACCCTAACCTTTTACTGTACCTTACTCCTTCAAAGGACGAGAGAGAGAGAAAGAGAGAGAGAGAGAGAGAGAGAGAAACACAATTTCCTTCCACCCCTCCTCTTTAGCTCCCCAATCACTGGACTCGGCTCCAAACCATCTGAAGCATTTCAGTAGTGGCAAGAGGTGTCACAGGCTCCCTTCCCTAGGAGAGCCTCCAATGACATCAGCCATCTTGTACTCCCAGATAGGCACCTACAGCTCTAATTGTACATGTGCTAACGTCCTGGCTCACTATTCCAAATGGAGGTGGCTGAAGACAGGAGGCACAGAAGCATGATTCGGTACCAACACTGAGATCATACCCAGTGTGCCATGCCTTCATTCACGTGCTAGGGAATTAGGCCTCCAAAGTCAAAGGGCTGCTTAAGTACGCAGTGTAAAGTACATATTTGACAAGTGTGTATAAACTACAAATAATTGCAGCAGTCTCCATATCATACAAATAGAAGCATTTTCTTGTGAATCTATATTCTATCCAAATAAGATTATTTTTGCCATAAAAACATCCAGGAAAAAGCATTTTGCACATATAAAGTGTACCGCTTAGTCCCTAGTGGTCCCTGAATGAAAACCTTCTAGCATCTGTCTGGCAGTTAGTTGCTAGATCCATCTTTCAATTATAAAGATAGCAAAATACCCAGCATGCGTGTGTCTCTCTGTCTGTCTGTATGTTCATTACTAGAAACTAAGCATAGGCCCTTGCATATTCCAGGCAAGCTCTCTACTGCTGACCCACATCTCTCTCCCTTTCCTAACTCATTCTTTTTGAGAAGGGGATTGCCAAATTTCAAAGCTGGTGGTGAAATCACCAGATGACCTCTGTAGACCTAACACTAGTGATCCTCCTGCCTCAGCCTCCTAAGTAGCTGGTATTGAAGGCTTGCACCACCAGGCTCACTTTACAGTAATATCTTTTGACTCCCCCCTCCCACTCCTCTCTCTACCAGCCATTTTTGAGACAAAGTCAGTTCTCCCCCATAAATAATCATAATTCAAAAAGTGAGTCCTTAAAAGATTTGCTAAATTGCCCAATTTAAGTTGTTCACTCTAAATTAGCAATTCACCTCTCCTCAGCTAATCCAATCATCTCCAAATTGACATGCTCACTCCTCACCTAAAAACCTCAATCTACACAGTATTTCCAAAGAGAAGGCCTCATTTCACTGCAACCTCACACAAAAGTCTTTAATGGCTCCAATATGAAGTCCAAGGTCCTTAAAATGACATTTAGCTTCACAGTCCTAATTCTCTGCTAACATGTTCCTGCATACTTCTGACTTATCTTCCTGTCAGACCAACTCCTGATCCCCCAAGGTCCCTTCCCTTGGATTAGCGTCTTCTACCCCCAACATCTTCCCAGGACAACATAGCCATCCTTCTGGGTCAAGGCTAACTGTCACTTCCTGTCCCAAACTCCCCATACCGATCAGCAGTAACTTCTCTGTGTGCTTCCATACCATACCATGGTGCTCATCTCTATGAAAGCAGCCATCACTTTCTACTCAATTAGTGTATGTCATAGCTATTCTGCAGCAATGATACATCATACTATGTGCCCAACTCTCCATTTTTAAAAAAATAAAAATAAAATAATAAAAAAAATCATCTAGAACACAAAGAATGCATAGTGTTCAATCAAACACATCCATTGCATATCTAACATGGTTGGGTACCAGGCTCTTCCCAGAATACCACAATGCAACCCTGAGCAAAAGCCCCCTGTTGGCACCTAGGGTGCTTCCAATAGGGTCTGCAGCAGACCCTTTACAACAGAGCTTAATGAGCCATAGTAGAACTTTGCAAAGTGCTCGTTCTTGGACAAAATTAAGAATTTAATAAGGAAGTCAAACAGAACCACTCTTTTCTGAATAAACTTGATGCCAAAATATCCAGTAGCAAGATTTCATGTAAATAGGATTCCCAACATCTCTTAATGGAAAAGAATGTACAGATGTTACATAGCTTTACCCAGATGCAGAAATGGATTATTGACCACCCAATGTGACCAGCTTTACTAAGTTCCCTTTCTTTGTAAGGTTTTATAATAAAGCAAATCCTAATGAATGACTGATTATAGCAAATAAAAAATTAGAATTCAAAGGACAGATGCCATCTTGCAGAGAGACTTAAAATTCCTTGTGGATATCTTTATCATGATTATCAAAGGGAATATTCCAATGAGACTTCTTAAGTGAACAGCAGAGGTAGGAAGGGTCTCAGGCATGTAGGCCTCCACTGAAGAAGGACTGGGGTAGCTCTTCTGAAGCAAGTGGGGAGGAGATCCATTTAGAGAGTTCAACTGATACCCACCTATGCTTTGAGAAGTACTGAGGAATAAGAAATCATAAAAGAAAAAAAAGAAAACCTGGAATGCCACCACTCCAGAGGAGGACAGTTACCAGGGCTACCAACCACTCAGCACTCAGCACATTGACTAACCTTGCACAACTTGAGGTTCCCCCAAGGCTTGCCATCTCCTTCCCACCTCATCTCCTTGTGATGAGCAGCAACAAAAAGGTCCTGTGGTTTCCATGACGACTGTGTCCCATTCGAGTCTACTCTCAGCAGGGAGACACACACACACATACCCCAAAGAATTGAGAATTTTTGAGTTTAAGTGAGAGGCTAAAGCCAGATTACACTCCTGATGACTACTCCTGTAGTCGAGACAATGGAGTGACAGCTGTGTCACCAACAAGACTCTTGATATTTTTTGCACTGGAAAAGATAGGGCTTCACCTACATCACATCTCACACCAGAGGACATCTTCCAAGTCACACTGACACTCCAAGGAAGAGATGATGGACTTCTTCCAATATCTCATCACCACCCCCATCTCACCTGAAAGCTTTGTCACATCCCTGGAGACTGTCTCTATGCACATACTTCCATCTACACACACACACACACACACACACACACACACACACACTAGAAAGAGTCATAGAATTTATTGATGCATGCAGTTTTGCTAACCCAAATCCTAACCCTAACCCAGGCTGATCTAGAAAAAGGACTACTGGAACATTGCTATAGAGACAAAATCACCGTTATCATAACCATCCTTAGCAAAAGTTACCTGTAAAGTGCTAACCTTTAAAAAGAGCATCTGAGTATCCAGTGAGATGGCCTAATGGTAAAGCACTTGCTGGGCAAGCCTGGTGACCTGAGTTCAATTCCCAGAGTCCATGAGAAGATAGAAGAGAAGTGATCCCACAAAATGTCCTCTGACCCCCACATGTTCACTGTGGAACACACAATGCCGCTACGCACATACATCCTGTGTGCATACATACACACGCACATACACACACACAAACAAGTTAACACTTTGTTAGGCCCTTTACAGGGGTCTCATAGGTAGTATCTCTTTCTCAGCAAACAACAGCCAGCCAACCCAGGCAGAAGTGGGTGGACAGGACCATGTCTCCTCTGTGCTTTAGCCAAGCAGAGGCATGGCGGTCCTTCTCTCTTGTCTGTTTTTCTCTCCAGCCTCCCAGGACCCATGGAACAAACTGCAGCTCAATCATGGCCTCATCTCAAGCAGGCATTCTGACCAACTGGGCCAAAAATACAGAGACATCCTGAAACAGGGCAGAGATGCGCCTTCTTACCCATGGAATAAGGTGCAGAGGGCGCTGAGGGCTTAGGAATTTATGTGTCTAAGGATGATGGGAGACAGATGGTTCCAAGTCCTAAACTGAATGAAAGTCAGAGATCACTGAAGAAAAGGACAGTTGCCTGACTTTGTCATTGCAGCAAATCTAATGTTCTGGGGCCTTTACTGCCATGAGCAACAGAACTGAACAACTCCCTTCAAGTGTCAAAACAGCACCTCCTACTCATGAACATAACCCTGACACTCACATTCAATATGTTGTCAATTTTCCTGTATGCTCTGTCTCTCATCTCTATGTCAATGTTACTTCTAATTTCTATGACAAAAACCCACCAATCACTGCAAGAGTGGATCGATCCAGCCTCTACAGCTTTCTAGCCAGACAGGGTCTAGAATGGGCCTTCTTGGGATGTTTATAAAACAAGGGCAAACATTTACCTTTTTTTTTTTTTTTTTTGAGAAACAGGAAAGAATTTTACTGACTACAAATAGATGCTGACACCAAGATCACAGAGGTTCCCACCCTACTGACTTAAAAAAAAAAGTTCAAATACTTTTAATTGGTACTCCAACATCCGCCCTTTCTGAATATATTATTTCAAATTCAAAACCAAATACATTTCCCATCAACCTTGTGGATGGGGGTGCTCTGTAAATCTATTAAATTTGTCCCCAAAAGCTAATTTTCAAACATCTGACAGTAAGCGGTACTTCATGTCCCGATTGAACATCATCTTATAGTAGGGTTTAAAAAAAAACTTAACATCATCTTATAGTAAGGGTTTAAAAAAAAACTTAAATTTTAACTAGCTAGGCTTTTCTGGGCAAGTCAGAGAGAACAAACACTGGCAACTTCTTGGTCAAGCATGAGACTTTCCACTACAGGAAACAGTGGCTTTCCTGTGGCCAAAATGAAAGTATCCTTTTCTGCTTTTTGTAACTACCACGTCACTGGTGAGTGCCACACACTGTGTGGCACCGTCCTTAACATGCACACCACCCTGCCTCAAAAAAAAAAAAAAAAAGAAAAAGAAAAAGAAAAAAGAAAAAAAGAAAGAAAGAAAAAAAGCAGTCACCCGTGGTTATTTTCAGGTTAGAGAGGACCAAACCCAAACCCACAGGACTCAGAGAATAGTGGGGCAACTTCAAGACAAGATGCATTACTAGATTGCGTAGCTTTTCAGAAAACTCGTCTGCCTTCAGGAAACAAATGATGGCTTATTCCAGTCGCTTAGATCCAGCTCACATAAGACACAGCACCCAAGATTAAGAAACGAGGTCGCGTTGAGACAAGTACAAAGTGAAGTCGGAGCAGGACCTTTTTTAAACTCGCGCACGTTTCAACCATACAGAATCCCCCATAGCTCGACCTGGGACCAATAAATTGACGCTATCTGAGGCAGGCAGAGAGCCTGCCAGTGCTGCACCAAGAACAGATAACTGTGTCTGACTCAGCTGAATGTAGCTCCCCGGAGTGAATTTCCACGGTACCAAGGTCAGCTTTAACATGATAACATTTGCCAGAAACTTTATAAAATATCCCTGGAGCAATGAGCGAGAGAAAAATGGGCATATTTTCACAGAAGTGAACTCTTGAGACTCCAGCCTGATTGCACACAGCAGCACACTATAGCCAAAGGGGGGAAAAACTTTAAAGAAATGGAGAGAAATAGAAGTACCTGCTTGAGAAGAATGCCGCCCAGAGACTGCCTTCTTATGCTAGACAAATGGCAGAGGAGGGGGCATTGGCCTCTCCTGGCGTCACAGGGCTGCTGAGCAGGGAGCGTGTTTTCGGTTTTGGTAGAATCCGTTCCGAGGCTGTTATGACCATGAAATTAGGAAATGCAGAGACTCAGAAGCAAAGAGCTAGCACCACCACTTGACTGGGATTGGAAACTCTGCTCCGGATAATAGGGGAAGGGGTGGCCTTCCTCTCTCCAGCAAGGTCTGCTTCCAACTTTCTCAGCGTTTGCCTACAGATAGATGTTTGCAGAGGGACAAGCCTCTGGCTGAAGCTAGCTGAGACTTTAAAAAAAAAAAAAAAAAAAAAAAAAAAAGGTGATCCAACCCATTTTCTCTTTCCTTGTAATAAAGCTCAAAGTCTAGACGAGCATGTTGTTGACTTGGAAAAAATAAAATAAGAAAGCGTTCTTTCTGCACACAGATTTTCCTCACCGAAAATTAGCTAAGAAGGGGGTATAAGGGTGTTTCTAAGGTGAGCACTTCTCAGAGTTCTCTTTCACTCATTGACTCAACCAGCTTAGCCAGCAGTTCTTGTCACTGATTAATGGGCTTCCTGATTTTGGAAACCTGAACCAGCTTAGCCTGAGCTGACTCTGAAATCCTTCAGGTATATGAGCCTTCTATAAACAGCTTGACATTTCCTGCTGTGATTTACAAGTCCTGTTTGCTTTTGGGGGCTTTAATCTTTTTTGTTTTGTTTTGTTTTGTTTTGTTTTGTTTTGTTGAGACAAGGTCTCACTCTGCATTTCAGACTGGCCTTAAACTCCCAGGATTCCTCCTGCCTCAGTCTTCCAAATGCTAAAATTACAGGCGTAAGCCAACATGACTGGCTTTTTAAAAACTTATTTTGTTTGTTATTCTTTCTTTTTTTTTAAACTCAGAGACAAACACACTGAAGTAATAATATGAGATAAAAAGTATTTTAAATTTATTTTCCTTTTTGGTACTAGGTGTAGACCCAAAACTTTGATGTGCTAACCAAACACATTACCTCTGATCCACAGACCTCTAATTTTTTTAAGACCTTTTGAAATTTTAATAGCTCATAAAATCTGTTGTGTTTTATGTAACATGTGCTTTAAATGCTGGGCTGTTGTTTTAATGTTTTAGTTTTTCTTTTTTCCCTATTCTATAAATCTGAGAAAGAACGCTTCTATGGAAGTAAGAATGGTAACGGACAAAACACCAAAAAAGACTCTGGCCACTGTCTCAATCCCTATACATGAACACTAGTGCATGCTGGGTAAGAAAAGCATTTCAGAATTGGCTGAGAGGAGAAAAGATGCCAAATGTCTCATGACTGATCTACACATTCTTTATAATAGGTTGTCTTAATTGTCTTCAGTTTTCTATACCCTGGTGAGTTTGGCCCCAAAATAATTCAAATACACAAATGTGTCTGAATTTAACTCCCTCAAACTACATAGGGTAGGATGTATTTCAGTTGTGATCTGAAATGTTTTATTTCAAATTAATGAACATTAAACTTGATAAAAACTCATTTATAGAAGGAATAATCACATAGGCCAAGCATGTCAGAGAAGGCCCTAGCTTTATTGTTCTTATTATGATTTCCTGTGAAAGGTAAATGAGTCAACAAAATGTTTTGAATAGTTCAAAAATTTTAAAAGCCAAGTGGTTTTTTTTCCCTCTAAATTAATTGAATCCCTCCGTTATTTGCCAGGATGGATGAATCATGCTTTCAAGTAGCATTAGCTACCTGTTAGAATCAGTGGTGCACATCAATCCAGAGAAGAAAATTACCTAGGGCAGGAGTTCCTAAAATAGAACACCCATCAGATTCAGAAGCAAGTGTAGATTATTTCTTTGTTGTGGAGGGGATGCATATGAGTGTACAGGCACACGGAAGTATGTGGTTACACACCTCTGCCCATGACTGCAGAAGTGCGTGGGCACACACCTCTGCCCATGACTGCAGAAGTATGTGGGTACATACCTCTGCCCATGGCTGCAGAGGTATGTGGGTACACACCTGTGCCCATGACTGCAGAGGTACGTGGGTACACACCTCTGCCCATGACTGCAGGAGTATGTGGGTACACACCTCTGCCCATGGCTGCAGAGGTACGTGGCTACACATCTGTGCCCATGACTGCAGAGGTACGTGGGTACACACCTGTGCCCATGGCTGCAGAGGTACGTGGGTACACACCTCTGCCCATGACTGCAGGAGTATGTGGGTACACACCTCTGTCCATGACTACAAAACCCAAAGCAAGACACTGCTGTGCTTCTCTGTTGCTCTCCACATCGTTTCCTTGAGGTAGGTATCTTAGTGAACTGGAAGAGTGAGCTCTTGGGATCCACCTATCACATGCGAGTGCACAGACACACACACACACACACACACACACATACAGAGAGATACAGACAGTCAGACAGAGACAGAGACAGAGAGAGACAGAGAGGCAGAGAGACAGAGAGAAACAGAGGGAAATAGAGAGAGTATGTAGGTTTGCTGGCATTGAGGCACACATAGCCATGCCCAACATGCTAAAGATTCAAACTCAACTCCTCATGCTTATAGAACAAGCAGTCTTACCAACTGAGCCTTCTTCCCGGTCTTCTATGCCCTTTTCTTTTAAAACACACATTTGTAATATAAAAATGTGTATGAGGCTGTGTGTCCTTAAGGGACAGTTGTAATGCCTCCTTGCACTCTAGACCATGCTTTCTTAGGTGAAAAAGAATGAAAACACCAGCCAAAGTCTTCCAGATGAGTGCAGGTGTCTGGCATGTCAGGACAGGTGCTCAAAGCACTTTCCACAACCCACAGAGCCAGGTGCTACTGACTGCCAAGGAAACCGTGAGATGCTGAGACAAACACACTCTGGCTACAGACAGTATTCAAATTCAGGGGTTCAAGTCAAGGCTCCATGCCAGAGACCTCTGCTGCAACCTCTGAGAATACACAGAACTACACCCAACGTGGAGGTGTGTGCTGTACTAGGAGTTGTTCTGCAGTTTAGCTTCCTCGTGATTTCACTACAGATAGATAGATAGATAGATAGATAGATAATAGATAGATAGATAGATAGATAGGTGATAGATAGATAGATAATAGATAGATAGATAAATAGATAGATAGATAATAGATGATAGATCGATAAATAGATAGATAGATAATAGATAGATAGATAGATAGATAGATAGATAGATAGATAGATAGATGATAGATAGATGATAGATAGATAGATAGATAATAGATAGATAGATGATTGATAGATAGAAGATAGATGGATAGATAGATGATAGATAGATAATAGATAGATGATTGATAGAAGATAGATAGATGATAGATAGATAGATAGATAGATAATTGATAGAGAGAGAGAGAGAGAGAGAGACATAGATATAGATCTGCCAAGACCAAAACATTGTTTTAAAATATTCTGTGCTTTTCATGGGGCAAAAACTCTCCTTTGAGGGAAAAAATGCCTAACTAGACTGTACTCAACAGTATTAGATGGACTGGGTAATGAGCAACAGGAAGGAGAGGACAGTTTAACTGAAAAGGTAGAAAATGGCCAACCAAGTCTCTGCAGGGCCATTCCAAGTGAAGCGGCATCTCCACACATGAGTACTTCCACATGTAAAAGAACATCTAATCTATCAAGAGCATGTCATCTGCTATTTCCTTATCAATAATGAGAGAGGGCCAGCACACGCATCCCCTCTTCATGTCGTACACTTTATTAGAAACACCAAACGATGAAATTCTAGAAATTTTTCTAGGTTACAACCTTGTTTTTTGTTTTTGTCTTTTGGCTTTGGGGAAGAGATAGATAGATAGATAGATAGATAGATAGATAGATAGATAGATAGATACTTTTATTTCTAAAGTAACCATTAACAGCCCAGTTTCCACAGCAAAGGAAAGCAGAAAATTGATGTAGTCTGTCTGGGTTGTTCAAGTAAAATCTTGCTGTGCTATAGATGATTCTAGCTAAAATATATTTTTTTTAATTTGGAGTTTGTGTTTTTGTCCAAAACCCCAGATAATAGCAGATCTTGGGACTCAAATACATAGGTAATTGCCCCAACTCTCCATTTGTCCATATTAAGCAAGATGCTTCCACTGAGCACTGTGCAAAGGCTCTCTCGATTCCATCACACTGGGAAAATGTAGCTGTGAATTCCTGGTCCTCCTCATGAAGAGAAACTCAAATCGAGATCTACCTGAAGATAGCAAAGAGGCCCTGACCACTCACCCAGCCATTTCAGTAAAGAAATTGTCCTGCCCGTGGTTCCTGTTGCCTGGTTTCATCCCACCTCCTGCCTCTAATTGCTAATTGAGTAACCACTAGGCATCTGCCCAGCCAGTGATCTTACATTAGATCGAAGACATCAGAACTGATCATGAGTACTGTAGAAATATTCCCTGCAAGCTCATGTGTGGCACCGTTTAAGGAGACTGTAAACCTCTTAAAGGTGGGATGTGGTTAGGGAATGCAGGCAGCCTGTAGGTTATAGCTGAGTCCCAATTCTGGCCTGGGTTCTGCTTCTCGAACTCCAGTGTGTGAGGAATTCTAGCCTGTTGGTCCTGTGGCTGTGAACTCCACCAAACCTTGTCCTCTTGATGGACTTGACCCATTCAAACCACAAGCCAACATAAGTCTTTTCTACCTTAAATTTTTACCTCATGAATTCTGTCACAGCAACAAGAAAATTAATGAATACAATAGTACAATAGCTAACTACAGGGGGGTTTGCAGGGATATGAATTTTTAACTTTCGACATGGTAGTAAGCCTCAACAAGGCCATATTGGGGTAGTACAGTAGAAGACACAGGAAACACAGACCCTTAATTAAGTGAAGTTATCCATAAACAGAGAAAAATCAGCTAGCAGAGATTAGCAGGCATGGGGCCCTGGACCCACAGCTTCCTCACTCCATTTGCCACACTCATAGATTTCAGGTTCTGCAGTAACTTATCATCAGGAGGCTGGGAACATTTTCTCCCGGATCTTGCATGCTGCTTATAGGAGGCACAAAACCCATCAGTTCTTGTTGCAGTTTACAGGGATGGGATGGGGTTGTCAACATCACGATGGTATGGCCAACATCCAAGGAGGCTGTCTCCACCATCAAGAGCAAAGGGAAGCCTTACTACTACTTATGACAGGAGTTAAGAATCAGGTGGGAAATGGACTGAAGTATCTGCTCTGGTAGAAGAGTCCTGCCCCCCAGCTTAGCAACAGGAGAGCCCCACCCATGTTAATGACTTTGATTGGCATCCATGTAGACACCATTGGCCCAACAGCACTAGTGAATTCTGAGAGAATAAAATTCTTTAGATAGGATCTGGGGAGATGACTCCACTGGCAAAGCACTTGCTACAGAAGTGTGAGGACCCAAGTTTACATCCTTAACACCCATGTTAAATGTTAAGCATGACAGCATGTGCTTGTAATTCCAGCTGGGGGAGGATGTCACAGGTGGATCACTCCAGCTCACTGGCCAGCAGAGCTGAATCAGGTTCAATGAGACCCTATGGTGGTTTGAAGGAAACTGGCCCACAAAAACTCATACATTGAATGTTCCTAGTTTCTAGCTGGTGGAACTGTTTGAGAAGGTTTAGGAGATGTGGCCTTGTTGGAGGAAGGGTGGCTTTATTGGAGGAGATGTGTCACTGGTGGTGGCTTTGAGGATTTTTGGAAAATCCATGACAGACCCAATTTCTAGCTCTCTGCCTCATGCCTTTGAACCAGATGTAAGCTCTCAACTACTGCTCCAGCACCATGCCCGCTTGCCTGATTCCATACTCCCTGATATGATGGACATGGTCACCTTCTAAGACTGTGAGCAAGACCCCAATTAAACACTTACTTTTTTAAACTTTTTTTAAAAGATTTATTTATTATTACACATAAGTACACTGTAGCTGACTTCATATGCACCAGAAGAGGGCGTTAGATCTCATTACAGATGGTTGTGAGCCACCATGTGGTTGCTGGGATTTGAACTCAGGACCTTCAGAAGAGCAGTCAGTGCTCTTATCCGCTGAGACCTTGCCAGCCCCTAAATGCTTTCTTTCATAGTTGCCTTGGTCATGGTGTCTCTGCACAGCAATAGGAAAATAAGTAAGACAAACTGTCACCAAAAAATTGGTGGAAAGTAATCATGTAGTATACACATGTTCACACAAGCACATACAAGTACATATAAAAAAATTATAAAGTTACATTAGAGCTAGCACATGATATCCAAGTTTCACAGTAATAAGTAAAATTGGGAAATAAAGAGCAAGGATTTGGATTACTAAATAATCTTAAGTGGGAAACATGCATAAAATGTATAATAATAAGGGTCTTTGTGTATGAATGTGTTTCACATCATTTCTCTCTCAACTAAACTTTGTCTGATTATTACATAATGCCACCTCTGTTTCATAAAAACCGCCCTGTACTCCACCCGTTTGCTCTCTTCACCCTCCAAGACAAACACCCACATGGGTAGTTCCAGGACACTTGGAACCCCTATAATCCTACCTGAACTCTGGGCACATAAACACACGCATTTTTCTGAAGGAAGAGTCCGGAAACTTCGTTGGATCTTCGCTGAAGCCTACGCAAAGTTGAGAATCAAATGAATGATGCTGTCGCTTTAAATCAAAATCACAGTCACATATGTCATTTCTTCACGATTTGTAAAAACCTCACCGAGGTTCAGAGTGAGCACCACATGCAGATCCAATCTGACCCTCCTGATCACACCAGGCAAACATCGTATCACAGGAAACGAAGATGTGAGAGTAGTTCTTGGAAAATCAATGATGTTATCTACTTTCTCCCATAGAAGCACAAAGGAAGTAAAAGGAGAAGGAAGGCATATAAGCTATAAAAGAGTTGCCTGGGTGTGAGAAGATAGTCGATAGGATGCCTAAAGCACATAGTAGGACAACACAAAGGCCTGAACTCAGGATTACAGTATCAGGTTTCCCTATGGAGGGTTAGGTGAGGAAAGGATATATCTGTGAGAGTTTGTGACTCTAGACTCTGCCCTTCCCAGTGCCTTGTGCAGGGCTCTGTCCTTAGGAGACATCACTTAAACAACAGATGTCAGGCATCAAATGCTAAGCAGGTTTTCCAAAGCCATGGCATTAACTACAGGTGGAAGCTGGCTTTCTATGCATTGATATCATTAATAGGTGTCCTGGTAGAATCCATACTCTAAGGAAGGCACATAAATGAAGCTCTCGCTAGTGTCCAGCTGTGGGCACCACTCAACAGAGTGGCCAGTCCCTCAAAAGCACAGAAGTGGAAAAGGCAGCCTGGGCCCTGTGTGTGTATGAACTATTTACACCCTGTGTGTGTATGAACAACTATTTACTCAGGGGAAAGAAAAAGAGAAAAAGAAGAAAAAGAACAGTGTTTGAACCAGCAGGGGAATAGTTAGGTTATGTAACGCTGCAGGCAAGAAGAATAAGGCCTATTTTTTTTTCTCTTTCCTGGAGAACGGTATTGTGAAATAGTCCAGGAACAACCTCCAATTTCCACAGTCGTGGGTGCTTCTCCAGGTTTCTGTCTGACAAGGTCAACAGTCAGAGCCCTGGCAATGGCCTTACACCCAAGAACTCAGATGATCCTCAGCAACCTAGCAGGCCTAACGCAATCTAAGGACAGTGCTTTCAGAAGGCATCAAAAAGGGCAAAATCTGGAGTCACCAACCCTCACCTAACCATCCACAGGGAAACCTTCTGATACTGTAATACTGAATTCAGGCCTTTGTGCCCTAGTATGTGTTTTGGACATACCAACCTGCAGACCAATGGTCGTTGGGGGAGATGACACCACACAGGCATGCGGCGATGCCCAGGATTCTCTTAGTTGTTCTGCCCACTCATACTCAGGTGTCTATGCTGCCTCTCACACATAGCACAACCTTAGGAAGGATCATTATTTTAGGGTCTGCAAAGCAGGCCCACCAGAAGTCAAAACAAAAATCACTCCAAGCTGTGCCCAACTCATCACCACCGCAGAAGCTGAGTAGTGAGGGGGGCAGGGGTGAGCAGTGGTGCTTGTGTTTAAGGGGAAAGTAAGAAGTTAAGATCCAGACCAAGAGAAGAGCCTATAAGAGATGAGTATACAGGACCGGAGTGCTTTGAACAAAGTGACCCGGAGCCATCCCAGGCAGTGTAGGTATGTCTCAGACAAAAATAAAAATAAAAGATCCTAAGAGCTTCTAGCTTTCCCATGCATAGGGAATTCCACCCCTGGGCGACTAGGAGTCAAGGCAAGACTTGGTCACAAGGGAACAAAGCTACCCCAGTTACTTGGATGGTTCTTAGAGATTGTGTATTCTAGTTCATCCTTTCCAACCTCCAATCATTCACTGCACACCCACAGTGTGCCAGGTACCATTCTGAATGCTCCGTCCGTGGAAACAAATGAAGAGCTGACCTTAAAGAGCTTAGATTCCCATACAGGAAATTTTTTTGGATTTAAAGTTTATATCCCACCTACTCCCCCCCCCCAAAAAAAACCTCATATGCATGCTGAAATCTTAAAACCCAAATAGGTGGAATTGGCAAATGGTTGTTGGGTCATGAGGTGGGGGCTCTCCTGAAGGACTAATGCCTTTGTAAAGGAGAGTTATTGGGGTCTTTCACTGTATAAAACCACAGGAGGAAGATAATTTCCAGGATCCCAGAAGGGAGCCCCCATGAGGACCAGAACATACTATAAGTAGATGGATCTCAGTCTTCCAGCTTCCAGAACTATGAGAAATTTCCACCTTTTAAGCCACCTAGATTATGATACAGTACCCCAAGCTGATGAATATAATAGTCAAGGAGATAGACAAACATGGCCAAAGGATGCTGGAGATGAGATAAAGGGGTGCATGGAATAGAGACAGGGAGGACACTCACTTATACCTCACGTATCAGGGAACATGGGAAGCTGGATAGGAAGGAAGCAAGTGCCCCTGTCTCTTCTGACGAGTTCCATCATGCCGATCTCCTCCCAGCATCCCAGCCTCCTAATGCCTTCTCATGCCATCCCATTAGAACTTGTAATTTCAACATATGACTTTAGGAAGGACCCTAGCATTTGCCCACAGCAGAAGGTACTTAGATAAGAGTGGGAGCGGTAAGTGGGGCCTCTTCTTATTTGCTGGGCTCATTTGAAAGGCAGAGCCAACATGAGTGCAGACAGATTGGATGCTTGGTAAAAAGAAAAGAAGCCAAAATGACTCCAATGTTCAGACCTCAAGAAATTCCCAACACGAACCAAGCACCAAGAGAGACAGGAAAATCTCCAAAATGTACAGGTTTAAAGGAAAAAAGAAGTTTTCAGAATTTAGTTTTAGACATACCAGATTTGAGGAAGCAATTAGACAACCAAATGGAGTTTTTGTGGTCGATGGAAAGGATTGGGGTTAAATAAGACTTTGGGGTTCTTAGGTATGCAGGTGGTGCTCCTGCTTGGTGACATGGGACTGTCCCATCCCTTGTGCTTGTCTGGCGCTGACTATCCCCACTCCCCCGACCTCAGATGTCTCCCTGTCATCTACATCCACTCAGGTTGGCTCTCCATGCCTGTCACCTCCTTTGCTCTAATGCATTTACTTTTCCAGAGTCCTGTTCTCTCAAGCGCTGCATACTAAATTCATGAATAAGGTAACAGAGAAGCAGATGCAAATTACATTAGCACATCTATCTGTCCATCCACTTCTTTCCAAGCCAACAGGAGTTCTTTTCAATAAGGGCCATATCTGCTGGTTGTGGATGGACACAGTGGGGTCATATGCTGAATAGGTAAGTACAGTCAGGTCACCAGTTCAATAAGGAGCATAGCAAAAGAAAAAATGGGTCATATTTAGGATCCACATTTTATCTGTATGCACATGTACGTGCCAGTAGAGGCCATAAAGAGGCATCAGATACCCTAGAACTAAGTTACACGTGGTTGTGAACTCCCATGTGTGTGCTGGGAACCAAACCCAGGTCCTCTGCAAGAGCATCAGGTGTCCTTAACCACTAAGCCATTTCTCTAGCTCCTAAAAGCTTTGATTTTTTTTTTAAAGACAGGGAGAGTCAGGTAGCATGAAAGCAATGCCAAAAGAGGAGGACCATAAAATGAGATAAAACCCACTAATGAGAGTTGCCCCAAACACCTGTATGGAAGTAGGCGGCATAGTTTCTTTTTCTGTTACTGTGATTAATGTCTCAGCAAAAAGCAACTTAATGAAGGAGTGATATACTTAGGCTCAGTTTGAGATGGAGAAATCCTTATGAAGAGAATCTCCTCTGGAGAAGTCCTCATGAAGGGGATGTCCTCATGGAAGGGAAGTCCTCATGGAGGGGAAATCCTCATGAAGGGGTCCTCATGGAGGAAGTCCTCATGGAGGAAATCCTCATGGGGGAGGTTCTCTTAGAGGGGAAGTGGCCATGAAGCAAAACATCATAGAAGAGAAGAACAGACAACAGCTGGAAGCTTGGGTTGCATTGTGTCTGCAGCCAGGAGGAAGAGACTTACCAGTGCTCAGGCTTAATTAGCTTCCTCTTTTCATTCAGTCTAGGACCCAAGCTCAGGGAATGGGCCCACACTCCCTTAGGGCAGCTCTTCTCACCTCAGTGAATCTAACAGGATGATCCCTCACAGACTGGCTCAGAGAGCAACCTAATGGAAATAAATCCCTTACAGGTGTGCCTGGACGCTCGCCTCCTTAAGTGATTCCAGATCAGCTGGCCAGGCTCCTTCCCTAGAGGCATGCCTAACGGCTGTTCCTGGAGGCTCTCAAGCCTGTCTGTACCCTTAAGGAGACTTACAAATGTCTAGATCTAATTCATACCCTCACAGGTCCTGGTCTCTGAGGAGATACATGTGTATCAACATTTTTTAATATCTATGTGATTCTACTGTACAGGGAGAGGTAAAAGTGATGGGCCCGAATTCTTCTTTTTAAATTTTATATTATTCTTTATTTTATGTGTGGGAGTCTTGCCTATGTGTATGCCTATACGCTGCATGAATGCATGGTGCCTAAGGCAACCAGGAAGGGGCATTAATCCCCTGGAACTGGATAGTTGTGAGCTGCCATGTGGATGCTATGCATCAAACTCAGATCTACTTGAAGAGCAGCCAGTGCTCCTAACCACTGAGCCCTCTTTCCAGTCCTGGACCCACATCTTCTACCATTGCTAAAAACCTGTTCCATTGCATCCCGCTCATACACAATCAAAGCCGACCACAACATCACTGGTGCCTCATATGGCCATTTCCACATACTTACTTCCTGCCTTTTCTATTACATTTGTTCTAGCTTATTCTTCTCATTTTTTAACCTATTCAATAGTACAACTCAAGAGAATGTGTGAATTTCCCTTAGTCAAAAACAGCTAACTCTTAAGAATCAGTTTGGGCCCTTGAGAAAATAAAGCTGAGACAACACGAGATTCCGGATTCATCCCAAACCCTCCTCCTTCTTCCCTCCTCCCTCTGAAGACTGTGTTAAAGAAATTATACCAGGTTTGCAGCACAAATCTATTATTGACAATATGGACAAAGAGGTGAATAAACAAACCAAAGAGAAAAAAGAAAAAAAGAGAAAGAAAGAAAGCCATGTTCATTTCAAGCCACTGAGAAACACAGGCCAAAAGAAAAATAAAATCAATCAACCTTTGCCAAGTCAAAAAGAACAGAACCAGCAGGGACTAGTGTTCTGTATTCAGCTTTTAAAGGGTATTTCAAACAATAGAGAACAAACACTGTGTAATCACACCAAAGGTTTACAAACAGCACAGCTGAATAATGCAACAAAGTCCGCCCAACCAGTGGATGTCCCTACAGAAACGCCACACACCCTGTGCTGCACCTGTGACATGCCCGCCACTGCTGGTAACCGTGTTCTCCTTGCTGGCACCAATTCAGGGAGTGTCTCCCGCCAGAGAAATATTCATGTCTCCTGGATATTTGTCATCCTCATGTAGGGAACAGTTTGGAGACAGTGTCAGAAAGTACGATAATTCCCACTTTCCAGGAAGGGAAATCAAGTCAGGAAGAGATTAATCCCTCTGTTAAGGAAGTAGACGTAGACGTTAAAATGTCTGGGTCTCCAGGAAGACTAGGGACCAGCTGGATTCCTGGTATCATGGAAACCAAATGCTTCTCTCAAGAGAATCGGGGTTCGGAGTTGCTTGCTCTGAAGCCTAACTCGGACATCTCTTCTTTTGCAGAATTCTTCCCTGCACTCTGCCTTTGGTTTTCCTTTCTTCATACTCTACGCTCATTTCCAGGTTGTCTACAAAAAAAAAATCGAACATGGTTATAATTAGCCCCAGGGAAGTAGCCAAAAGCTTCTTTCTTCTCCTAGGAGTTGGGGGCTTCCATGTGCCTTGAGGTAAGCGACCATCTGCTAGGATTTGAGGATTGATTACAGTCTCTCTAGGAATTTACATGAGTAGAGTAGAGATGGGGAGGGCTGCAAACCAGGGCTCTCCAGAACGCCTTCCCATGAGGGGTGCTAAATTCAACGTGTGAGGGTGCCAAGTCAGGGGAGAGGAGGCTGCCCGTGTGTTGGCTCAGCTCATTAGCACGGTTTGAAGATACTTAAGATGAGACCGCACGGAGCACACGCCGTGTTGCCAGTAAGTAAACCGGAGCTCGAAACTACACGTCTTTAACGCTTGTGAAAAATCTTTCAGAAGATGGACTACGTCACCAGACCCTGATCCTGATCCAAGTGGTCCAAGTGTTCTCAATTTGGGTCAGTATTTGTTCATGGGAACGAGAGCCTCCCTAGCAAACCCTGGTCAAGAGAGATGGGTGAGTGGGTGGGCTTCCTCCAGTCTCAGTTCATTTGCAGCCACTGCCCTTGGAAGATCCAGCAGGACTGAAAGGTACAAAGGGACCGTTAGTGAAGTAGTGTCCAGCCATTTCTTTCTCTACTTTTTTTTTTAACCAGTCTCTTTGAGTACCTCCACATCTGTGTACTATGTACTGTGTACTGTGTACTACTGTGTACTGTGCACTCCTGCTCCCAGTACCTTCAGACCTCCCTGGTGTTTCTTTCTTCCATCCCCTCTCAGCTACACTTGAAGCCCTGATTCCTCTTCCTAAGTTATCGCCTCTCCACAGACACCTTGAACTCCAAGGACAGATGCTGACCTTCCATTCCATAGACCTCGGTTGGCTCTCTGCTGCCCCCATCTGGTCCATACAAGAATTTCCTGTGGTGATCTGACCCTTTAAAATCTAGAGTCTGGATTTCTGAAGGCAATTTGAATGTTGATAATTACCTCTCACTATAACTTAACTTATGGATCCCAAACTATTCTTAATGTATAATGACAAATTATACTACAAAGTTATGAGCTATATCGGGTAGCACCTTGTGGGTTTTTTTTTAATAAGTGGAAAACAGTGGTATTCTAAGAATTTTTTTTTAATCCTAAAGTAGGCTTTTTCAAATCATTGGGACAGTGTATATTAGTATGCTTATCCTAGAGTCATAACATTCATATTTTCCTCTTGTTCTACTTCAAATGCCTTATGGTGGTAATAAGACAGTTAGGGGTGGATAACAAGGGAGAAGGAGGAAGACAGGAATTATCTGGAACTCCCCAGACACTTAGCAAACTTCTTAGAATACATCCCAGCATCTTAACCACAACCCTAACCATATAACCATTTGTTTTTGTTACTGTTCTATTGCCGTGACCAAAACAACTTACAAAAGAAAGCATTTAATTGTGGACTTGCTTACAGTTTCAGAGGGTGAGTCTACGGCCAACATGGCAGGGAGCATGGCAGCAGGCAGGCAGACATGGCCCTGGAGCAGTTTCTGAGAGCCCATATCTTATCCACAAGACAGGAGCAACAGGAAGGGAAGACTGGGCCTGGCTCATGCTTTTGAAACCTCAAAAGCCAACACACACACACACACACACACACACACACACACACACACACACACACACTGACACTCCTCCTCCAACAAAGCCACAATTCCTGACCCTTCCTAAACAGTCCTGGGAAACAGACCTTCAAATATAAGAGTGCACACTGTTTAAAAGTCCAGTCTCCTCTGTGATCCAAAGCTATCCTCTTCACTGTAAATATCTGTAAAACTAAAATGTGAATTCCATTCTTCCAATGGCACAGAATAGACATTACCATGCCAAATGGGAGAAAGGGGGGAAACGGTGAAGAAATACAGGAAAAACTCCAAATCCTGCATCGCCGTGTCTGCAGTCAAAAGGCCCTTCAGATCTCCTATTCCTTCCAGATTTCTTAACTGTGGCACCCTCCTCTCCTGTGCACTGGTCCCACACCCTGCCTGTAGCAGTCATTGGCAGGTATCCCAAGGTGCTGGCATCTCCAACGTCTGGGGTTCTCCAACACAATCCAGACTTTATGTTCATCACTTCAGGAAATGGCTTCTCTAGGTTTCCATGTAGAAACTTCACAGGCTTGGCCTCAGCAGCTTTCCTTAAGCAGAGACGAAGAGTCCACAGCCCTCTCTCTACTCCTGTATCTTTCTTGATAAAGCTAGAAAGTCGTGGCCAAAACTGACCCGTTCTTCTACATGCTTGAGCTGGAATCTGACCCCCTCCCTCCCTCCCTGAATCACATCTGCATAGACTTTGACTTATTGGTGGTTTCCTTGCTACATAAGCTTTCCTTTCTACAAGTTTTAGATGATCAGGATGGGGTTCATGGCAGTGGGGAGGAGAGATTTACCTGGCAAGCCTACTCAGAAGTAAGTCACTAAAATTAACCTAAGAAATTGTAGGGAAGGCTGAGTAGCTCAACTGCCATAGTGAGCAGGGAAGGCTATTAAGGAACTGTCTTTGAAAATGAACCTGCACACTAAGAGGATGTCAATGTCAGTGGAGTCCTGTGTCATCCAGAAGGAGATCAGTGGGAAAGGCCTTTATTCCCCCTCGGGCCCCAGCGTGAAACTGAAACTCTGCACACCCCTCCCACTTCCTTCACACTCAAAACCAGATTGCCTGACAACCTGGCCCAGCTGGCTTTGGGAGCCACGCAAACCCTAGATCCAAGGCTTGAGATGGTGCACAGCAGGGTCAGGCTTTGGGTTGCTTTTTAACATCCCCACTGACTGTAATTTAACTACTCTGTGCCTCAGTTTCCCAGCTAGGAGACTAGGAGCAGCCCCACTGAGGGCTACACCCAAGGAAAACCGAGTGAGAAGCAAAGTGAGAATATCAACTTCCAGTTTACAAGCCTATAAAGACAACCTCTTTTCCACCTCTGTAAAAAAGCTCCAGCCCTTAAGAAGGACACGTGTTCCACTATGTTCATAGCAGCCTTATTCATAATAGCCAGAAGCTGGAAAGAACCCAGATGTCCCTCAACAGAGGAATGGATACAAAAAAATTTGGTACATTTACACAATGGAGTACTACTCAGCTATTAAAAACAATGAATATATGAAATTCCTAGGCAAATGGATGGATCTGGAGGGTATCATCCTGAGTGAGGTAACCCAATCACAAAAGAACTCACATAACATGTACTCACTGATAAGTGGATATTAGCCCAGAAACCTAGAATACCCAAGAAACAATTTACTAAACACATGAAACTCAAGAAGAATGAAGATTAAAATGTGGACACTTCGCCCCTTCCTAGAATTAAGAACAAAGCACACATTGAAGGAGTTACAGAGATCATGTGTGGAGCTGAACCAAAAGGATGGACCAACTAGTGACTGCAGTAGCCGGGGATCCATCCCATAATCAGCCACCAGACATAGACACGATTGCATATGCCAGCAGGATAGTGCCGAAAGGGTCCTGATATAGCTGTCACGTGGGAGGCTATACCAATGCCTGGCAAACAGAGAAGTGGATGCTCACAATCAGCTACTAGATAGAACACAGGAATCCCAAGGAAGGAGCTAGAGAAAGTACTCAAGATGCTGAAGGGGTGGGTGTTCAATCCTATAGGTGGAAGAATAACATGAACTAACTAGTACCCCCAGAGCTCATGTCTCTAGCTGCATATATAGAAGAAGATGGCCTAGTTGGCCATCATTGGGAAGAGAAGCCCCGTGGTCATGCAGACTTTATATGCCCCAGAACAGGGGAACGCCAGGGCCAAGATGTGGGAGTGGGTGGGTAGGGGAGCAGGGCAGGGGATGGCGGAGGGTATAGGGGACTTTTGGGATAACATTTGAAATGTAAATGAAGAAAATATCTAATAAAAATTGGGAAAAGGTAAATAAATAAATAAATAAATAAATAAATAAATAAAGCAAAAAAAAAAAAAAAGCTCCAGCCCTTTTCACTACCCACCTCCTCCCAGAGCATCACTGTACCAGTCCCCTGAGACCCATTCTGTACCCCTGATCCGCCCCTGCATTCTTCTACACTGGAGGTAAAAGAAAACTGGTTATATTTCCAATGTACAACACAAGTGTTTGGAGGTACACATGCACAGGTATACATACACTCATACATATTGAATGATCGGTATGTTAAGGCCATTTAAAATAGCTGTGGTCAGAACAGAAGCCAGCTGCCTCACCCCGTAGTCCGCTGTCTCTGCCACCTTTCATTCTAAGCATGTGTTTCTTCCACAATCAAACTTTAGGATCCCTCAAGACTGATTTATCTTTGATCCCCTTATCCTTTGCTCAAGAACATATTTAATGACATTTACCTACTATATAAACATATGTATATAACACGATATGCCTATAGACAAACACATCAATTCTTTTAGATTGGTCTTCCCCATGGCTCTGGAAAAACAGGCTTACTTCTGAAGTCACTGCTAAATGATCTTGCCATGGCTTATTGGAGTAGATCTGTGGGAATGTTTTTCTTTCTGAGGAAAGAGCTGGCTGCTGTCTTTATCTCCCGACTCAATGGGATTGGTACCTCTGCATTTGCCCAGAGCCCATTCCAGGTCCTCTATGAGCAATATCCCAGCTTATCACAGTGTGACTCACGACAGCTTCAGTGTCTTTAGGGTACCGTTATTGTCTTTGTCCAGCACTGTGCAAGAAGCCCAGTGTATGCAGTCTTAGATGACCAGGGTGAAAGGATGTCTTAGATATCAACTAGAAAACCCCTCACAGCACAGGTGAGCACTACAAGGCTTAGAGAACTAGAAAATTTCCCAACTAGGTCTCTAGTGAATAGTTATTTATTGGGGCAACTGTTACTGTATGAGGTGCTGGGGTCACCAAGATGGAAAAGACCCCTACGGTCCTTCACACAGCTGACTTGCTAGTGATAAAGGAAGCTTAGAAACAATTTTGATGATATGTCAGTATTATAGTGTATAAGGCATTGAGTCCTAGGGATTGGAGAGACAGCTCGTGGGTGTAGAGCATGTGTTGTTATTACAGAGAACCCAGGTTTGCATGCCAGGACCCACATGGTGCCTCACAACCAGTTTAACCCATAACTCCAGTTCCAGGACTGCACATGTTATGTATGCATGCATACAGGCAAACTATTCACACACATAAAATGAAATCAATAAATACCACTCCCCAACCCCCCCACACACACACATAAAAAGCTTTCTACAGAAACATACAGTCTCCCTAGTG
Organism: Mus minutoides; assembly: GCA_902729485.2. Classification (NCBI taxonomy): domain Eukaryota; kingdom Metazoa; phylum Chordata; class Mammalia; order Rodentia; family Muridae; genus Mus; species Mus minutoides. The sequence continues at coordinate 1,367,001 of LR753355.1, read as the reverse complement.
GCAGTAATAGGTATTACACATAAGTGATCAGTAAAGATGAGTTAGTATGCATATATATTAGAAGATCCTCAATAGGTAGCAAGTTCTGGGATGGGAAGCAAGTCTAAAGGGCCAGGGCCGGGGCCAGTCTGTCTCACACTTTGTACCCATGCCTTGGCTCACAGAACGTGAGGGAAGCTGAAGATTCCAGTTCTCTTTGCTCCAATAAGCCATGACAAGTTCATTTAGGACTGGCTTCAGAAGTAAGCCCATTTCTCCAGAGCAGTGGGCAAGCCTGATCTAATAGGATGCGATATATGCATATATTGTGGTATGCATATGTTTTTCCAGTAGGTAGATGTTATTATACCTTGATTCCCAATAGCAATTCGACTCCTCTTCCACGTTCCCCATCTCTTCCTTTCCTGACCTCCCCCTTTCTCCCTCTCCTTCTAGCTCCTCCCACTCAACTTCCCTGACAGTAAGGACTGTTGTGACTTTTCACCCTTCTGGGTTGAGGTACAGTTGGTCAGTAACAGAGCTTCAGGCTCTATTGTGCACTCAGTTTGCAAAGAACAAGGCCGGCCGTGTGTCTTCTGGAGAAAGGGGAGTCTGGCCAGGGAAGGTAGGAGTCGGCAGCCAGGCCAGGTCTGCTTCAACCGCACTGGTCCCTAAAGGTCAGAGGAGGCTACTAGAGGTGACAAGTGGCCCCAAAGCTATAAAGGTTGTGAAGCTGACTTTGTTGTATCGTCTTCCCCCAGAAAACGGGGACATGTAGGTTTCCTCCACAGAAAACGGGGACACGTAGGTTTCCTCCACAAAAAACGGGGACACGTAGGTTTCCTCCACAGAAAACGGGGACACGTAGGTTTCCTCCACAGAAATAGCTGGGAGTCTTAACCATAAAACTCTAAACTTTAAAGTTTAAAGTCCCTTCCCACAGCCCCTCCCCTTTTCCTCTGAGAAAGGGGGAGCCCCCAGGGTATCACCCCACCCTGGGACATCAAGTCACTGCAGGACTAAGCACATCCTCTCCCACTGAGGCCAGACAAGGCAGCCCAGTGAGCCCAGACAAGGCAGCCCAGTGAGCCCAGACAAGGCAGCCCAGTGAGCCCAGACAAGGCAGCCCAGTGAGCCCAGACAAGGCAGCCCAGTGAGCCCAGACAAGGCAGCCCACTGAGCCCAGACAAGGCAGCCCACTGAGCCCAGACAAGGCAGCCCACTGAGCCCAGACAAGGCAGCCCAGTGAGCCCAGACAAGGCAGCCCAGTGAGCCCAGACAAGGCAGCCCAGTGAGCCCAGACAAGGCAGCCCAGTGAGCCCAGACAAGGCAGCCCAGTGAGGGGAGCGGTATCCTCACTTATAATGGTGGGAAAGGAAGCCAGTGTCTGTTATCCTCTCAACATGCAACTTGCTAGGATTTTAAAAGATCTATCCAAATTCTAAGATTTGAACTTTTTTTTTCAATGAGGCTTTTCTTCTGCGCTCCAACCTTAAATCAATTTCAGAATGCCAGTTGCTTATAGTAGATACGTTCCAGCCATTTTCTTTTAAGAGCCCAGAAAAAGACAGCTGAAATTAGCCAATTTCTTCTGGCTAGTCTCATTGTGCTAATGGAGTTTTTCTTCCCAATAATTCCTTAGTCTTTCAATGCAGTTCTTTATACCCTGGCCAAGTAAAATGTAATTTTTAAATGATATAAGGAAATATGAAGGAAATAACCGTCCAAGAGATTGAGGCAAGATGAAATGAAATATAATACTTAAAATGATTTGAGAGACAGAATAGCACAAAATTCCTGTGTCTGTCTCTGGGGTAATAATTTGAAATAATGTCTTATATTCCTAAAAAGAGAATATGGATAAAAAAATGAAATCAACTCTTAATGTGCCGTCTCACTTCAGGAAAGTGTGACAAAACATTATGTGTTAGTGGCCTTGAGATTATTTAGAAGCCACTTTTTAAAAAAAAGTATTTGAAACCTTTTTAAGTCCTGGAATGGGAAAGAGAAGGCACCTGTAAGGGTAGTTAGCCGAAACTCCTGGACACAGTGGGTTCCCAACCCCCCGCCTTCCTTGCCTTCAGATTCTTAACCCATCAGCAAAAAAGATTGGGGGTTAGGGAGGGGCTGGAGGGTCCTAGTTCAAAATCTACCCAATTTAAATTGATTCTGCATTGATTATAAACTATGAACAATTATTCCTACTAATCTTAGTAAGAATCAGGAAGAGAGGGAGCCCAGACGGAGAGCAGCCAAGGACTGCACTGTTGTCCATCCACAGAGCCTTTTCTCTGGCTCTGGTGTTACCACTCACAGTTCTAGGGTTCTATGCTTCTGACTGCAGAGACCAGAAGTCTGGAGTATCTCTTTAAAATGGTAGATCTGAGGCCAGTTTAATGATGAAATTAAGCATGATTTACGGCTCATGACAGACATTTCTGAAAAAACAAACCACTTAAAAAAAAAAAATCAACAACTGGATGAAACTCAGTCCCCTGTGACCCTGATCTTTCTCTGATCCTCGCCACCTTCTGGTTCAAAGGAGGAGGCTCCAGGCCAGGAAAATTAGAGTAGTCCTTAAACAAAAGTGTATGTGCTTGAGGTAGCTGTGAGCAAAACGCAAATCTTACCCATTGTATGCCAGTGCCTCACAGTTACAAAAATGGAATCCGAGGTGGTCACAAACCAGATTTGGATGTTGCACCTGGTATTTCAGTCAAAAACTTAATAATAGTAATAATAATAATAATAATAATAATAATAATAATAAACATGTTTTAAGGACTACAAGTCTCTGAGAGTGTGATTTGGCACATTTCCTACCCACTTAATAGTCAGAGGCCATAAATTTGGAAAATACTTATTACTGCACAAAACCCAAACTTGTCATACTGATGAAAGGATAATGTATTGTCCATCTTCTTCAAAGACCATTTCAAAGACTCTTTGGGGCCCTTCTCCCCTGTCGCCTTCCCAGTTTAGAAGTAGGAGAGCGTGGGGATTTTCTTTATTTTATTTTTTTTTAAGGATCAAAAGCAGAAAATGAGAGCCACATGGCCTCTTTCCTAACATTCATAGCAACACAGATCACTGTGTAGTGTGACAGAGAAGAGATAAAACAGTGAATGTGGTAATGGGAAGTTTAGTTTATTGGTGTTTAAACTCTGAGAGGAGAGTGTCCTTTGGGTTGGTCAGGCAGGTGCTGCCTGTATCGACTTGTCTGGTGTCCAGTCAGTGACCTTTATCAGATGGGCTGAGCTGCAGTTCAAGGTTTTGGCAGGTCATTCTATCAGAGATAAATCTGTGCTGAGAAGTGTCTCTCTCTCCCAAACGCAAACTCGCCTTTCCATGTTATCTTAGGCTTCATTCGTACCATAGCCAGGGTGATTTTAGAAGTTACATCTCCCGTCATCATTTTTCTATAAGCTACTGGGAATGTTATTGCAGATAATAATTTAGAAGTTTTGTCTGTATTACAGAGTTACTCCAGGTCTGTAATTTACTTGAAAATGTAATGTATTAGGTTGTGTTTCATTTGTTTTCCTTGTTGCCATGATAAAAAAAATAACTGGCTAATGTAACTTAAGGGAGGAAAGCTTTGGCTCACACTCACAAGGAATATGGTCCTTCACAGCGAGGAAGGCATAGCCACAGGCAGCTTGGTGCCATGGTGGCAGAGTGTTCTGGTATTCCACCTCCTTGCATACCAGGAAGCAGGAAGCAGAGCTCAGATGAGAAGCAAGGACATTCTATAAAACCATTAGTCCCCCCACCTCCAATGACCACTTCCTCCAACAAGGCCACACCCAAAGAGCTAGGGATCAGGAGTCCAAAGCATGACATGGGGATACATTAGCTCTTACAGCAGGTTCACCTCCTCTCTCCTGTGTTCACTTCCTTCTGGTGGCAACATGCATTTTCAGTATGTCCCACAATCCAGAAAGGTTTTTCTCCCCGGGATCTACACTTCTAAGTCACACCACCCTCTCAGCTTGCTATTGCTCGTCGGTTGTTTTGCTTCTGATCATGATAACTTGACTCACTTAGCAAATGTGCCATGCAACGGGTACAGCAGCAGAGGGTATAATCAGAGGGTGGGGCAGCTGCTGCATGTGTGTCCCATAACCCTCATGGAATGGAATCCCTCAAGAATGGAGTCCTAGACAAAAGTACCCACTGCAGAAAAAAGAGCTAAAAAAGAAGCCTGTATCAAACAGAACTGAAATGGGACAGTAGTTTAGTTTCAGATTCACTCCATTTGCTGTCTGTTGCCCAGAGCCCCATTTCTGAGTTATCCACGATAAAGAGTGTTTGTTTCCACCTCAGTCTTAAGCACTGAAATAAGAACTTGAATTCTGGGCTGGTCCCTGGTTGCTCTATAGGTAAATAAGGCTTCTTTTTTTTTCCTCCAGCAACATTGCCATCTCTCTGGACATAAGTGGTGCTTCTGTGGCCACAACCAGCTCAGCCCAGTTCCAGGAACGCAGTGGGAACTCCAGCCGGATATGAGCAGAACAGAGTAAGAGGACAGACGTCATCTCCATGTCAAGGGCTGCTTAATGATCCAAAGGAACTGCACAGATGCTCCAGTTATTACAGGCAGTGAATGTCAGAAGGAATGGGCGCTCCCTCCCCTTGGCATGCATAACTGTGCCACCCTGAACCTCAGCCAAGCAGAAGGCCATTACCTAGTGGGTTTAGGACTATAGACAGAAATAATCCTTTGAAACAGTTTTTAAAAGTTGAAACCAAGAAATGGAAAAATGACACAGATCTTAAGAGACTCCTCACACAATCGTAAATTCTTGAATTCAGATCCCAGAACAAGAGAGGTATCCTGGAAACACCTTAGCTCTAGCTTCCTGGAACCAAACATCTTCTGCTAGCCTCTGATAGTTCACAGTCATATCTGTACATACTTCCATGCAGGCACACACACACACACACACACACACACACACACACACATATGAATAGATGATAGATGAATAGATTAGATAGATAGATAGATAGATAGATAGATAGATAGATAGATAGATAGATAGATAGATAGATAGATAGATAGGAGAGAGAAGCAGGCAGACAGAGCGAAACTTTAGAATTTGAAAGAAAAGGTATCAATTCTTTTTTTAAAAAAATTAAATTTGATCAATACAAGTTGAGTTCCTACTAAACACACTGAAAAATCCTGGTGTCCACAGAAGGATTTTGGAATAAAAGTAATGGTCAGGTAAGTAGGTTTAAAAATAAATGCTCAAGGCACACTGAAATCCATAGGCCATTAATTATTAATTAATTTCTAAACCACCTCTTTTCAACACAACCTCAGACACCTTGAATCTTGATCTTGGATAAAATCCTCTACTTCTGTTCCCACATGGAACTGAATAAATCGATGAAAGGAAGGCAGAGGCACCTGGGAAGAAGTGCCAGCCAGCCGGCTGGCAGGGATGGAGCAGCCAGAGCTCTCTAACAGATCAGAACACTGGGACCCCTGTGGCGTCAGAGACTCCATTCACTGATGTTGCCCTGAGCCTAGGACCTGGCCATTCCTCCCAAGGAGTCTCTTGAGTCACAATCCAGGCATGCATTCCATTACACAGAATAAATAATGGCTTAATTTATTAGCTACACAAAAATTTCATGGGAGGTTTTTTTCAGAGAAGCTTGGAAACTATCCACATTTTCTTTCCTTATAAACAAAATTCCTCATTTTCTAAATACATGCTAGAGACCTTTGCAACTATCCTCTGCAGCTGGCTTTAAACATTTAAACGGGAACTGTGAAGTGCTAGGCCTGTGACTCTCTTCATATCTGGTGTGCAGCCCTTCCTAGAGAGGGGCTCAGCATCTCCAATAGTTGAACTCTGTCTCCATGGCTACTGTGCTTCCTTCCCTGTGCTCTGTGAAGCTTCTCACCTCTGCGCATGTAGCTCTGCAGACAAGGGATGAAGAGATGGGGCGCTTGGCACCTGAAGTCCCAGCACAGAGTTCAAGCCTGGCTTGGGACCCAGGCAAGACTGAAATTGAAGGCTTGCCCTTCTACCTCCCAGCTAGAACCTGCAGGTAAGTCTCTTCACCTCTGCTCTCCCCACTTAAAAGACTGTGGCTCTAAATGTAAGCATGAAGATGAAAGGAGATGAAATAACCAGTCCTTGACATAACTGCTGCCATGATTGTTTCCCAGAACTGAAGATGAATGTGCTATCAATTTGACAAGATCCAGAGTCACTTAGGAGACAAACATTTCCAGAGAGACAAACGTTTCTAGAAGCATTTAACTAATGAGGAAAGATCTACCCTGACAATGGGCAGGGCCATTCTGTGAGCCGACATCTCAGAGCCTAGCAATGAGCACTGCTATCTGCTCTTCTTTCTGACTTTGCATGTGACATCCACAGCCTCTGTCACCATGCCCTCCCTATCTATGGGAGACTGGACCCTCAAACCATAAAACAAACCAATTCTTTTCTTCCTTGCTTTGCTCTTGTTAGGTGCTCTGTCATAGCAATGAGACAGAAACTACCAAACCTGCCTAAGACATGTGTGTGGACAGCAAAGGACAGGGTGAAAGATACTGACCTGTGTGGGCGTGTCCTGAATCTGTACACATCTGAGCCCTCTTCGTCCTCTCAAATGTTAAAATAACTGCTTGCTCGCCAAGAACTCAGGAGCCATGACCTTGAGTCACCCTAGACACTTTGGCCCCTTCTATCTCATTCTGTCCCATGACTAAGAACAGGATTCCAGCCAGGCAGGGGTGGCACACACCTTTAATCCCAGCACTTGGGAGGTAGAGGCAGACAGATTTCTGAGTTCAAGGTCAGCCTGCTCTACAGAGCAAGTTCCAGGACAGCCAGGGCTACACAGAGAAACCCTGTCTTGAAAACAAACAAACAAACAAAAAGGAATCAGATTCTAACAAGACAGAAAGTTAATTGTAGAGACCAGACACCTTCAGGGACGCTGGCCAGCACTATTCTCACTTGGTCTTCATACCTAACCAAAACATAACAAGCAGCAGCTCACATTTGAAGATATATTTTGTGTCATTTGGTGATGTGAAGAGGTGTGTCTCCTATAGACTCATGTGTCTGAAACCTTGGCCTGTAGGGAGTGACCTATTAGGAAGTGTGGCTCTTGACCCTTTGGGAATGGCACAATTAGAAAGTGTAGCCTTGTTGGAGTAGGCGTGGCCTTGTTGGAGAAAATGTGTTACTGTGGGGGCAAGCTTTGAGGTCTCTTATGCTCAAGCTATACCCAGTGTGGCACACAGTCTCCTTCTCCTACCTGCAGATTAAGATGCAGAACTCCAGGCTCCTCCAGCACCATGTCTGCCTGTGTGCTGTCATGCTTCCTGCCATGATGATAACGGACTGAACAGCTGAAACTGTGAGCTAGACCCAATTAAATGTTGTCCTGTATAAGAGTTGCCTTGGTCACGGTGTCTCTTCACGGCAACACAGCCGTAACTTTGATGGGCACTAAAGTGAGAGCTATACCCATGGGCCACCACTAAGCACTCAGGGAACCTTGACGATAACTAAAGAAAAGCATTCTTTCCACTGGGAATGGAACAGGGTATAGGCTGGATTCTCCTCTCCACTTACCTTGGATCTGGACATCCTGTTGTAAAGTTTCCCGTGTACTCACCCACACCCCAAAAAGGGCTGCTAGTGGGTGGCTAACAGGAAAAAAAAAACCTCAGTGACATCTTTGGAGGTTTTGTGTCTCATAATGTCATGTCAGGGCTTTGTTTTCTCTTTAATATTATCTTTTTATATTTTTATTTAGTTTTTTTCTTTTTTTTTTAAATCCTACAGGTCCTTTGCATATATTTTTATGGCTTCCATTTGTGTGATTTCATGTTATTCCTAAGTGTGCAAACAAATGTGTCTCTGTGTCTATATGCTTCTTGTGCCTTCCCTTGGGTTCTTTCTTTTCTGACAGAGGCTTTTTTTATTTGCCCTTTTCCAATGTGTTTGGAATGAACTTATTTTATTGTATTCTATTTTATTTTATTATGCCTTAGAAGCCTATTGGTTTTCTAATTAGAGACAGAAAGGGGGTGGATCAGTATGGGAGGGGAGGTGGGGAGGAACTGGGAGGAGTAGAAGCAAACCATAATCAGGATAGAGATTATGTGAGAAAAGAAAAATAAATAAAAAGAAATTCAAGGGTAAAACTGGGGACCAGGGGAAGGGAGGCTACAAATTCCATAGTGCTCAGCTTCAAATCCCAGTAAGGAAGTTGTACTTGCTGGGTTTATGTGCATCTTGACATAGGCTGGGTTTATCAAAAGAAAGGAGCTTCATTTGGGGAAATGCCTCCATGAGATCTAGCTGTGGGGCATTTTCTCAATTAGTGATCAAGGGGAAAAGGCCTCTTGTAGGTGGGACCATCTCTGGGCTGGCAGACTTGGGTTCTATAAGAGAGCAGGCTGAGAAAGCCAGGGGAAGCAAGCCAGTAAAGAACATCCTTCCATGGCCTCTGCATCAGCTCCTACTTCCTTACCTGCTTGAGTTCCAGTCCTGACTTCCTTGGTGATGAACAGCAGTGTGGAAGTGTAAGCTGAATAAACCCTTTCCTCCCCAACTTGCTTCTTGGTCATGATGTTTGTGCAGGAATAGAAAGACAGAAGTCAAACAGACTTTTTCTGTTGAGGTCTATAGACAGTCTTGAAAGTAGTGGGCTAGTTTCTTTTCCATTGCTGTGATAATATACTATTACCAAGAGCAACTTAGGGGAGGAAGGGAGTTCATTTCATTTCACACTTCCAGATCAGTCAGGAAGAAGTTGGAGAAGAAATTCAAGCATCAACCTGGAGCAGAAAACACAGAGCAACAAAGCTTGCTGACTCACTACGTTTCACTAGTGTTCCTATAGAGCAAAGGACCACCTGTCCAGGGAATGGTGCCGCCCACAGTGGACTGAACCCTCCCACATCAAGGTATGTCTTCCTACTCAAAAATATGATTAAGAAAAATTCTTCAGAGAAGTGTTCTGCAGCTGGATTTTAGTTAATTCTAGATGCTGTCAAATTGACAACCAAGATTAGCCACCACATAGTTAATAATACTTATCTTATAAGATGACTGTAAAAATTGAATAAAATGTTATACATATCATTTAGCACAGTTCCTAGTACATTATACAAACAACAATAAAGAGTAGTTATTATTCCAAATGAATTTTTAAAATGTTTGCAAAGGGTAAGCCTATATACAGGCTTATTCATCTGGTTATAAATGTGCCATTTATTAAACTATTGGCTTTTGTCTTTAAACACTCATTTCTAGATTTGGCTTCAAAACATAGGCCAATCATGTTTTCATAGAATTCCCTTGGAGGGGAAGACATTTGGCCTGTTACTCACCCCTATAAAAATCTTGTCCCCAGATGTTACCTCAGCTGGGAAAGAGGGCTTCCTTACAGGAGGTTGCTGACAGAGGTTTGGAGATAAACATGAAATGGCAATATATGTATGAGCCAGAAGAAACTCAGTAGGAGAATGCTGGACCCTTAAAGTATTGTACAAGCCAATGAGAAAAGCTTTCCTAGAAGAACTTACCAGAAAGAACTTCAGACCCAGAAAGGGACATCGCTGCTAGGAGATTCTCAAGAGGAAAATCCCAACACTGGGGTAATTACACACATGTACACACTGCCATCAATGTTTCCTCAGCATGGATGGGACTGACTTCCATGTGCTTCTATCTAATGTGCCCTGTGCTGACCCCCTCTGAGGAAACATTTGCTTTCTTTTCTATGCACACATACTATTTAGCTTTTAAAATATGAATTTAAGCCAGGTATCCTGGCACTAACCTGTAATCCCAACTGCCTGAGAACCTGAGGGAGGAAGACCACAAACTGAAGCCTAGCCCTAGATACAGAGGGAGTTCAGGGCCAATCTGAGCAATGTAGCAAGGACCTGTCTCAAAATAAAAGGTTAAACTAATTAAACAATTAGTTAATAAAATAAAAGGACTGAAGCTACATCCAGGATGTAGGGGTCTTTCTTAGTATGGATGAGGTCTCCTGGTCATTACCCCATACAAAAATACCTGGATATAGATGCAGGCTTGCCTACTGTCAGAGTTTGAATGTAAAATGTCTCACGTGGGCTACAGCTGTGAAAACATTGAACAGTGTGTATCGTGACTGGCCTGGGAATAGGCCTTTGAGCATAACACCTTCCTGAAGCGTCCAGGTGTGAGGCCTCCCACAGGCATGCTGGCCACCATGAGTCCCTCTGTGCCCTCCCCAGTATACAGGTGTGTATCTTCTGCAGCTGTGAGCCAGGGCAAAGCTTTCTTCCCTCAATCTAACCTGTCAGACACTGTGTCCCAGCAATGCCATGGCAACCCACACAGCTGGCCTGCCGGCCATCATCCTAATGAGATGCATAAGTCCTTCCAGCCTGTTCATATATCTACAAAGCAAAAAAATGCTCCCTCTGACTGCATTTGAATGAAAATGAGACTGTAACTTTAATGTATTTGGAACAGTGTCTTACACACATTTTTTGTATTTAAATATTTATACATATATATATATGCATAAATAATATATGTAAATATGTTAAAATATATTTCATTTATTATATAAAATGTAATATAACATATAATAAATATAATATATGTTGATATAATTATATATAATAAAATATATTATATACCATATTAAAATATATATTATATAATGTATAATACATAAATATATTCAAATACATAATACAGTTATATAACATATAATACATATTAAACACACAACAGGTACTTCATGTATTTACTGATTATGAATATATATTTTATAGTGACTTATAAAGATGGGGGACTAAGAACTGTCGTCTCAGTGAGATGAACAGTCCTTAGAATAGTGTTTGGTACTTATCAGACATCACCGTTTTATCAGATATGGAGTATTAGGGAACATCATTTTAGTAAAATTAGTAAACAACATTCCTGGATATGTTATATATGAGCAATGATCTATCAAATACAACCTGAATCTAGCTCTCAGAAACATAGGAAGGAAAAGGAATTTCATAATCCCTGAGTATTTCTCTCAAATATTTCTCACCTACTTGAGAGAAAGCATTTAGAGACACTAAAAAGATAATCAAACTGAAGTCAGTTTAGTTACAGAAGTGGGCTCCCTTCAGCCTACTCCATCGCACCATCATCAGGACTACCAGAGGATGTGTATGGGACATGTTAGCCCCCAAAGATTACAGCGTAGGATTCACTTGTGTCCAAGAGCTAAGGGGTAATGCTTACCTTTCTTGCATGACTAAACTCTAACTGGGGAAAGTGAGTAGTGAGATGGCTTAGTGGGTAAAGGTGCTTGCAACCAAAACTGAAGACGTGAGTTCAATCCCTGGGGCCCACATTGTAGAAGAAGAAAAACAATATCTGCAAGCTGTCCTCTGATCTGCACACACACACACACACACACACACACACACACACACACCACAACACAATACAGAGAGAGAGAGATGATAAATTAATTAATTACTTTTCAATTGTACAAAAAACTAATTGAGGAAGATATAGCATAAAATAAATATGAGGGAAATCATAAAAAATAAAATCCCGATGTTCTTTGTTACATGTTTGTATTTCTCTAAAATGGAAAAATCTTTTCAAACCAAAAGCATAAGATAAGAGAGTGAATAATTCTTTAGTCATTACAAACTCATAAACAACAGTCTTCCAAATGAAAGACAGCAGTTTTTTTTTAGATTTATTTATTATATAGTCTTCTGTCTGTATATATGCCTGCACACTATAAGAGGGTACCAGATCTCATTATAAATGGTTGTGAGCCACCATGTGGTTGCTGGGAATTGAACTCAGAACCTCTGGATGAGCAGTCCATGTTCTCAACCTCTGAGTCATCTCTCCAACACCAACAGTAGTGAATATGAAAAAAAGCTATATATTTAACCATTTTTACATACAAAAAGGAAGAGAAATTGCATCTGATTCTTCTTTAAACTGAGTGAACAATTTTTTAAAGCCAGGCATATATTAATACGTCTATAACACTTAAGTGAATTCATGCCAGTTCCTTCACTTTTATGGCAGATTTGCAAGTAGAAATTATATAACCCTTAAACTAAGGCTTCACACAAGAAGTTGGTCAGTGGGGACCAACAAGATGACTCGTCAGGTGAAAGCTCTTGCCACCAAGCTTGAGGCCCTCAGTTCTATCCTAGAGACCCACATGGCCAAAGGAAAGAACTGACCTCTGAGTTTCTTTATCCTACACATGAACCATACATATATGCTCATACACACAGGCACAAATAAGTATTCTTTAAAGCTGGTCAGTGACTCAGAAGATTATATAAAATATTTAATTAAAAAAAGCAAAATGTCAATGTATATGTTAGATAAGGTTCAAGCAAGCCATGTTAGTGCAGGGTTATGCCTGCTTGATCCACCAAGATGTGAAAAGCTCCCACCTGCTGCCTTAAACTCGCTCAGACGCAGTCCCATGTGTATGCAGACACTAGAGCAGTGGTGTCATCCAATAAAGTTTAAGAAGAATCTCACCCCAAGACCAGATTTGCTTACAAGATTATGAGACATAATTATCACCCCAAACATTTACCTTCACCTATGCAGATTGAAACTTGATATACTATAATTTATAATAGTCAGACCTTTATTTTTAAAAGTTAATCCTTTTCAAAGTTGCCCAGTTTAACCAATTTCCCTTTTTACAGTGGTGTTGTGGAGCTTACCTCTTGAAATTTGCCTAGAATTGGGTGTATAAGCATTTCAAGGACTCACATATGAAATTCACTTACAGTTAGAGAATCTAAATCTGAGTTTTACAAGAGAAAGATGCGCAGCAATATTTCCTGAAGATACAAGGAAAATTAAGATAAATAAACAAAAATATGTTCCCTGTGTGTAAGATCTAGTCTGGCAAGACTATTGAATTCTGTTTTCTGGCTGGCATTGCAGGGATTAAAGGCATGAACCACCACCACTCAGCTTTTGGGTTTTTGGTTTGGTCAGTTTGGGTTTTGGTTCTGGTTCTGGTTCTGGTTCTGGTTTTGGTTTTGGTTTTGGTTTTGGTTTTGGTTTTGGTTTTTTGAGACATGGAAATTCTTACAAGCTTCCCAATCACAAAGTTGGCTGCATTTTAAATTGTCAAACAGCCAAGCAATCTTTCAGGTAACTCACCATTAAGAGCAATGGCTGCACTTCCAGAGGCCCTGAACTTGGTTCTAGCACTCACAAGGTGGTTCACAATTTTCCTTAACACCAGTTAGGGAATCCAGCTACCTCTTCTGACCTCTGCAGAAACTAGGCATGCATAAGGTGCACATGCATGCATACAGGTGAAACGTTTAAAAACAAAAAATAAATAAATTATAAGTAATTTTAAGAAATTACAAATAAAAAGGAGCTTTCTATCTTCTGTACAGTTTAGAATAATATAATCAAAGCCTAGCCCACTCATGAAAACTAAAGAATATGAATAATACATATGTCTACATAGCAAGAATAGATAGCACACAATATAGATCTGTGCGAATATAGAATGTTATAGATTCAGAAACTTAACAGGGCAAATGCAATTGTAATCGCAAGCATAAAAAGATCTCTAAATTGAGATCTTTTAAAAGAGCAATCACAGAAAATAGCCTATCTCTATTTGAAGAGAAGTAGGGAAAAGAGAGCCCACTGGAAGTTATATTAGTAATAGTCCATCAGTGTAATGTGCAAGCTTTACAGAAGCCCAAACATATTCAATAGCCTGGCATATGATAAGGATTGCGTTTGAATTCAGTGGGGAAAAACAATTCAAACATCCCTTTCAAGAAATATATTTTAAAAAGGAACTTTGTTGAAACAATAAAGTCCAATCTGCACTTAATAAAAACTTAAGTCAATTTTAATGAAAAGATAAAGTAGTAGAAGAAAATTAAACATAACATTAAGCAGAAAATAATTTTTCCAAGTAGAATCTACATAGGAAAATGTTGGCATCTAGCAGCTGCCACAGCATCTCTTATATGTGAGACTTCAGTTTGTGCATGAGTCCTTTTATGGGCTCTCAAAATGCTTAATTTCTGTGTGAATGGAAGTAAAGGAAGGAGGAAGAGGGAGGAATGGAGGGAGGGAAGAAGGGAGGGAGGAGAACAGAGGAAGGAAAGGTGAGAGGGAGAAAGGGAGAGAGGGGAAGGGAGGAGGAAAAGACAGAGATAAAGATGAAGTAAGAGAAGGATGCAAGTCTGATTTTAATTCTCTTTCCCCACACAGAAAGGCTGGCTAAGCACTATGCAACAAAATAAGGAATCTCTCTGCTCATATGTAACAGGCTAATGTCCTGGTGCTATAAAGAGGCTGAGGAACATGAAGAATCCAAGATCAGGACTAGCAGTTAAGTGTTTGCTGCTCTTGCAGAGGACCCAAATGTGGTTTGCAGCACCCAACTCCTGAAACCCTAGCTCTCAGGTACACCACCTGAAGTTGTGTGTGCATATCCACACAGACCTACACATAATTTAAAAATAAAAATAAATCTTCGAAAGAAGGGTTCAAGACCAAGCTAAGCTACAAAGCAAGTTGCTATCTCAGAAACAAATAAAATTCTATTTTTTAAAAAAAATTAATGAAAGCTGAGCACAGAAAAGGCTGGGGCGGGAGGATTGGCAAGTGGTAAGGCCAGTTTGGGCTGTTGAATGAGACAGGAATGGGGGGAAAGGAAGGAGAGAGAGAGAAAGAGAGAGAGAGAGAGAGAGAGAGAGAGAGAGAGAGAGAGAGAGAGAGAGAGAAAGTGAAGAAGGGAAGAAACAACCCCCAAATAATCCCCCACTAAAGATCTCTCTCTCTCTCTCTCTCTCTCTCTCTCTGTGTGTGTGTGTGTGTGTGTGTGTGTGTGTGTGTGTGTGTGTGTGTGTGTGTGTAAAGCTGATAGATGTATTTGGATGAGAAAATGGAATAGAGATAGTGAAGGAAACTTTAGCTTTACCTGATGTTTTGTTAACATTCTCAGGGAGAATCTGTTCATATACTGTTTATTAAATCTATATTATTTCAATTCAAGGTGTAACCAATTTTCTTTTTCTTCATGAACTATTGGGCCAGATTTGGGTTTTATGAACACTAGGAATGCATTATCTAGGCAACATCTAAAAACACCTTGAAGGATCAAGGTTACATTTGGGGGCTCTGGTTATACAAAAAACAAACAAACAAACAAACAAACAAAAACACAGGAAAACTGGCTATCTTAAGAATCCACAGAACAGCTAGTTCTGGAAAACTTAACAATAGTTAAGAGAGATCTTATTCTGAATAGATAGGAAGATGAGTAAAGCAGTCTGACAGATACATGGGTGAGAGGATGGATGAATGTGGGAGGAGGGGCCTAGAGAGAAGAACACACATGATTGTCCTTGTCTATGTGATAAAATATGCATCACACAGTAGCAATGGCCGATGGGACCCAGGCTAAACATCAAATAAGAAAACTCACTGTTTTTATAGCAGATTCACAAAGGCACTTGGCTGGCCGTTGAGGAGTTGTGTGAGATACACTTTCACTCTGAACATGGCCAGTGCTTCTGCCATGGAGACATGCACTCAGGATCAACATTCTATGGAGATCAATTCTCGAACAGAGGGATTTATTTTTTATTAATGTTTTAGTCAGCACGCAATGTATGTTTTATAAACAGGTCCTCTCCCCCACTGCCCCGACCTGCTCCCTCTGGCTGCCTCCTTTTCTTCACTGATATATCCCCGCTCCCATCTCCCACTTTCTTAACATATTACCACTTACTTTCTTTTTCCACTTGCCTCCTCCCTCATGATTTAAGCTAAGTACACACGTACATAATTTAAGCTAAGTTCCACATATAGTAGAAAACATGATATTTGTCTTTCTGTCTGACTTACTTCACTTAACACAGTGATTGAGGGGAAGGAATGATGGAGAGAAAGAACATGTGATTTTAGGATAATTAAACTACTTCTATGGACTATTATGGTGGATATGTGTATATATGAAGACTAGGACTGTAGGGCAAAATGAATGGTTTTCTCTTAAGTTACTTCCCTTGGGCATTTTTGTCACAGCAACAGAAAAAGCAGAGATACAGGGTATGTAGGGTATGTGAAAATACCGGTACAGATCACTTGGTTGGTTTGTTTTCGTTTTTTAATGATTCCAGAACTACTCCCAAAAAGTGTGCTACCTAAAACCTAAACAAATTTTCATTTTGCATCCCTGTCCTCTCTGGCATAAACTACATGTATTTCCCCAGGAAGATTTCTGATCCTTTCCAATGACCTACCTTCATCCAAACACAGTGAACAAAAAGCCACTCAGAAAAGAGAAACTGAGTCAGAGGATACAATGGTGTTGGTACATGTGATGAAAAATATGCCACATGTCACGCTTCAGATCTCTATAGCTACAAAGCAGAAATAACCATATCCAGTCAAACACAGTTGTCTCCCAGAATGCCTAGTCAACTGCTCAAAGTTCTCTTAAAAATAACCCATAGCTCTACCTAACCCATCTTACCAATGACACATCTTAGAAAAAACACCATTTAGGGTGCAAAGGACAATGGACATTTTCCAAATAAAATACTGGTTTCTAAAAATATAAATTGTCCTGTTTTTTTTTTCTATTATAAACACTAGTCTGCTGGCAAATGGTAGCATGAGTGAAGTTATTTAGAGAGGTGGTGGGTGTTCCTGTCTTTGAGTGATTGTTTGGTGTTTTGTTGTGTTTTGTTTTGTTTTGTTTTTCTTTTTCCATGGGCCATGGTGCTGGCTTTCTCCTCAGGAAACCACCCAGGTGTCTTTGGATGGATTTCTTGACCAAAAGTAGTGTGGCTTTAGGCTCTTTGAAGTCTCTTTCCCTAGTCTCCCCATTTGCACAAGGGACAGAGTCCAATTAGCATAGTTCTGCTGCAAGGTGAGGTTCCACCATCTTACGACATGACAGAGGATATTTCAGTCATTAATTGCTACACAGAAAACCCCCCAAATGAATGGCTTAAAACTGCATCACCTACTATTTCCCATGGGTCTTTGGGTTGATTTGGCAGCTCTGATCATAACCAGAATGACCTTGTGGTTAAATTTAGCTGGAAAATGTACTAATGATTGAATTCAACTGTAATATTGGCTGGGCTGGACCTCACTGTGCAAATGATCTTAGGGTACTATTCAAAAAGAAAAGGACAGGTTGTTTGTTTGTTTGTTTGTTTGTTTGTTTTCTTTTCTTGTAAGACATCTAGGTTCAAAGAGGGTGAGATCCAGGACACAATTGTTAACCAGGTCTTTGCTTGCAGGACACTTGCCATTGGCCCATGGCCCAAAGCAGGTCAAGTGACAAAAATAAGTATGGGCTGGAGAAGGGTTACACTGGGCATCAATACTAGGACATCCCTGTGGTCCACTGTTATGTAGCATTTCCTCCTAACTGAAACACTGCCTCCTGGAGATTAAGCTGAGGAAGTAAAGCAAAAAACCTCACAAGTCCCAGGAAGTTCCTAGAATCGATAGACTTCACAGTTATAAATAGTAATAGCTGCTAAGGAAGAGTCTCTGACAAGTGAGCTCCTGAGTCACTGAGACCTATGCATAGACTCAATAGCCACTCTCATAAAGGGCCGATGCAGGCACTGACAAAGCACACACACACACACACACACACACACACACATTCACACCCATGCTCTCGCCAGCACACACGCCTGTGCAAACACAGGCACACACTAACACATACTCATGCATGCACGCACTTGCACACATACTGAGAAATGAGGATCTTCAAAAACAAGGTGCAATACACAAAGTGAATGACTCCAGGGTGAGGTTGTCCAGTGTGGGAGCTAGCACCAGGCGCTTTTCACATCGTAGATTCTTTCTTTTGATGTTAAAGCAAGGCTGATCAGAATGTCTGCCAACAGCCCAATGGCTCAGGAGAAGATTAATTTTGACAAAGCTTACAAAATGCTCACTGTAGATTTCATCTTATAAATGAACAGTAACTCTCAGTCTTAAGATTACAATCTAGTGGTTTTTCAGAAATTATCCGGAATCTCTGCCTTTTCCTTGCTAATTATCCCATCCTCTGAGAGAGGCACATACATGATTTTGTCAACACTAAAGGTCATCATTTCCACCTTCTGAGGACTCTCAACAGGCCTATGGAGAGTGCACATTAACTTATATATAACTTATATATAAGAAAGAATCCAAGAATTATTTCTAAATAAATTTCTTGGCCTAGGCAAAAACAAAAGCTTCATTCTCAAAAGTATGTAGTAATGTCCTCCGAAGTGATAAATTATAGGACACATTGATGTTGATCTGAGCTCAGCCCCTGTGCTGAGGGTTACAGGAACAAATTACACGGGGGAGGACCCCCACTGACTTAAGCTCTTGTATTTTAATTGTGATATGTATTTTTACCAAAGGAAGAAAAACGTAAGGATAAATCCCAAGTTAAGAGAAGCATAAATACTTAGTAGCATTATTCACATGTTGTACATTCTTCTCATTGCTACAATGCCATGTTTGTGACTGGCCACTGCACTCCATCACAGAGTGAAAGTGTTTGAGGGACTCATTGCTACCTCAGTCACCTCAGACAACCATGACTGACAGAAGTAGAATAGAGTGGATGGCTTAACCAACATCAGTTTATTTCCCACCACTGTGGAGGCTGCAAGCCTATAATGGTAGGATGCCAGCCTGGTCTGGTTCCAGCAAGGACTCTCTCCTGTCTTTCATCCTATACCACCTTATTGTGCCTTCACATAGTAGGCAGAGAGCAAGCCCCACCTGCCGCCACCACTGCCACCGCTGCTGCTGCTGCTGCTGCTGCTGCTGCTGCTGCTGCTGCTGCTGGTGGTGGTGGTGGTGGTGGTAATGAGGAGGAGGAGGAGGAGAAGGAGCATGAGAAGGATGATTCTCCTTCTTCTTCCCAGGACTCTAATCCCATCATAGGAGCTCCACCCTCATGCCCTCATCCAGAGAAAGTGACTACCCAATGGCTCCACCAGCAAATACCATCACAGAAGAGACTAGGACTTCAATGTACGAATTTTCAGAAGGTACTGACATTCAGTTCATAACACATGCAAATTCCTCTAGACGTTTTAAACACTGTCACAAGCAGAAGAGAACCCTGAAAAATGTAAGGCTAGAATAATGCCTGCAAATTATCTTTTCAGTTCTATAGTGCACTTAAGATGTCAAGGTCCTCGAAAGAACAAAATAAGGCTTGGGAAACAGATCAAAAAGAGTAGCTTGAGTATCCATTAGGATGTATTTTCCCCCAGAACATAAAAATTATAGTCTTCTTAATCAAGTCTGTTTCGAGATTTTTTTTCCACTTATATTCACAAAGCATGAGCTGTGAGCCAGCTAGAACTGGTATAACCTCACATTCTACCACTTTCTACTTTAATGACCTTGGGTGAGTCTCTTAATCACTTTATCGCTTTTTGCCTCATTTGTAAAAATGAGACTCGTAATCCTACCTCTAAAACTCCTGGCAAGCATTATATGAGTTAGTGTACGTAGAGATGCCTTTTGGCATAGCATGGCCATGTGTTGACTACTTGCCCTGTCTCTTTGATTGGATTTTCTTTTTTTTAAAATAAACTACCTTCAAAGCAATAGCATATAAGGAAATCATCCTTACTGAAAGCCTTGATCATTATTAACAAATATGAGGTTTTTATCTAAAAGCTATATATTAAAGGATTACATTTTTTGCAAATCTTAACAGTAAAATTAACAATTACTTCAAAACATGGGACAGGAGGCCAGCCAGAAATTTCCCATTCAATATACACCACTGCACTCTAAGGATTAATTATTGGGTTTTATATCTACATTAAAATCAGAAACTGAATGAAAGCCAAGCCTTTTCCCCCCTTAGGTATCCAGCAGGTAACCCACCATGCACTTGGCATCAAGTGTGGGCTTGATCCACCCTCTACTACTAAAAGCTTCAAGCTACAGATGGCTTTTCCCTCTATTTGAATACCAGGCAGTGCCAGTAGGGTTCTGGCAGCACAAAGCTATCATGGCGCTCTTGTTTACAAATGAAAACATTCTGCTCTGATGATGAGTCACCTTCCTGCTCCTCCATCCACTGAAAGCTATCTTTTTGATGCTGAATCCCTCTGCAAATGACCCTGCATCCCCTTTGTTAATTCATGAACAGAGCAAGGAGAAGCAGAGAATTGGGAATGTTGTGATTGGCAATCAACATCCATTTCTCTCCTCTTACCATAAAGTGTTTTTCCAAACTGTCAATTGCCATCCGCTAGAAGGTCATGAAATATCGGGTCCAAACCACTATTTCTTGATGGAACAGCATCGCATGGGGTAACACAGCATGGAATAGCAAGATATGTCACAGTTTCCTGTGAATCCTTTACTTTATGGATGTGATTGTGTGGCTGTGTGAATAAAATGAATTTGATAAAAGAATATGTTCAAAAGTTGGAGGTATAATCTTCTAGTATGCCTTTCAGTACCTCTGGCATTGACAAGGAGAGTTCTGTATTTCTTGGAATGCTCTAGGAGAAGATTCCAGATGCCACTTGAGTTTTGCCAGTCAGATGCCTAAGTGTGAGATCTGGATGTTGGCAGTGGTCTCTACCACAGCTCCTGCTGTTGGACATATGGTAGGCACATTTGGTTTTCTGTGGCATCATTAGCAGAGAATACAAGGTGTGCTCGATAAATGTGTGGTCCCTGAGAGGGAAGGTATACAGCATGTATGTTCTGGTTCAAATACCTGCAGATGCAGTGGATGGTATCTAGGATGAGTGACAAGAAGGAAGACTCTGGAAAAGATCACTCCAGATCATGTAGCATGTGATTCTGTGTACCGGCTTTCTGCATATTCTATTCCCATCCTCCTCTGTGCACTTGCGAATATTCATGAAAGCTCAAACACACTCCTGTGCCTTCAGTCCTCAGAGGATTCTGTGATTACACCCTATGACAGACCTCTTCTGGCTTGTCATAATGTTAAGTACCACCTGTTCTGTACTATGAACTGTTAAACCACAGAACATTCAAAATGAGGTTTCTGGGCAGTGGTGGTGCAATGCCATTAATCCCAGCACCCAGAAGGCAGAGGCAGGAGGATCTCTGTGAGTTCGAGTACAGCCTGATCTACATAGTGAGTTCCAAGACAGCCAGGACTACAAAGAGAAACCATGTCTCAAAAAAACAAACAAAACACAAAAAAACAGACAAACAAACAAAAACAAGGCTCACCATGTATGCAATACTGAGTCTACACCGCCATCTACACAACAGCATTGTTGCTTCCCAGTTCAAGGGCACTGTCCAGGGCCAGAGCTGGAAGGAGGAGTTGGTTACCAAAGATAGCTGGATGGAAGGCTTCCTCAAGCCTACTTGTCTATTATGGACCACTCTCCAAGTTTGAGGACAGAGACCTCACCCTTTACTAATCTATTGCCATCTTGAGACACCTGGACCACTCCTTTGGGCTTTATGGAAAATAGACCAGAGTGGGGCCACCCTGGTGGATATGGTGAATGATGGGGTGGAGGATCTCCACTGCATATACATCACCCTCATCTACACCAGCTATAAGAATGGTAAGAAGGACTATGCTAGGCCCTGCCTGGGCACCTGAAGCCTTTTGAGACCCCACTGTCCCAGAAACAGGGAGGCAAAGCCTTTGATGTGAGTGAACAGATTTCCTTTGCCAATTACATCTTGCTGGACCTGCTGCTGGTTCACTGAGTCCTGGCCCCTGGCAGCATTGATCTCTGCCTATGTGGCACATCTCAATGCCTGGCCCAAGAACAGGGTCTTTCTGTCCTCCCCAACCATGTGAACCATCCCCTCAATGGCAACAGCAAACAGAAAGTGAATGGAAGAGACAAGGGCTGCTTGTCTTCCCTTTCCCAGACCTAATAAAATATGTAAGACAGGAAAACACACACACACACACTCAAATACTAACAAAATAAATGGTTATTTTCTGGTTCTTAATGTTATACTAGAACTTAGAGTCGCCATGGAAGCTGGGTGGTGGTGACTCACACCTTTAATCCCAGCACTGGAGAGGCAGAGGCAGGCAGATTTCTAGGTTCGAGGCCAGCCTGGTCTACAAAGTAAGTTCCAGGACAGCCAGGGCTGCACAGAGAAACCCTGTCTCGAAAAGGAAAAAAAAAAAAAAAAAAAAACCAGAAGGAAAAAAAAGAGTCGCCATGGAGACTTGTGAAAGAAGCAAGTATAATTTGTTACCAATATTTGTGTTTCACTGTTTAGGGGGTTTGATAGGCACTGTAGTCCTGAGTGATGGAGGGACAGTTGGAAGATTGATGAAGCTACTTGACAGAAGATACCAAGATGGTTTACTGTTTTCAGACCTACATTTATATAGGATGAATTTATCTTGATCCTTCAGGCTTCCTGAAATGACTGTTAGGTCAGCTGCAGATGGAGAAACCAAACTTGTGAAAAAGTGGGGAGGCCAGGCTTGCTAGGGAGTATTGGGACTGTGCTGTGATTACAGCAGAAGCATGACCATTTAGTACTGATTCTGTTGCTAGAATAAAATGTGCTGATAACAAGCAGCTTGGGGAAAGAAGGGCTTATTTAGCTTACAATTCTGGTTAAGCCCGTTGCTGTAGGGAAGGTTTAAAGCAGTTCACACTTTCAGTTGTAGCAGTTCAACTGAAGCTACAGTTGAGAGCACAGAGAAATGATGCATGTAGGCCTGCTTGCTTGTTTGCTTGCTCCTCTCATACGGCTCAGAACACCCTTCCTAGGGAATGGTGCCGCCCACAGAGTGCTGACTCTTCCCTCATCAGTTAACAATCCAAACAATCCTCCACCTGATAATCTGATCTAGATAATTCCCAAATTGTTACTATCTTCCAAAGTACTTCTAGGCTGGGTCACACTGACACCGTTAACAATCCCACAGTCTTATTCTGAAGGAAAGGTCTAAAGCTGAGAGGACCTTCCAGAGTATCCTACCCATCCATTTTACAAGACAAGGTACACATAGAATGCTTCCCTGACATCATGTTTTTAAAAGGTAGGCAGAGGACAGATTCCTGAGGAACATTCCCATTCAGGAGACAGGCACAAGACTCCACCTTTGTGGGCTGGACAAAAGATAGGTGCCTTTTCTGAGGACAGTCTATCTACAGGTTTGTCACTGGTGTGTCTGTTTACCAAGGGCACCTTATGTTCAAGAGTGACTGAACACCCAACCATGGTCTCCAGAAGAGACAGAGAGAAAGAAAGCTGAGACCTATCAAAAATGGAAACAAAAACAGCAAGACACAGAATGCCCAGAATGTGCTAGAAAACATAAACAAGGGGACAGGCAGAAGCCCGAGGTGACAGGAGAAACAGGGAGATGGTGATGAGTATTTGGTGAAATGGCGGGACCAGGAATGAAAGTTGAACCATCATGACAGGACCAAAGGACAGATTTGAAACAAAGAGCTGCCCAGGCCCTCTAACCCTAAAGCAATCTACTGCCATCTGGTTTCCATAACATCTGGGTGTTTTCCACAAAACTCTGACTATGAGGTCAAGCATCCCACACATGCTCATATCTCCCACTTCACCTTACATGAATCTCTCATCTTCGTTTTGTTTCTTATAACCTTCAAGTGACCTATCTCAGGGGAACAGAGGTAGGTAAAAAACTGAGTTGACTATCACAGCATGGAAGCCTGAGAAAGAGGAAAAGGCAAAGGGTGGTTGGTCCTTCAGAAAGCTCAAGTGAGAAAAGCATTTTAAAAAGAACGAAGATTTGCTCAGCCAGATGTGGATGCTGCCAGAGCCAGGGGGCAGAGTGATAGTATGGTGTGAGTTGGGCCCAGAAAGGCAAAGTATAAATGACATCCTCAAGGGCTCAAATGTACAGGAATAAAGAGGGGGCTCTGAGGGAAAGGGACAATGGTGTTTTAAGAGGGGAGAGGCTGAGAAAGTCTAAGTATGATGGAAATGAGCTATGAATGGAGTTGGGGAATACCAAAAAGAAAGAGAATCATTCACCTGGTGGGAATGGGTTGCTGAGGATGTGAGTGTCCAGGCTAGCCACGGCACTAAGCTAAACTAGGAAGAAGGAAGAAGAAAGAAGATGTGTGTGCGTGTACACCACAAAAAGTGTTATCAGGATGTGGTAGCCATGGTGTCTCCTGTAATGGCTCCTATTTTCTGAGTGAAATCAGAGGGTATTATCCACTGAGAAGGAAGAAGGAAGAAATGGGAGACAGGCAGTAAGGAAATGAACATTTTCAATAGCTGTTTCAGAAAATGGCAGTGAGATCCAACTGGGAAAAGAGTGTAGGATGACCAGTTGGCACAGAGGGCTCTGCAGAGATCATGGGCTGTGGATTTGGGATGCCACTTAACTGTGATTTTTATGTGGTTTTTCTCCAGCCTCATTCAGTGGGGCAGACAAACCAGCAGAAACACTGGTATTAATTCAAAGTCGAGGAAGGAAGAGCAATAGAAGAAGTCAAGGGTCTTAGGAAGAGAGTAACTAGAGAAATGAGCCATAAAATCTAGGCTGTCTTCAGATGGAGAGAAAATTGGTGAGGAGGAGAAAATGGGCTGCCTGGGAAAGTTGGGTACGAAAACAGTTATTTGAGAGTGTGAGGTGAAGCGCTGGGGTAAGAAGAGGTGGTACAGATTTTAATATTTCAATCAGCACAAGCCTGGATATGAATGTCCCACCTTCCACTGGAATATGGTCAACCTACCAGGGACCACACTCAAAGAAAACTGATTCCCCTTCTCCCAGCAGTTATCAATAGTCAATAGCTCCTTAGCGAGGGATAAGACATCATCCTCCACTCTCCCTTTTCATACTGGCTTTTGTCTGTCTTTGGCTTGTGCTGTTTTTTTGTACATGATGAATGTTGCCGTTTGAATATGCTTAGCCCAGGGAGTGGCATTATTTAGAGGTGTGGCCTTGTTGCAGTAGGTGTATAACTGTGAGTGTGAGCCTTGAGACCCGCCCACATCCTAGCTTCTTGGAAGCCAGTATTCTGCTAGCATCCTTCAGATGAAGATGTATAGCTCTAAGCATCTCCTGTATCATGCCTGCTTGGATGCTGGCATGTTCCCACCTTGATGATAATGGACTGAACCTCTCAACCTGTAAGCCAGCCCCCATTAAATGTTGTCTTTTATCAGACTAGCCTTGGTCATAGTGTCTGTTCACAGCAGTAAAACCTTAACTAAGACACTGTATCAACTTATGTGAGTTCATGCATGCAACTGACTCGCTGTGTTTGGAAAACACTGCTCCCTTATAGTCTTCCACTGCTTCTGGCCCTAAGACTCTATCCACAGCCTCTTCCACAGTGATGCCTGAGCCTTGGGAGAAGGGCATGTGCTACTCCACACCATATAGGGCTGAGCACTCTACAGTCCCTCGTTTTCTGCACTTGAATCAGTTTGGCAGCTCTCTCTTCATCTCCATCTACTGCAAAAAAAAGAAGCTCCCCTGATAAGGGTTGAGAGACACACTAATCTATAATAAGCCATGTACATTTATCATGGTAACAGTAGTAACTTCTCCCCTAGACCTTAAGCCAAAGCCCCTGGTATCAGTGCCACATACAGTTTTGGTCTTGCAGCTTGGTCCTTAAATCCAATCCGAAAGTACTTGGTTACTCACATTACTTTCATGTCACTGTTGCACCATGGGTATGTCTTGACTGGTCATTATTGTAGCTCATAGGCTTCACAGTTGAATGATAAGATTAACAGTTACTTTTCTCCTCTGGTAGCATGCAAAGTATCTTCCAGCACTACAAAAGCTAGCCAGTAGGGGCAAAACTTCCAGGTAAATCCCAGCTTGATTTCTCTGCGTCTTATATAACTCCTTTGTGGCGTCTTCAATAATAGGATCTTACCATCAAGTTCTGGAGAGTATCCAAGAGCCTTGACTGTAGACTGCAATATTTGGGAGGCCATCAGGCCTCACTAACCAAGAACTTTAGAAGAGATTGCCCATTTCTGGCATTGGGGTTTTTATTTGTTAGTCTCTGGTATCCAGTAGGGAAAGTGTTGCCCCATTATAAGGTAATTCCATATACACACTTCCATACAAATTGGAAAAAGCCTTCCAGGTTAAAGGTTAGTCACCATAGAATGTTACACAATAAAATTTAGATACTTCTTATTCATGCTGTTATTACAGCATCAGTATGACAGATCTCGACAGACCTTAAGCCCATTACCACCTTTTCTAGACCACTGGCCACTCCTCTGCAGAAGCCCAGAAGAATAGACTGGAAATTTAGATGGATCAAAGCTTACAGTTTTTTTGTGAGATATTTCCTGAAAATATTTAGATGTCTCAGTGACCAGAACAATAACCTCAGTAGCACTTCCCCTTGGGTAGATTTGTTAGACAAGCTAGTATTAAATATTTTAAGACATTATCTAAAAATCACATTCATCGAATGCATTTTATTGCATGATATAAAATATACATGGATATTATAGAAAAACAAAACATAGCACAGAAATGTGAAGCTAGACCTGCCAACTCTAGAATTTGTACATAAAGGAAAGGCCACCAACCAACTGGCATTTTGACATGAGGGACAGGGCTTTATGCTAACACATTTTCAGTTTTCCCAAATAACAAACTGTTACAGTGTGTGAACTATCTGCAGGCACAGAATTTATTAATTTTCATGCCACATATCCTATCACTGAACGTCTCTAAGGTATATATTTGAAATATTAATATATGTATCAAGAATTTTTATTTATACACTTGAGCCATATATGTGGATAAAAAAAAATGAAATTTCACATGATTAAGCACAGTGATAACTACTATGGGTTATTTTTAGTCTCTTATATGAACCCTAATAGGTAATTCATGAACAATCAAAAGGAAAAAAACACAAAACACATATCCCTTTAGACACTCACAGCCCAGCATAAGAAGGTAAAAGCTAACCTAATATGATTATTTGTTTTGTTTAGGGTTGTAGGTTGCTAATAGGTTAGAGAGTTGGTTGTTTGGTTGTTAGCATGGTTTGAGATTGAGTTTCACTCTGTAGTCTAGGCTTGCCCGAAACTCACAATGTGGCCCCAAGTGGCTTCAAAGTCAATCCTCTTGGCTCAGCGCCCTGAGGGCTGAGATTCCATGTGTACACCCTCGTGCCTGCAGGAAGCAGGGTAACTTTAAAAACATATTGGATGAGCCATTTACTCAAGTTGTTGCAAGAATATTTTTATGCCTTTTTTTCCCATTCAAACTAGTATCTAATATCTTTCCAAGCTTTGCAATTGGTTGCTATGGCTCCTTTACCACTTGTAGTCTTTTTTTTTAAGTTTATTTATTTATTATATGTAAGTACACTGTAGCTGTCTTCAGACACTCCAGAAGAGGGCATCAGATTTCATTATGGATGGTTGTAAACCACCATGTGGTTGCTGGGACTTGAACTTGGGACCTTCGGGAGAGCAGTCGGCGCTCTTAACCACTGAGCCATCTCGCCAGCCCGACCACTTGTAGTCTTGAATCAGCTTGTCCCTTATTTGTGGCTGTGAGACATGAGTTAGCTGTATAATTTCTCATTTTCTCTTAATGTTGTAAGGCACTAGGGTTGTTTGTGGTTTTGTTTGTTTGTTTGTTTAATAGGACACATAAAGATACAAGCTGGGACTGGAGAGATGACTCTGTGCATTAAGACCTGAATTCAGATTCCAGCTGGATCAGTCACTCCTCCTGGAGAGACAGGAGGATGGCAGAGTTCAGTAACTGCCAGCCTATTTCCAGGTTCAATGGCAGATTCTACCCCAAGGAAATAAGGTGGAAAGGAATAGAGGATGTATCTGATGTCCTTTGGTCCTTCTTATACACATACAAAGGCAAAGGCACCTGCACAAACGTGTGCATACCTCTCTCTCCAGTTGTAGCTCTTGCTCTCTCACACACATATACACAAAAATCAGAGACAATTTATAGGTTTATATTTCATATATTTAAAAGAAAATAAACCATCCAATAGAAAACACTGTCAGTAATGCTAAGAATATGGTTTTCTGCGATATATTTGTCCAACGGAAGTTTTGAAAGATGAGAGAAATTCATTTATGATAGAATCAAGACTACAAGAAGGTTCCTTCACTGTTAAGAGTATTTGATACATTGGTGAATGTGATGGTTTGTATATTCTTGGACCAGGGAGTGGCACCATTTGGAGGTGTGGCCTTGTTGGAATAGGTGTGACCTGGTTGGAGTAGGTGTATCACTGTGGGTGTGGGCATAATACTCTCACCCTAGGTGCTTGGAAGTCAGTCTTCCACTAGCAGCCTTTGGATGAAGAGGTAGAACTCTCAGCTCTGCCTGTGCCAGTGCCATGCCTGCCTGGATGCTGCCATGCTCCCACCTTGATGATAATGGACTGAACCAACCTGTAAGCCAGACCCAATTAAATGTTGCTTTTTATAAGACTTGCCTTGGTCATGGTGTCTGTTCACAGCAGTAAAACCCTTTCTAATATAGTAAATAAAACTTAAGAGGATTCATCCATCCTGTCAGCCTAGGCTTGGGTGAGAGATTTTGATTTTGAAGAATTGCGGTTAGCCCTGTTCACACTTTCAAAGCTGCCATTTGGAGCAGTAATAAAAGCATACACGTTTCTTACCGTGCCTCAGTCCTATGTGAGAGCTATTCAAATGAGTCACTTTTTAAACTCTGTTGCCTTTAGAAGTCTCCTCCTGATCGTAGAGTTGCCTTCCTTCCTTCATTCCAGCAATTCCTATCAGCCTCAAAACCAAGTTGAATCTGAAACTGGGGGTTACAAGTGTACAGCCTCTATCTTGTACATCCTGGCTCCACTACTAACCATGCACAACATTGAGTTAGTTCAATTGTTTCTGGACCCTGGAAAGCACGTAAATAAATGTTTTAAGACTCTACAATGTTACTGTGATCTCATGGTTACACATTGTATGTGTGGATTGGAAGGCTACTCAGAAATCTATAAACAGGTCCAATTACTATGTATCAAATTGTATGTAGACACACAGACAAACAGGTGATAGACAGTTTTTGTGGGGCTGGAGAGATGGTTAACAGCACTTGCTACTCTTTCAGGGGACCTGAGTTCAGTTCCCAGCACCCACATCAAGTGCTTAACAACTGCCTGTAACTCTAATGCCAAAGAATCTCACTCTCTCTATGGTTTCTGCTGGCTCCTGCGTGAGCGCACACACACACACACACACACACACACACACACACACACACACACATACACCTAAATATAAAATAATTGTAAGTATTATTTTCAGAAAACTTCTGCACATGGTTATCTTATCTTAATATTTAAACTCGTCAGTAATACTCTAGGTAAGATTCTCTGCTTTTCTGAACTCTGTGCACATATGTCCCAATGTAGGCATGAATCTAGGGATTCCTGTAGGTCTCAATGTGCTAACTAATGAAGTAATAGATGGCTTAGTGTTGAATATTTATCTAGGACTGGCCTTTTGTTACATTCACTTACTGTGTGTGTGTGTGTGTGTGTGTGTGTGTGTGTGTGTGTGTGTGTAAACACTTAAGTTACAAAGCATGTGTATAGGTCAGAAGACAGCTTGCAAAAGTCACTTCTCTTCCTTCTACCATGTGTGTCCCAAGGACAGAACTCAGGTTGCTAGGCTTGGCAGCAAGTGCCTTTACTTTCTCTGCCCCTAGGGATGGCACTTTGGGAGACCTTTTCACCCATGATATATTCTCACTAAGTCATCAGAGAATATATTAGACACACACTATGGCTGAATTTCAAAAATATGAGGCATGTATAAACTTCACAACTGGAGAATCATCCCCCCTCCCTTAGTTCCTCCCTCAGGGAGGCAAATGATCAGTGTGGAAGTTCCACGTGGCATTGTGAGCAGCTGCCTTGCTCAGCAGCCATGTCTTTGAGGCAGGAACAGGGAACAAAGTGGTGGTGGTGGTGGTGGTGGTGGTGGTGGTGTGAATAGATCAGTCTTTCCAGACATTTGATGATCTCATAGTCGGGAAGAGCGAGAGAGGTAATGTTCAAGCCCAGCATACTGGAAACCACCTCTCTGAAGTCTGCCAGCTGCAATAGCAAGCAGAGACACATTAGCTGGGAAAGAAAAAACAAAAGCAAACACATGCTACCATTGCTGGGTCAAGTGCAACAACACTAGCATGAAAGAAACCCCTAGATTTGCATGAGGTAGGCAAATGACCTACTCTACCCTGAGTTCTCTAAATTATGAATAAGTAGGCTTGCCTGCTAAATGACCTCTAAAATCCCTGCAGGTTCCCCAAGCCTCAGAAGTTTCATAATCTCTTGCGAGTCAATGTGTGCATTTGCTACTGAGACAAGACCCCCCCCAAGAGACCATCGTTTCTGAGACTCTGGCCTCACTAAGTCTGTTTGGAAATCCTGGATGAGCAAAACGATTAACTAAGAACATGCTCTGCGGCCTGACAAGGGACTCTACAAATGTTGATGTGAGTGGAGAAACATTTCTGCATTTGAGACATTAACAGGGTGATGGGGTTCTGAAGCTCAAGACAAGGAGCAAGCTGTTGAAAACAGGAGGGTGGGCTTCTCGGTCCTTCTTAAACCAAAGACTGCTTCAGCGTGGGCTTCTAACACTGGGCTGATCTGAAGCTACTAGGTGTATGGTAAAGGGAAAAGTAGAAGCCAGGGGTAATGGTTATAATGGGCCCCACTGTTGTAGTAAATATTATTCTGAGGGGTTGCTATGTTTAGCATTTGAGTACATAGCATCACCAGAACAACCCCCAATATATCACTTCTCTTCACATTCTCCCAGGGTGGTTTCCATTGCCCTAGGCTACCATAGACAAAACAGGGGTATTTAGGTAAGCCCTCATTAAATATCTTCCATTTCAGAAAAGATGGCATGCACATCAGGAGTGCAGCCTGCAGATGGAGTGCCCTCAGAAGAACACCATCCAAATACGCCAACCCCACGTTCATTTATCTCCAATTTCCTTCCCATGAATGGTCCAGTGTGGGAGATGAGAGGTTCTTATTTGCACACCACACCTTCAAAGTGTATATGGAAGCATCATCCTCAGTGGGATGGTACTGACTTTGTGAGCTAATTAGGCTCAGTTGAGATCATGATGCTGGCTTCTCTAAGACAAAAATGGTGTCATTATCAATGGATAACCACAACTTTTACAATTTTTTTTTCAGTTTTTTTTTTGAGACAGGGTTTCTCTGTGTCGCCCTGGCTGTCCTGGAGCTCACTCTGTAGACCAGGCTGGCCTCGAACTCAGAAATGCACCTGCCTCTGCCTCCCGAGTGCTGGGATTAAAGGCGTGCATCACTACGCCCGGCTAGCTTTTACAATTTGAGGGTTTGGGAAGACATCATATGTAAACTTGACTCTCAAGCCTATAGGCCTAAGAGAAATACCTGCCCTGCTTATTATGAGCTGCCCTGATTCCCACACTTTGTTAAATCACCTACATAGAATAAGGTACCAGCCTAGTCTCTCAAACGCAAGCGCTTCCCTCAGAGTCTCCCACCCTCTTGAATATGGCCAAAACTCACAATTCCTGAGATGTTTTCTTCCTGAGAATGCTTGCCCTTAGAGCTTGGCTCTTCCCAGCTCTGCCTGACACATGAGCCAAAGCAGAGTAGAGGAATGAAAAAAAATCCTTAAGACCAGAGTCCGTTCTCTGCCCTTTTCAGCTTCAGAAAGTGACTGGCTAGTCAAAGGCAGTAGGGGTCAGACTGCCCGGGACAGAGTTCTTTATGTTTGACCTGATGTGCTCATGAGATAAGATTCTCCTTGTAACCAGCCAGCCAGCCAGCGTGTACTTTTTTTATGACTTACATCTGCACTTGGTCAACCATGAAGTCTGTGCCACTGTTGGGGATTGGAGGCTGTTTCCTGCAACTGATCTCTGTGGGAGATAAGGCTTCTCTGAGTTCCAAGGCCTGCTTAACATTAAATGTGATGAGGCAATCTCCAGACAATTATCAAACGCAGTTTCAAGCATCTCATCACCCCCAGACGATGGGTTCACACTAGCTTTCTAATGCTTTGATAAGAGCATTAGTTTTTGTTTCTTTCTTATAGTCTATGTCATGAAGCATGAACTGCTGTTCTTGGCCAATAAACTCATAATGATTATTGGCTTGCCAAAAAGATGCTGGGGAGTGGGCAGATCTGTTGAGATGATATAGAAATCTCTACACATTGTGTTGGAAGAAATGTATGAATAACGCTTTCTTTGGAGGCACACATACAAAATTAGAAGGCCACAGGGGAGCTAAGCATGGTCCTGCACACGGATGGCATACAGGTTCACAAAGCAGTCCAAAAGCATTAAGTATGACTACGCATATAGCTTTTCAACCGTCCTGTCCTGTCCTGAAGATTTGTACCTACCTGCTGTCCTCTCCTCTCTGCTTCATCCAAAGACTTCCTCAGGGTCTTCAGTTCAAGGCTGACCAACTCTATCATGGCTCTGCTCCTTTCCTGGTGTGCTTGAATCTCCTGCTCTGTGTTCTCCAGCTCAGACATGACCAACATGAGCTTTTTCTCTGCGTTCTCCTTCATCTTCTCCAGCTCGTCTCGGGATTGATTTAAGTCTTCAATGGCTTTGGTCTGTTCCAAGGTTTTAATCTAAGAAGTCAAGAGAATGACAGTCATTTCCCTTGTACTTCCTTAGAAGAACTGGATACAAAGATAACTGGGAAGTCAGTGGAATTCGCCTAACTTTTTTTTATGAATGAACAATGGACTTCATCCCAAGCAGCTACGCAGACCTTACAAGATAGCATAGGCTGGATAAGCATGACTTCGGTCCTTATAGCTTATAAACAATAGAGTGGAGTGCCCTTATTTAAAACATCAAGCCACTAAAATGGCAGGCAGCATGGCTCTGGAGTGAGATGGCTAGAATAAACCTGGGAGCAAGTTGGACTTTCTGTGCTACCCAGTGGACCCCCGTGCCTTGCAGATAAACAATAGCAGCAGCAAAATGCCTCATCTTTCTGTGGCATCACAGGGGGGCCCTCAGGAGGTCTTTCTCATTGCTGTAGGAGAGGATCTCTATAGGCAGTTACACATTCAGAAGAATCTCCCGATGTGGACATGAGGCAAAAGATGCCATTGAATCCTATGCAGACAAAGCGCAGAGATGGTCCCCAGCTGGAGACTCACCCCAGAGCCTTAAAAGCCCTAGTGGAGGCTCCTGGGATGGGAGATGTGTCCTTGGGAGTTTGAGATCACACTAACTGCTTACAAAATAACTCAAGCAAGGAAGTGTCGCATCCAGCACAGCTCCAAGGACAGACCCAATGGGGAAAGTGAGGGAATGAAGAAAAGATGAAAAGACAGACAAACAGAGAGACAAACAAACAGATGACTGACAGACAGACAGACAAACAGACAGATGCAGAAAAACTGGAATCAGATGGTCAGTGCTCTCTGCTGGAGTGACCATATTACTGCAGAAGCTCAGCATGCTTCCTCTATAGATTGAACAGAGAGGCAGAGCTATTGCATAGAGCTGGACAAGAAGCTATATTTCATACAGATAAACAAGCAGGCAAGGGTTATGGTATATGGCTGGATGGAGGAGACAGGTTTGTTCTTGGAAGGAACAGTCTCTGTGAGAGAATTGTCTTCAGGCTGTAAACATCAAGAAGAAAGCTGTGGTGGTCATTTTCTGCACACACCATCAACAACCACACTTGGATCAGTGGAAGCCTTCGTTCTTCCTCCACGTGTCTGAAACTCTGAGTCTATGGACATGAATCACAACATGGATGGCATACAAAAGCATCCCTGGGTGAATTAAGCCAGGCACAATGGAATCTATGATAAACATTTCACCTATGAGATACATAGAACAGGCTAACTCAGATAAAGACAACAGGCATTCCCAGGGCTGGGGAAAGGACGAGTCGGGAGTTGCTGTGCAATAGAAACAGCTTTTCAGTTTGTGGTGATGGCAAGGGCTAGAAATGGGTGGTGGTGATATTCTTACAGCCCTCTGGATGCAGTCAGCACTGCTGAAGTGGATACCTAGTAACAGCTACTGCGCTGGGTTTTGTAATATGCTCTTTCACTGAAACATTAAGAAATCTGGAATAGTTTTGTAACCGCAAAGATTTGTAAAGGACTATTAAGACTAAATAAACAGGCATGCTGGCTGTTGTAGCTAGTCTGTTGACTGATGCTTCACTGAGGAATTATCTAGAGCCAACTGCCCTGTGAGGATATCTGTTCAGAAATGTCTTGATTGCCTTAATTGAGGTGGGAAGACCCAGCCCAGGAGGGGCAGTGCCTTTAGCTAAGCAAAGTATCCTAGGTATAGGAGAGGGGAGACAGAAGCTGAGCACAAGCAAGCAAGGTTCTCTCTGCTCGTGACCGTGGAGGTAACAGAACTGAATGCTTCAAATACCTGCCGCTGGGACAGCTTTGCAATGATGGGCTGTAACCTGGAATTGTGAGCTAAAATTAACCCTCATCTTCTAAGTTGCTTTAGGTTGAGCTACTTTATCACAGCAACAGATATAAAATTAGAATGGTGGTACATGCTTTTAATCCCAGCACTTGAGAAACAGAGGCTTTAAGATGTGATGTTCAGGGCCAGCCTTGCCCACACAGCGAGTCCAAATCAGCCTGGACTACATAAGAGATTACCTCAAACAATCCAAACAAATAAATACAAATGAGCTGCAAGACAATAGACACTGAGATGTTTAAATTTAAAAAAATACAAAAGACAATTACAAGCATTATCAGGGAGTTAGAACCCTCACATACTGCTGAATGAAATATAAAATGGTATGCTAATATGAAAGGCAGTTTTGAAAATGCTAAATACATGAACCATCCATCAATCCCCCCCCCCTAGCTATAAGACAGAGAGAAGGAAAAGCATATGCCCACACAAAATGTTGCATAAAACGTTTGTACTGGCTGGTTTGGGGTGTCAACTTGACACAGGCTGGTGTTATCACAGAGAAAGAAGCTTCAGTTGGGGAAATGCCTCCATGAAATCTAGCTGTGAGGCATTTTCTCAATTAGTGATCCAGGGCCCCTTGTGGGTGGGACCATCTCTGGGCTGGTAGTCTTGGTTCTATAAGAGAGCAGGCTGAGTAAGCCAGGGGAAGCAAGCCAGTAAAGAACATCTCTCCATGGCCTCTGCATCAGCTCCTGCTTCCCGACCTGCTTGAGTTCCAGTCCTGACATCCTTTGGTGATTAACAGCAATGTGGAAAATGTAAGCTGAATAAACCCTTTTCTCCCCAACTTGCTTCTTGGTCATGATGTTTGTGCAGGAATAGAAACCCTGTCTAAGACAACGTTCATTACTCAAAATCACAAGTGGTGACCACCCAAACATCAATCTACTGATGGATGGGAAAATATAGTATAGCCAAACAATGAAGTGTGTTATAGAGCAGACAATGAACCCTAAAAAAATGTCATTACAAGAGAATGAAGCCAGTTGCCAAAAACCACATGATTACCTTCTTATGAAAGAGACAGAGAAAAGATCTGAGGCTAGTGGGAAGGAGGAATGGGGAGTTATAATTTATGGGTACAGAGTTTCTTTGGGTATGCTAAAAATATTTTGAAATTAGATACTGTTCAAATAAGTCTGTAAATATACTTTTAAAAAACACAGAAATACATATTCTGAAATGGTGGCACTCCTTTGGAAGGTTCCAGAAGACTTTACATGATACAGAAAATCAGTGACTGAAGGGTGTGCTTTTCAAAGCTATACATCTTCCTCAATGCCCTCTTCACAGTCCACTCCATATCCACCCTCCTCTACCACCATGGTGTTCTACAGACATTCACAGAACCATGCAACTATAAACAACTATAAACTATAAACAACTCTGAAACTATGAGCCAAATACTTCTCCTCCATCAGTTTGCTTACATCGGGCGTTCAGTCTCAGAGACGAGAGAGCTGACTACAAGGAAGGACTAGACTGATCCCCAGATCAGAATGCTGACAGAAAGTGGAGAGGCAGACAAGAATAAATTTGGACCACAGGTGGAAGCTGCAGTCAGGGGCTGGCACACTCACCTGGTACTGACTTATGATACATCTTCACTGTGACTGAGTTGCTGATGGGTGGATGATGCCCGGTGCCCTGATGTGAGGTTCTCAGTATCTCATTGGAAAATAAGAGAAAAACTAGAAAACTACTCTAAGACATCATTTGGAGGAAATGTGACTGTCTGAGCCACACATGGATGTCTAGCAGGACAATTAGACATATCCTACTGGTATAAATCAAGGAAGTCTATATCAAATGCCAGTTGTTAGACTCACAAACTAAAAACCAGCATCACAAGTCTGTAAAAAGCCAAATTTCTTTTGCTATGGTCTGAAGGCTTGTGCCCTCCAAAATTCAAATGGCTGAGAAGCACTTAAAGAAGTATTCAACATCCAGTTATCAGGGAAATACAAATCAAAATGACCCTGAGATTCCACCTTATGCCAATCAGAATGGCTAAGATGAAAAACTCAGGTGACAGCACATACTGGCGAGGATGAGGAGGATCCTCAAAATTCTTACATCTTAACCTCCAAGGAGATACTGTGAAGGAGTAGGCCCTTTAAGAAATGAACAGGTTGTGTTTCAACAGGAATAGATACCTGGGGTGGTTTGAACAAGAGTGGCCTCTATGGACTCATATGTTTAAATGGTTGGTCACCAGGGAGTGGAATGCTTTGATGGGATCAGGAGAATTAGGATGTGTGGCCTTGTTGGAGGAAGTGTGTCACTGGGCTTTAAGGTTTCAAAAGTTCAAGGCCCAGGATCTCTCTCTCTGTCTCTCTCTCTCTCTCTCTCTCTCTCTCTCTCTCTCTCTCTCTCTCTCTCTCTTCCCTCCCTCCCTTCCTCCCTCCCTCTCTCTCTTCCTCACCCCCCACAAGGCTCAGACTGTAAAGGTCTCAAAAACTTCTCTAACACCTGTCTGCTTGTTACCATCCACCCCACCCATGAAGATAATGGATTAAGTCTCTGGAACTGTAAACAAGCCCCAGTTACCAATTAAATGCTTCATTTTTTATTTTTAAGAATTGCCTTGGTCATGGTATTCCTTCACAAAAAAGAACAGCAACTAAGATGCTTGTATAACAAACAGGAACAAAGCATTGTATGCCCTGATAAACCAGATAGAGCTTTCTTGCCCCCTTATGCCATATGAGGACACAGCTAAGGTCTTTTGTGAAGCAGGAAGCAAGATTGAGCAGACATCAAATCTCCTGGCAACTTTCCCTTGGGCTTCCCAGGCTCTAGAACTCTGGGAACACTGTTGTTTATAAGCCACCCAGCTTGTGGCATATACTCCAAGACTAAGACATTTTTCTAGACAGAGGCCAACAGCAATAGCAAGCATGCTTGACCTTGTAACCACTGAGCCAGTTCTCTGGGGTGACACAAACTGTCTTGGGACTCTGACAGCAGCTGTGAGCTTGCAGTCTAGAAGTCAAAAGAACACCTTCTACAGCTCTGGAAATATACAGAAAATAAAAATGCCAGACCCTGGGATGAGGGCAGCACAGAGAAAGGGGTGAACAAAATGGTGGAGCAGATACTCAAGATGGGGAAGTTACAGGTCTGCATGAGCTGACCTTGGTTATTACTTATGTCAGGATTACTCATCCTGTCAAATCCAGTGTCCAAAAATCCTCTCAATGCTCTCAATGGTGGTAATTCCTGAGTTTGCTGATTCCACTGTAATGAGAATTTCTTTGTTCTAAAAAAAAAACCTTGGGGAATTATTAAGGGTGGTGTGTAGAGAGGATCTCTTATAAGCAACACCTATCAATAAAAAGCCTATGGCCAATGAGCTGAGGCAGGAAGTAGAAGGTGGAACACTGGTAGGAAGAGAGAGAATTCTGGGAAATAGTGAGAAGGTGCAGAAGACTCAAGGGCGAGACACTAAGGAAGAAGCAGGCTAGGACGGAAGGAAAGGTAACTAACCAGCACGTGACTGACTCAGGATAGAAGAAAGGGGAGATTCACCTTGGAGTGGGATGCCTGAAGCCAAGAAGAAGTAACTAACCATGCGAAAGACACAGAATACATTGAATATATTAAATAAGTTATAAGCTAGTTGGGGAGTGAGCCAAAGCCTAGGCATTTATTAATAAACAATTAGTCTCTGGGTTGTCCTTACAGGAGCAGGGGCTGAGAAGGAAAACTGATTTATTTTTTACAGTGGTGTATCAAGATGTATGCAAAGTACCCTCCCACGATGCAGCTTTCCATTCAGATTGAGAAAACAAGCTGAGATGTCTACCAGAGATGATGGGCCAGTCACAGCTCAGAGACTACAAGTGAGAAGAGGGGCAGACTCCAAATAACCAGAGGCTTTATCACAACCCAGAGGTGTCAGGTCCTTGCATAGCTTAGGTCCCAGAGCCCTGATTTGGAGCAGCCAGAGGGTAGGAAATGGCAGACATGTTTGCATACATCTAGAACTCTCAGATGGAGAAGCCACGGCACCCGGGAAATCAGTATTACATAGAGTTGAACATTAAGGTCAGGCTGTTGTGTGGAGCTGAACATGGGTCCAGGACTACTATCTACAGATAAACAAAGAGGCAGAGTTATTATATACCAGTGAATAAGGAGGCAAATGCACCAAATCTCAGTAGGAGCAAGCTCTGTAAGGGAGCAGTCTTCAGGCAGTAAACAACATCCAGGGGGAGAAATCTAGAAGGGACATTCTCTGTACTGTCCAGTCTGACCACAGAAAGGCTTTGCCAACTCTCTGAGCCTCTCACCAGGGAAGGCTTTACCACAGCCATAGGCTGAGGCATGAGTGCCTTGAGATGCCTGTGTTCACGTTAACTGCACACATTCACTCAGGACGTCACTGGTCTCCTACTCAGAGGACTGCTTGGATTCTTGTCAAGGGACAGGGCAAGGAAGGGAGCGGCAAGTCAAGCCACCAGGACAGAGCTGGGAGCCAGCAGGAATGACAGAGACTCTAAAGTCAAGCCATGAAGCCGAGAGCAGATTCCTGGGAGTGGGGTGGGACTGAGTTGGTTTCTTTATCCCCCTGAGGGAACTTCTCAGACCAGCTCAGAGTTCAACAAATAAGCAACTGGCCTCTAATTTTCCTCCGGCAGGACAGAACTGGCCATAAACAAGATTAATGTGCCATCGGGAGGCCAGCCAGGACAGGGAAGGTTCCCAGGGTACCATTCATGGTACACCGTGCGCTAGCTGCTTCCCAGGGAACAACTATGCAATCTAGTGAGCAAGTCTTTCTTATACAGAAGAGTCAAAGGCCCAGACAGAAAGGTGATTAAAGCTAAACTTTAAGTGTTGGCTGACTGTAGGGTCTAAGCCTCCAGATGCAGTTGTCAAAGGCAGCTGCCAAGCACGGGCCTCAGAGGGAGCAGCAGTGTTCTATGGCAGTGGTTCTCCACCTTCCTAACACTGTAACCTTTCTGTTCCTCATGTGGTGACCCCTACAACTATAAAATTATTTTCTTTGCTACTTCAAAATGGTAACCTTGCTACTCTTATGAATTGCAATGTAAATATCTGTTCATGCCCTGGCCAGGGGGGGGGGNCCCCTGCCTCTGCCTCTGCGATGTTACAATTATAATTGAGAATTTAGACTCTAAACCTTTTTCAAGGCAGATTTTGCCAGCTAATGTGGGTGGACTCCAATTAAATGGAGTCCTAAGTATAGGATAATTAATTAACTAATTAATTAATTAAAATAAACCTCCCCTGAACAAAAGGAAAATCGCTAAGCCAAAGTCCAGAACTGAACTATGTCAGATGTGAACTAGAATGGTACCTGTCCATCTCCCATGTCTGCAGGCCTTTTCCATGGGATGTTTTTGTACTGGCTAATTTTGTGTCAACTTGACATGAGCTAGAGCTACATCCTTCAGGGAAGATGAAGCCTCAATGGGGAAATACTCTCATAAGATCTGCTGTA
The DNA here is from genome assembly GCA_902729485.2 of Mus minutoides. NCBI lineage: Eukaryota > Metazoa > Chordata > Mammalia > Rodentia > Muridae > Mus > Mus minutoides. The sequence continues at coordinate 1,326,998 of LR753355.1, read as the reverse complement.
GGCAATCCTGGGGACATTTTCTTAATCGGTGAACCCAGCTCCCTGTGGATGGGGCTATCCCTGAGCTGGTAGTCCTGGGTGTCATGAAAAAGCAGGCTGAGCAAGCCATGAGGACCAAGTCAGGAGCAGCACTCCCCCATGACCTCTGCATCAGCTCCTGCCTCCAGGTTCCTGCCCTGACTGCCTTTGGTGATGAACTGTGATAATGGAAGTGTACACCAGATAAATCTTTTCCTCTCCAACTTATTTTTGGTCATTGTGTTTCTTCCCAGCAATAGTGACCCAAACTAAGTCAATACCCTAATTCTCAGTACATAGAGTGTCTATTACTTTCTCATTTCCTCCTAAGCACATTCCTGTCTAACAGAGACCCCTGCCACTCTGGCCTGCAGGAAATGGAGATATTCTAAAGAGACACTTGCGTCTTTAAATCTGACCATCAGACTGTTGAAACAATGGACCCCAGAGAAATGGGAATTTCCCCAGGAATCTCACACATGGAAAAGAAAAGGGCCCCAGACACCAGTCAGGTCACTTACAGGATGAGACTTTACACACTGAGCCATCTTGCTAGCCTCATCCTTTTCCTTCTTTTATTTGAGGCAAGGTCTCGTGCAATCCAAGCTGGCCTTGAGCTATTCATCTAACCAAGAGTGACTCTGGACTCCTGACCTGCCTGCTTCCACCCCTCAAGAGCCAGTATTACAGGCACACACACGCTGCCATTCCTTTGTGTGTACTTGGATGCGCCTTAGCAGAAAGGAGCAGAGGAAGGAGCCATCCACTTGCCTTGAGCTCATTGGTGTCTGCCAGTTTGGCTTTGAGCTCAGTGTTGTGCTCCTCACATGCACTCAACTCCTTCTGCATCCTCTCCAGCTTCTTCTGCAGCTTCCTCATAGCAAGATGGGCTTCGTCCCTCTCCACGGCCAAGGCCGAGCGCGCCTCTTTCTCCTGCTGCAGCTGGGCAATTTTCTGCCGAAGGAGGTTCATATGCACTTCTTTGCTCTCCAGTCTTTCTTTCTGAGTCTTTAGCTGGTTTGATACAAATGGATTTTTTTTGGAAAAAAAAAAATAATTGAACAGTCAGTAAATATAAATGAATTACTCAGATAATGTCGATTTTTTTATCTGTACTTCAATGAGACTCATTTGCAAACCATCAAAAAAGGTCACTGGGTTCCTTTCCCTGATTGAATTTTTGTATTCGTATTTTTTCCAAGAATTAATTCTGTAGCTACAAAGTACAAGACAAAAGAGCCCCCAGAATGTATGAGGAAAAGAAGTCAGTTCTCCACAGCTGCTTCATCCAATATTCTGTGCCTCATAATCAAAATGTAAAATTACTTTTAAGATGAATAAAATAGGCTTATCAAGAGCAGAATAAGTAGAAAATAATAAGACACAGACAAATCCTCTTCAGTGCTCAGTGGCCACGCTCCCTGCACCACGTTCCCTGCACCACGCTCCCTGCACCACGCTCCCTGCACCACGCTCCCTGCACCACGCTCCCTGCACCACGCTCCCTGCACCACGCTCCCTGCACCCGTGTTTTATGAAACAAGAGCAGTCCCACATCACACTGAAAACCTGCCCTAGATGATCTGAGCCCCCTTAGAGCCAAGCTGAATAGTCCCGAGGGTACAGGTCAATATATTCTTACAGAAGGATGTACCCAGGAGACTTTTAAGGAAGCTTTGTTTACAAACTTTGACTCTCAGAAACAGATTTCATGTTGATTTCGCTTCTTCAAACACTTTGTGTTATGCAAGGGTCCATGAGCTCCTCCAACCCAGCAGAGGGTAAGGTCTTGGAACATCGCTTATTCCGCCAATCGAATTGATGAAAGGAATTTGAAGGGTTTGTAGGAAATGACTCTGAGGGAGAGCATCTCCTGGACTCTGCCTGTCACTTTGCTGGGCAGATATTAAATACGGGCAGTGACGTCTTTGATCGCAAACACTGGGAGCGGGGATAGAGAAGAACTGTCGAACGCCCAAGCTGACGACCATAGCATTGTCCCTTAAGTGTTATGACAACATTGAAGGACTTACTGAAAAAACTACCCTGTGTTTCTTGCCTAACTGTGACAGCTGTGTCCACACCTGGGTCACGCCTTAACAAACCTTCCTGATAGTTCTCTAACCAAATCCCTTTTAACATTTTTGAATAATGGTTTCATTTGTTCTTTGAAATTTGCAAACATGAATATGATGAATTTTGATCTTATTGAAACCTTAGTCTACCTACAACACTCTACCTCTCTCCTACTCCCGCCAGGACCTACCACCTACCTCCTGACCACAGCCCTCTGTCACCCTTATTTTATAATCATCATGATTATTACTACTCCTATTGCATTCCCACAGAATCTATTAAATGTTGACTGCGTTCCCAGGGATGTGGCCCTATCCGATTTTTCTAACACATTTTTATTTATTGTGTGTATGGTGGGGGTGGCGCATGCATGTCACAGCATGTGTGTTATATGAAGGCTAGAGAAAAGCCTCTCCTCATGGATACAGTCTCAGCCTGTCCCAGCTCCCCCTCTTCAGCCACTTCATATCAAATAGCACTCGGATGCAAATGTCCACTGACAGTTCTGTACACTCGTAATTCTAATGATGATATAATCCTTAAGAAGAAATAGCATTGGGTATTAAGAGAGGGAATCAATTCTCTGAGGAGATGTGAAGAAAGAATTGTGGCTCACTTCGATGTCCCTGACGGTGACCAGGTTTTCCATTTTTTTCTCTCTCTAGAGAGAGAGAGAACTCCCGACACAGTGAACTGTAGTAGAGACCATGTGAGCACAGAGTTTATTCTATGAGACAGGAGTTCAAATTTTCTGCCTCCTTTATGAACTCCTCTGTGGGATATATGTCTTTCCTGTCATAATATGAGGAAACAGACAGAAGAATGTGATTTGCCCCCAGGTTATACCATCTGGCAGAGTCCAAGGACCCTGCTGTAATTCCCTGTGCAGCTGTGATTCCCTATACAGCTTCTATACAGCTGTGATTCCCTGTACAGCTTCTATACAAAATGTTTCTCCTAAGAAGCATTATGAGAATGCATCTGTTTCTCTCTCTCTCTCTCTGATGCTGATAATTGTAAGACTTCCATAGTAATTATGCTTTATCCCTTTTATTTGTTCTTTCATTCATTCATTACTCTAAGCCATTTCTAACTCTGCCTTCAATGGGATGAAAGGAGAGCCCTTCTTTCTGCTTTCTGCCTCAATGGACCTGGTATACACAGAACTGCTCAATGCTTCCAGCTTTCCTTTCATTCAAAAGATCAGAAACTAGGAATTTAATGTCTACATCTGCGAGTCTCTCTTGCAACCAGGTTTGGCCAGGAGAATTGTGACCATGCTATAAACATAACTTCAGCTGGCTTCTTCCAGAATTTCTTTTACAAGACATCATTTGCATCTTTGGCTTCCCTCTTCCCCTCCTCCAACTTCTGTGTGAAACACAGACAATTGGTTCTAGTGGCTATTTTGGGCCATGGAGGTGAAGATCACAGCAGGGAAGGGCTGCCCTCAGATCTTCAGAACTGAGACTCAGCTTCTAAATACATAACTTTATAAAATGCTTCTTGAACATGCTACTGATCATGGTGGGAGAAGATCATTTAAACACTTGGGTTTTCTGGTAGTTTCTCTCCTCAGTACTATGAAGGGCAATGTTGCCTACCTTCCTCTGTAAGTTGTGAGCCATGGTCTTGTTTTCGATGACAGCATTGCTCTCAAGGCGAACTAACTGCTCTATGCGAGCTAGAACTACATCCAGATACATGTCAAAGCCAAGGTCAGCAGCTACGTGGCCCAACTTCATTTTCTCTGACAGCTGGTCCAGAAACTTCAGATACTATGCCCAGAAACAGAAATGAAGAAGGGACATGGAAGTTAATGTGTGGCCTCTGCAAATCCTTCTCTTTATCACAACCTTACAGGTGGTTATCTTTAAGGCCATCAGAGCTGTGCTTCTGACCTTTACGATTTGGTAGTGAGCATTTGAACACTCTTACTGATCTCTACCATCTTCCTGTCCAAACACTCTGGACTTTCCTGGCCCATAACCTGGACATCAGTCTAATATCAAACACATTTTTAAGCTCTTCCATTTGATAAATGGGCTATACCTCTAATTCCACCCCTGGTCTCTCTCTACATGTCTTAGCAAAGAGCCACTGAAGCCTTGCCTCTCCCAGGATGTCCCAGCACTTAGCTATCACTTCAAAACCAAAGTCCTTCATAGATACACAAAAGCTAAACAAGAAGTTTTGGGTGGTTTTGTTGTTATTGTTGTTTTATTTTGTTTTGTTTTGTTTTAGTCAAAATGCTTTAACAAGGCTGGAGAGGTGACTCAGTTGGTAAAGTGCTTATAGTACAAGCAAGAGGACCTGAGTGTAAGCCCCAAAACAAACATGTTTAAAACAGCCAGACACTTAATGTGTCTCTGTAATTCCAGAATAGGTAAACAGGGCCAGGCGTGTGCCTTGAGAGTCACTGGCTAGTCAGGACAGCCAGATTAGCAAGGTTCAGTGCGAGACCCTATCTCAAGAAGTCAGCCCAAGAACAACTGAGGAAGACACATATTTCTAACCTTTGGACTACTCATAAACACACGCACAAACACACACGCAGGGTGGGGGGGGGGGCTTTAGGAAATGTTCTTTAAAGTATTTAATTCAACATAAGTAAATAGCATTCTAAAGCAGAACTGTATGAAATTTGTCAGTTGGCATTCTTTTAAATATTTGACTTACTTTCATGTGTGTTTTTGCTTGTGTGTGTGTGTGTGTGTGTGTGTGTGTGTGTGTGTGTGTATACATATGTTTGTATATATGTATGTGCATCACATGCATGCAGTACCTGAGGTGGCCAAAAGAGAGCACCAGATCTGCTACAGCTTGAGTTCCAGACACTTGTGAGATGCCATGTGGGTAGGTGCTGACAAGGTCCTCTAGGAGAGCAGCAAGTGCTTATAACCATTGAATCTTTTTAGCCCCCACAGTTCATATTTTAACAGACTAAACTCCCTCAGAGCTTAAAGATCTTCCTTCATTTGATTGGTATTGTTGATCTGAGCATGTCCAGACACAGAATACTAACTCTGTGCTGAATGAGAGCATTAATCCATCATGCTCTGTGATAGTTGCAGAATTGGAGTCTAGCTCTAATATCTCCTTCTTGTTGCAGTAACTCCTCAGCATCTGGCACTTTCAGGCAATTAGATGTTGAAATGAAAATAATTTCCTGCAGTTTAAGTGTATCAGCTTAAAGCCCAGAACTATCTATATTTCAGTCATCAGGATGACATTATCTGTAAGTGTATATTTTCCAATTTTGTTAAGTAGCATACAGATAAATACAACTTAATCATCTGTATAAGCTACAATAACTACCAATAATATTATTCACTATGTTTTGATGCCACAGACAATTTTATTAATGTGATGTCACGCTGTCAGTTCCTTCTTTCCCTGGTGGCTCTCCCTTTGGGATTTTATTTAATATCTTATCTGTGCTTGAGCATGACCTAGCTCCTACCGATTGTATTTTAAGTGGAGGAAGAAGATGTATGCCATAGATCAGTAGGATTAAAATGGCCATCCTAACCAAAAGCAATCTATAGAGTCAATGCAATCCTGATCAGAATTCCAACACAATTCCTCACAGAAACTGAAAGGACAAAATTCAATATGGAAACACACACACACACACACACACACACACACACACACACACACACAGAGATAGCTAAAAACAATCCTAGATAATAAAAGAACGGCTGGAGGTATCAGCATTCCTTATCTCAAGTTGTACCGCGGAGCTGCAGGAATGAAAAGTGCATGGTATTGGCATAGAAACAGGCATGTTGACCAACAGAGTTGCATTGAGGACCCAGAAATAAGTCCACATGCCTACAGACACCGGCATTCAGACAAATTGGCAGACTACTGGGAAAAGATCTTTTCCAATTACAAATCTGAGAGGCTTAACATCTAAAATTTTAAAATCTCTTTCCACTTATATGTGGCCCATTTACTCTGTGTTACTCAGCTCTACAGAAGACAAGAAGGGATTCAGTTGGGACCAAACCAAGGCCCCACAGACTAGGTGGCTCTTTCAAGGACTTTAACTGGCCCATAAAATGACAGTTGATGGAGCTGGAGATAACTCAGCAGGTGAGGGTATGACCTGCTCTTGCTGAGGACCTGTGTTTGTTTCCCAGTACCCATTCAAGTGACTCACAACCACCTCTAACTCCAGCTCCAGGGGATTAAACGCCCTCTACTGGCCTCCTCATGCACCTACATTCATGTGCATAGACACACTCACACAAACTTAAAAATAAAATAAATCTTTTATTAAGATTGCACTTGAAACATTTTTTATTTCTTTTTTCTGTTTTTTGTTTTGTTTGGAGCCAGGCTATCACTATGTGTCCCAGGCTAGCTTTGAATTTACTATGTAGCCCAGGCTATTCTCAATCTTACAGTCCTGTGCCTTAGTC